>VWZK01000163.1:0-10854 GCA_013396935.1 Baryphthengus martii | reverse complement strand
AAGGATTAAGACAGCCATTAGGTCAACAAAAGCATTTAGTGTGTGCAGTAACAGCACCAAGTCAATTACAAAAGCTGCGTAAACAAACTTAGGAGGAAATTCACTTTACATTCATTCAAAGGTTTACATTCTCCTACTGGAGCCAATTTTCCCAATATTCCATTTAGGAACGCCTCACTCCAACATTAGAAAAAAATAAAAGTGTAGTATAGCAAAATCATTATCTGGCAAACTTCTCCTTAAGAAAAAACTATTCTAAAACCAACAAATGTCAGAAGACATACAGGCATAAAAGGTGAGCCAACAAAACAAGTTCTACTGACCCTTTCCAGCACGTACTAGTTCAAAGTACACAACACTGAGCAACCTCTCCTCCACAAAACAGTTTAAAAGTGGGAAATAGGCAGAGAGCTATGAAGACTTCTGTAAGGCTTATGATACAAATGCAAAACATGTTATTGAAGAAACAGAGGAAAAGTAATATCTGTATGATCTTGACTAATGTTACCACAGCCCCAGATTCTAAAACTGTACCCATGGCATTCTACCTACAGACTGACTCCTCCTCTTATTAGGCTGAGAGACAAGGATCCAAAAGGTGTCTCAAATTGAGTAAGTCTTCCATCTCTTTTATTTAGAAAGTTTATCATATTCGGAGGAAGAAATTTCTGTTGCCATTTTGATCATCTTGGAATCTTAAACACATCCTTGATAAATGTTCGAGAGTATACAGAAAAAGGAACAACTGAAGGATTAAAAAAGGACATTTTCAGGTACATCCAAGGAACTACCCAACCACGGCTAAATGCTTCATAAAGAATAACTTCAGGCGGGTCTCTCCAGCCCGACACTTCGGGAGACTTCTTAAAGCAGACTAACATAAGGTACACTAGTCCCAAGTGAAGGTGCAGCTTTCACCTTACTTGTAAAAGGAACAGTCTTCTGGAACAGTCTCAACAACAGCCTTCCCTCAGTATTTTACTAGTGGTTCAATACAATTGAAAAACTCCCTAAGAACATAAACTACCCCAAAATCTATTACAACTGATATTGTAGGAAGAAAGAAATGCCACATGTTCAAGGGAAATATTTTCAAGTTTATCAATTATCAATACTACTTATCAAATTAATAGGATTTTACTGAACTACACAAGTATTTCACCTGAAAGGTACAAATCAGCAAGGAAAAAGGAACTGCTTGTCTTTAAACAATTTTCTTACTTGCATTGCCAGATACACCTCCATTCTCCAAGCTGGACATCTGTTCTTTCAGCATTGTCATTATCAGAAGGGTTTTCCAAAGGAACATTGGACCAAAGCTGAAGACAACTGGAACCAGTCAAAAGGCGAGTGCCTAAAATAAGTATTTATAATAGCATAATCACAAAACAAGTAGCAATATAGAGACTTCTATGAAGAGAGAGAGAAAAAACCAAAAAGGTTTGCAAAGCTGAAACTGCAGAATAAAATACGCCAGATATTACCTTAACAGCTTTTGTACCACACAGTTGCTATAATAGCCACATGTCTTTTACACATTTCCCTACATGGATATAGACGGCGCTAATCTCGCAAGAAGATACTCTCATGTATTACAAAACATTTTCATTTGAGTATATACAGTTCAAATCCTGAAAATTATTCAGGTTTTCAAAGTATTTTTTCTTTAAAAGAAACATCTAGAGCTAGAGTTAACCGTAGACATCCTTCTTCCATCAAAAACATTTGACCATTTTATGTTTTTAAACCTTAGATACTGATGAGATTAGGATACTCTATTAAGACCATAGAGATGCACTTAATATTTTGGTTCTCTTGTGATAAATGACAGAAGGTAGATTTCACTCCACTTTGGTGTTCTCTATCATGCTACAAAAACAACAAAAAACACAAAACAACAAACAAACAAACAAACAACAACAACAACAAAAATCTTTCCCTCGTCCTGAAAGAACGGTGAAATTTAAATAAAAAATAAGTTGTGGTTATAAAATAGACAGGTGTCTCTCTTATTCTGTTCTTACCTGTGGGATCCCATGTTAGATTATGTGCTATGGTTTCCAGTAATATTTGAGCATTCTTCTGCCACTGATAATGTAATATCTGAAATGTTAGGTATTCACAAGCATTAGTATGAAAACACTTGCTTCTGCTCCCTTTTCCTTTTATAACAGAAACAGTACATCCTCACTGCACTCTCCAATATTTTTTGTTTAAATTGAGTGCATAAGTTTTGATGCTTTCAGTTAAAAAAGAAACTGAAATCATTACTGAAATGATATTACAAGATAACAGGTTTTTTTTCCTTAATTTGCAAAGAGGCATTTTTAAATCAATCATCCACCACTCCAAAAATATCAAGTCAGTAGGTGTGAAAGTTAAGGTATAACAACTGAATTTTTCACAAGTTTGGTAGAAGCATCTCTGAAGCTGTTTTTTATTCCTCTTTTTTTTATTCTGTTGCTTTTTTTCTTTTGAAACCCTGAATATTCTAGTACAACCTAAATATGCTGGAAATTATGGCATAGAGGTCAACCGCAAGAATGAAGTAATTACATATTTCTTCAGTTGTAAATACTTGAAAGCAGTGGATAGTGCTTCCTCTATTGCTTATAGCTACTACACTAGCTTTGAAATGTCAAGTTAATTGTACCATATATCAGTACAGAAAAACATTCAAGACTGATTCAACAGCTTCAATGATCAAAAAACAAGAGCAGCACTCTAAAAAAACTTCTTAAAAAGTTCATACAGGCATAAGAAGTCACATTTTAGTATTATTTTACTCCACTGCTTCCCAGTGGTATAAATTATTTTATATATATTCAACACCACCTGATTCATTAATACAGAGGTGCATCAGTACGATATAACTGAGCACGTTAGTGCAAAGAAGGCAACCACTACATAACTGTATAAATAATTCATTAATACAAATGGAGAGATCAAACCTCTGAAGAGGCAGACAGAAATTCCTTGAGCAACTGCTGTCAAAGGCCTCATTCTCAAAAAGACTTTTAGACTCTAATGCTTCTAATTATAAGAGTAATCCTCTCTATGCAAGAAACAAGGTTAAATAACTTGCTCTAAATCACATCGTTAGCCAGAAATTCAGATTCTGGCTGCCAATTCACTAAACTACTGTCACCAAATCTAAGCCATGCTATCAAGAGAATAAATAATACTCTTATTTGCCATTATAACACTGAAGTATAAGCATTCAGTCAGATATTCTATTAAAAAGCTCTATCTTTTTGAAACTAATGTTACATACTTGAGCAAGAGTATGCCGTTCCATAAATCTATGTTAAAATAATTGTAAAACATATGAGGAAATAAAGTCTACACAGGATAGTTCAAAAACAAATTCCTATTGCAATGGCTATACGCTGGAGAATGGGGGCATGCATGTCTTTTTCGATTCTGGAATATTTCAGTTGTGAATTGGAGGGTTAGATAAATCAGTAATATGAAGTATTATAGTACAATATATTTAAAAAAAAAAAAAGTCAAATAACATGTCTCTACCCTCCTCCTACCTTTTGCGTTTCCCAAGGATAATCTTATATCTCAATTTTATTTTAGCATTAGAAGACATCAAAGAAATCTTCAACTTTAAAGCAAACCAGAAAAATGAGTCAGGCTTTACAACTGAGTAAATGAATCAGGGAGTGATAAATTACTTACATTATGATGACTGCTGTTCTGCTTCAAGAGGCTTACTGGCTCAAAGATACAAATCACCTTTCCATAAGAAGCTGCAATCTAGAGNCTTTCCATAAGAAGCTGCAATCTAGAGCAATTTGTATGTAAAAACACACAGAAGAAACAAGAATAAAATACAAATTGTTGATTCTACTTTTAACTCTCCTTGTGGATAAATCTGAAGCTCAAAATCACATTTCTTTTCAATAACAAGTTAATTCCGAAGACTCAAAATACGCAATCTAAACACTCAGTACAAAAAACTGCAAAACAGAAGATCTACCAAATGCTAATACAAAATACTTTAAAAAAAGTTGCAGTATGGTCAGCTTTAATTGCTATTTCAAAGTCTTCTCCCATCAGTGGTATCAGTCACACCAAATTTTCATTAATACAAAATTAAGAGTATTTTATCTCAAGATGAAGTTTAAAAGACTTGCTATAAAGAACCAAAACAAGCCAAAAGTCTGTTAGAGACCTCAGGTAGACTGCTTGAGAGAGCTTTAAAACTACTCTGAAGTACAGATTTACAAAATGAAGGAGTTTGCATGGGACATGTATAAAGGACATTCTGCATTCTGAAGTGGTGCTTTATGTCAATAGGAGCACATCTGCAGTTCCAATATGCTGCTGTAATAGTCAATTTCCTATTTCCGTGAAATTCTACTTCAGAAAGTGTTCACAGTTTTCCTTTGAAAAACATTAAAATGAAGAGTAACTTTACAAAATACATTTTGATTTCAGTATCAGCCACAACAGCCTTAAGAAAAAAACAAACACTAAACCATCATACCTAAGTTGTTAATATTTACACATTAGTTAATTGCAAATGTATGTGATCTGTATGGATTGGTACATTTGTACAGATCCTAAAATCCATAGAAATTTATTTAACTATATTCTTTTTGAAGCTATGAGTCTATCACACTAACAATGTAAACATGAGCCTGACCCAAAAATGCCAAGAACAATTTTGTCACAGTTGCTAAATGCCCAAAGAAACTTTTCCCTTACATCTCAGGCTACTATTAGCCCTCTCTAATTCTCTTTAACTACCTCACTCATTCTCATAATTCCATTCCATACCTCAACAGCAAGAAGCTTATATAAACTCATATTGATTAGATTTTTCCTTTTTTCGAAGTTGCCCAGAAGGACTGTAGATGCCCCATCCCTGCAAATATTCAAGGGCATGCTGGATGGGGCTTTGAGAAACACAATCTAGTGACAGACATCCCTACCAATGGTAAGAGGCAGTTGGACTAGACCATCTTTAAAGGCCTCCGCCAAGTCATACCATTCTAAAATTCTGGCACTACCATATGAGAATAAAGCATCAGTCCTTGGGGCAATGATTTTGTCCATCCTCATCACCTCATCCAAAGTACAAATATAGAATCACAGAACAGGCTGGGTTGGAAGGCACATTAGAGATCCTCTAGTTCCAACCCCTCTGCCACAAGTAAGGGCACCTTTCACTAGACCACATTGCTCAAAGGCCCATCCAGCCTGAAGCTGAACACTTCCAGAGAGGGGACATCCACAGCTTCTCTGGGCAACCTGTTCTAGTGCCTTACCACACTCACAGTTAAGAATTTCTTCTTTATATCTATTCTAAAGATACCCTCTTTCAACTTGAAGTCATTATCCCTTGTCCTATCACTATACATCCTTGTAAAATGTCCCTCCCCATCTTTCTTCTAGGCCCTTCTTTTGGTACTGGAAGGCTGCTCTGGAGTTCTCCCCAGAGACTTCTCCAAGCTGAACAACCTCAACTCCCTCAGCGTGTCCTCACAAAACAGGTGACCTACCCCTCTGATCATTGTCATGACCCTCCTCTGGACTTGCTCGAACAGGTCCATGTTCTTCTTATGTTGGGGGCGCCAGAGCTGAATGCAGTACTCCAGATGGGGTCTCACCAGAGCAGAGCAGACAGGAAGAATCACCTTCCTCGATGCGCTGCTCACACTTCTTTTGATGCAGCCCAGAATACTGTTGGCTTTCTGAGCTGTGAGTGCACATTGCTGGCTCATGCTGAGCTTCTCACCAACCAACACTCCCAAGTCCTTCTTCTCAGGGCTGTTCTAAATCCATTCCTTGTCCAGCCTGTATTTGTGCCTAGGATTGTCCCAACACAAGTGCAGGGCTCTGCACATGGCCTTGTTGAACTTTATGAGGTTGGCATGACCCCGCCTCTCAAGCCTATCAAGGTCCTTCTGGATGACAACCCGCCCCTGCAGAATGATGGCTGCACCACACAGCTTGGTGTTGTCTTGACACTTGTTGAGAGTGCACTCGATCCCACAGTCCATGTTGTTGACAGATGTTAAACAGCATCAGTCCCAATATTGATACCTGAGGAACACTGCTCATTGTTGATATCTACTTGGACATCAAGCCGTTGACAGCAACTCTTTGAGTGTGACCAACGCAACAACTTCTTACCCACCGAGAGATCCATTAATCAAATTCATGTGTCTCCAATGTAGAGACCAGGATGTCATGTGTGACAGTGTCAAATGCTTCATGTAAGTCCAGGTGGATGACATCAGTTGCTCTTCCTTATCCACCACCGCTGTAACCACATGGTAGAAGGCCACCAAATTTGTCAGGCACAATCTGGCCTTAGAGAAGCCATGTTGGCTGTCACCAATCACCTCCTATTTTCCTATGTGCCCTTGCATAGTTTCCAGGAGAATGTGCTCCATGATCTTACTCTGCACATAGATGAGATGGACAGGCCTGTCCATCTTAATTTTCCTTCCTTCTTAAAAGCTGGGGTGAAGTTTCTTCTTTTCCAGTCAGCAGGAACTTCACTGGACTGCCACAACATCTCAAACATGATGGATAACAGATTAGCCTTTTTATCCACCAGCTCCCTCAAGACCCTTAGATACATCTCACCAGGTCCCATGGACTTGTGTACCTTTAGGTCCCGAACCTGATTGTCTCCCACAGTGGGTGGTTCTTCATTCTCCCAGTCCTGCTTTTGCCTTCTGTGACTTGGGTGCTGCGGCTGGAGCACTTGCTGTTGAAAACTGAGGCAAAAAAGTTGTAAAGTACTTCAGCTTTTTCCATGTCCCTGGTAATCACGTCTCCCATTTCCTTCTGGAGATAGTCCATAAGTTCCGTATTCTTGCTTTTAACACTGATGTATCTACAGAAGCTTGTCTTGTCACTCCTGATGTCCCTGGCCATATTTATTTCTACCAAGGTTTAGCTTTCCTATCATGATCCCTGGCTGCTTAGAAAATTTCTCTGTATTCCTCCCAGGCCACTTGTCCTTGCGTGCACCCTCTGTACGCTTCCTTTTTGTGTCTGAGTTGTTCCAGCCTCCATGTATGAACAGCTCCCTGTTCATACGTGCAGGCTTCCTGGTGTTCTTGTCCGACTTCTCTTTGTTGGGATGCATCGCTCCTGAGCTTGGAGGAGGGGATCCCTGAATACTGTCCTTGAGCCACTCTTCTCTCCAGAGCAGATCCCTGAAGAAGCCAAAGTCTGCTCTCCAGAAGAGCAGGGCAGTGAGCTTCCTCTGCAACCTCCTCACTGTCCTAAGAATCTTGAACTCCATTATTTCATGGTCACTGTAGCCCAAGATGCCCTTGAACTTCACATTCTCCACCTGTGTTATGTCTCCAACAGATACCAGTGTGGTTGAAGCTCCCGATGACAACCAGGGTCAACATAAGGCTGCTCCTACCCATTCTATAGAGGGCCTCATCCACTTGGTCTTCCTAGCAGGGCTGCCTATAGCAGATCCCCACTATAATGTCATCTGTTCCTGCTCTACCTTTAATTTTGACCCATAAACTCTCAGTCAGCTCCTCATCCTTCCCCAGGCAGAGCTCCATGCACTCCAGCTGGTCACTGACACAGAGAATGATACCTCTTCATGGTCTCCTCTGCCTGTCCAACACTCCAGTCATAGGAGCCATCCCACCACACCTTCGTGATACCAGTAGGACCACGGGCCGGCAGACATGTACACATCTCAAACTAGAGGAGTTAATTCCCCACGCTATGTGTGTTTGCACAGAGATATTTAAGTTGGGCCTCCGATGAAGCTGACTTACTGGTTGGAGTGGCTGGAATTCCTGCTGACCTACGATGCCTCTCAAGGCTCTGGGCATCTGTTGCTGCCACTGGCATCAGACTAGTACGAGTGGGATGGCCTGATGCTTCCCTCCCCCAGCAACTTTAGTTTAGAGCCCTCTTCACAGCTTGGCAACCCTATGACCAAAGATGTTCTTCCTCTTCTGTGACAGATGGAGTCCAGGTTTCTCAGAGCAAATCCCATGGTCCAAGAAGCCTAAGCCTTGGCGTGCTCTTACAGGTTGGCATCCTGTAACCACCTATTGATTTGCCAGATTCGACTGGCCCTTTGTGGAAGCATCTGGCTCTCACTTTAAAAAGTTCCAAGGTTCTCATTTTATAAATTTCCAGTATAACCGAAATAGTTTGTTTACATACATGTTTTTCCCCACCAAGCCTCCATATTGCACAGAAGCACTCAACATTTTTCTCACACATCAAAAAGTCTGTAACTCACCCTAAGTTACATTATCACTCACTACCAAACAGCAGATAATAAAACAATTACAATTCCTTTGCAAAAAACCAATAGACTGCCTATTAAAAAAACCCAAACAAACAAAACAACCAAAAAATTCTATCGTATTCTAGTTCATGAAATTACAAATATTGGATTCAAAACCCAGCTTTCTTACTCAAAATAATTACTTGTTCTACTTATTAAAAAAAGGCCCTATTTAAAAGTGTTTTATACAACCAACTTACTGGTTTTACTTACTAATTTTTTTTACAGGTAACCAACCAGCATGTAAACTACATGAAATTTTTGATTAGTACCTACATTTTTCTTTAACATCAGTAAAAGAATTTGTTCCATGAATAAAACACTTCATATACATTTTAACACAGCAGTCATTAGCCATGATGTAAACAACTTTGATCAAGTATTTCAAATGGTCTGAAGCTAGGACCACCTTTTTGTGCACTGTTAGACACTTGTACAAACCAAACCATGAAAATTAAGTTTTCTCAGGTTATTGTTAAAAGTTTTGGCCTTAATTGTTACGTTCACTAGAGGAAGTGGAAAGAGGCTTGTGTTAGGAGTATCCATATACAAATCAATTGTTGATTACCAAGTTGCCTACAACCAGAGGCAAGAGACTGGATTCAGCAGCCCAAGATAAATTGTCCTGTATGTGAAACTAGTCCTTGCAAGCCTATGGGAGACTTTATAAAAAAAAATAATATAAACATACAAACAGAAACATATATAAATATAAACATACACATATATTCTTTTTAGAGATGATGAAAAATCCTCATCCATTTTTTCCCCTCATCTAATTCTTGTAGACAGAGCCTTAAGTTAATCTCCACAACTAGACTACGATGAGGAAAGATGGTGCCATGTTTCCCCCAAATTTCAAAGGCAAAGGAGAGGTGGGTGATATATGAACTTCTAAGATGTTATTTCACAGTAGCTTCATGAGGAACTAACTTCCTGATAAATTATAATTTGATATAGGGGGTAAGAATGGAGAAAAATTGCAACTCGTCGATTTCATAACTAGAAGATAACTCCTTTACAAACCAATTCTGTCATCCAAGTGGAGAGTGATGGAGAGCCTTAAACGAGAATAAATGCCAACTATTACAGAGAAACTGCTTGATAGAAGCTCTCCAGAAAGTAAAAAAAAAAAAACCTCACGAACATAAAAAGACACATAATTTTTAGACTACAAATTTAACTGGATACCTTCTAGAAAGGTTCAAAACTGCAACCTAAATAAGCCTCATTATTTGCAGTTTGCTTCTTCCTACAGATTTTAAACATCAAAGAATAATTTGGAGGCAAATGAAAAGACATCTGTGCGTTAATAGTCATGAAGAAGCTTCAAGAAAAAATTCCATCTTTGCAACACTGAACTGGAAATGTATTGATCAGTATGGTCAATAAGTAGATTCCTGGCCATCCACTGCTTAGCATTTCAGAACTCTGCACATGCAGCTAGTCTAATTGCTAGCAGTCAACAATATCAACTATCAGAAACAAAATGATTGCATAGGTGTACTAAAGAAACAAAAAAATTTAAAGTTTAGCAAGTCTGATATATTCACATCTGTTAAATTTACAATTCAAAGACACTCTGTCACTTAAATGCATGCAGCACTGCTACTGTTCAGTCAAGGTGACCTTGCAAATTTGTGGAAAAATTTTATAAGATTAAGCATGATATATGGTCTGCAGGTGTATTTCACCATCTGCCAATATATGGCCAGGGAACTTAAAAAAATGCACAACAGAAACACCTTTCCAGTTAACAGCAGCCAACGGAGAAATACCTGTAGTGTGTCACACATGAAGGTGACACAGTAGCAGACACACAGCAGAGACAATTTCCCCGTTTTGATTTATGTTCCTTCATCACCATTGCAAGAGTTCATCAATTAAAAATCGGGAACAGAGAGTGGCTGAGGATCATCAACACACTCTATGACCTATGATCTCCTCTATGCAGTCCTGTGTGTATCTGTCTACACCTTCCAGTACAGGCCTGCATATCTTCAGTGAACTTACACTTATGGTTACTATTTCACTTTCACTGTGTTGCTTACCACAAATAAAGACATGAAGCAATCAGTTATTTTACTATTCATTCTTGTGTATTTGCCTTAACTTGCAAGTATCTGCTCTTGAGGTGCTTAACATGACATTGCTAGAACATTATGTGTTCTAACGAGGCCAAATCTGAAGCAGTATGTCCAGTTTCGGGCTCCCCAATTCAAAAGAGACAGGGAACTACTGCATAGTCCAGAGGAGGGCCACAAAAATTATTAGGGGGCTGGAGCATCGCTCTTACAAGGCAAGGTTGAGAGACCTAGGGCTGTTTACCCGGGAGAAGAGAAGACCGTGAGGGGATCTTATCAATGCTTACAAATATCTAAAAGGTGAGTGTCAAGAGGATGGGGCCAGACTCTTTTCAGTGGTGCCCAGTGACAGAACAAGGGGTAGTGGGCACAAAGTGGAAGACAGGAAGTTCAATCTAAACACAAGGAAAAACTTCTATTTCTGAGAGGAGGACGGAGCCCTGGAACAGGCTGCCCAGACAAGTTGTG
>VWZK01000158.1:3333-22062 GCA_013396935.1 Baryphthengus martii | reverse complement strand
GCTATATGTTCTAATATTTATGAAGAGAGCAATAAATTTATATTTCATTTATATAAAGACGCATAATTTGCTTTTCTCAATGCCAAGTAAATTTCTCATTCATTTCAAATTTTTCCTGGTGCATTTATCACATTTATACTGTTCAGTTACAAAAAAAATATTTACAGGTAGAAGAGAAGCACATTGTATATTAATATTGCTATACGCACAGATTGAATAAATTAATCAAACTGATGCCTTGCTCTTCAATGATCCATGTTTACAGCCATTTGCTTAATTATATATTTTAAGTACTGATTTGTTGGTATACATACACTTGTATTAGGAAATATTTAAGTACTACTTTTAATTTCTAATCCATTCCATATGGATCACAGAAAAAAACAAAACTCCAGACAATTAAGGTTTTGGATTATAGTGATAATTTTCATGGATGTAATTGTGCAAAATTAAGACCTTAAGCATTACTTAACAGTGGCTGTTCCCGGTGTCGCATGTTATGACTAGAACCAGAAATTAAAATATAATGCACTTTTTCTCAAAATGAGTTTATTTGGGAAATAGAGTATTAGTAAACAGGGGATTTTAGCAAAAAGTCTTAAGAAAATAAAGAATTAATGTTTAGATATAGAAGTTGAAAACTAGAAGAATATTTATATGCAATATATTTCTAAGGAAGGTGCATAATTACTAAAAATAATTTATTAATTCTAATTCCTACTGTTTTCTACATTTTGTTTCTTAAAATAAATTTCTACAGCATTTGGATTATTTAATGTACAATGTATGTGGGAAGAGGTATTTATGATCTTAAATAAGGTTATGTTTTATACCAAGGGGTTCACATCTCTACTGGAAAGTTTTCTAGAGATTATAAATTTTAAAGGAATGAAAATTTCAGATATTATACAGTTTGATACTGTAAACAGTATGATAGTTTTCATATTCCAATGAGTTACTTAGCATCCTGCTCCCAGGGTTTATTACAAATTTATATTCTCATTAAAAAGAACTCATTAAGCAGTATCCTTTTTTGTTGAATACTCTACTACACCATTTCTAGTACTAACATCTTAATCTCTCCGCACTCTGTTTTTTTCTCATCCTTCCATTATCATGTTGGGTTTTTTTTTAAATTTTGTGCATTTGTTACCTTACAACCATGCAATTTTAATATATTTGCATTTATTAACAATATATGCATTACTTGGTGCATATACTATATGCAGTAGTGTTTCATTACCATTCCTCAACGTTCTGTTCTAGCAGCAGTACTGTTCAATATATTTATTAATGATCTAGGTGCAGCAGTTGAAAGTACCATTAACAAGTTTGCTGATGATACCAAAGTGGGAGGTGCTGTTGTCTCTCTTGAGGGATGAGAAGCCTTGCAGAGAGATTGAGATAGATTGGACACTGGGCAATGATTAATCGGATTACATCTAACAACAACAACTGCTGGATTCTGCACCTAGGATGGAATAGCACTGGGCCCAAGTATAAATTGGGAGAGGAGAGGATGGAGAGCAGCCCTGCAGAAAGGGATCTGAATGTGCTGGTCAACAGCAGGCTCAACATGAGTCAGCCAAGAGAGCAAACTACATCTTGGGTGCATTGAACACGGTGTAACCAGATGATCAAAAGAGATGAACATCCTGCTGTATTCAGCATTGGTGCAACCTATTGGTACTGTGTGCATTTCTGGGCCCTACAATTTGAGAAGAATGTGAAGGTCATTGAACATGTCTGGAGGAGGGCAGCAAAGCTGGTGAAAGGGCAGCACAGGTGAAAGGGCTGGAGGGATGAGCTGACAAGAACCTCATGAAGTTCAACAAGAAGAAATGTAAAGTCCTACACTTGAGGAGGCAACCCATGCACCAATTTATCTGGAAGGCCACCCAGTTGGAAAGCAGTTTTGCAAAGAAGGACCTGAAAGTCCCATTGGACATTGAGTAGAGCGTGAGCCAATTTGCTCAGCAATGTCAGCCATGCAGCAAAGAAGACTAATGATATCATGTGCTTCACTGATGCCAGAAGGTCAAGGGAAGTGAACTTACCCCTATGTTCAGCACTGGTGAGGCCATATCTGGAACACTGTGTTTGGATCTGGGCTCCTTAGTACTAGAGAGACATGAACATACTGGAGAGAAGTCCATGAAAGACTATAAAAATAAATAAGAGATTAGAGCACGTCTTCTAAGAGAACATCAAGTGTTACCACTTCTAGAAGCAGACAGTGTCTGCAAAAATCTGCCATTAACTTCAGAAAGTGCTGTTACCCGTAAGAGATTGAGCTAAAAAGGAAAATCACTGAACAGATGAGTTCTGTTCTAGCTCAAATCAGGACAATCAGGAAATACTTCTTCTGTGAGGGTGACTGAGCACTGCAGCACTGGAAAAGGCTGCCTAGAGATTATGTGGATTCTCCATCCTTGGAGATGCTAAAAAGAAGTCTGGACACAGTTCTGGGCAATCTGTTCTAGGTGGCCCTGCTTGAGCAAGGATGTTGGACTAAATAACCTTTAGAGATCCCTTCCAAACTCAGACATTCTGTGATTCTGGGAATAACTGAATCAGCAAGCATTCTTTTGACCCATTACCTCGGTAAGTCACCTTTTCCTGTTCTTCTTGGCCTTGCTGGCTCCAGATGAAGGGTTATCTTGGCTGCATAGTTATGTTCATTATCCGAATTTGAAAAAAAAAACATTTCCTTAGAAATTGTAGTAAGGGTTACTTTTTTTGATCTGTGGGATAGTATCCTGACATAGCAGTAATTTTAAGTAGCATAAAAGTGAAGCTCATTTGGAATAATATTTTAAGCTGAAATTTTAAATGTTTGTTAAAATTTTCATTTTCAATTTCATTTGTACTCTAAAAAATATGCCCAGATACTGAAGCTGAGAATCAAAGGGATTTCTGAATAATTCTGAATAAACAGATACTATTCACCTGTAGCTGATCACAATCAGAAAAAAAAAAAAAAAAAAAAAAAAGACAAGAAAANAAAAAAAAAAAAAAAAAAAAAAGGAAAAAATAAAGAGTAGTAACAAAAGGAATATAAGTAAAATGTGAAATATTTTTCTAAGTAAATGTTTATTACTGTGCTGAGCATAAGTGCAAAACATTAGGCTGAGGGTTTTTTTATACTTTCTAAATGTGGGAAAACCTTCTGTGCTAAAATCAAGTTCTTTATGTGGGGAGCAAAGGGTGGTGAGTCAGAGGAAACCTTAGCCAATTACATTCAAAATACAGCATTCAATTAGGGAGTAAAATCAGACAAGCAAGGGAACATCCCAAATGGCCAAATAAGAAAGAGTATGGGCAGCCTCCATCTCCCAAAACAAAGGTATGTATGAATAAAAAAAATAAATCCAAGAAGTTCTTCCAAAGAGTAAGAATTATTGTTCATGTTTCTATTATGGAAACTGGAAATTATTTCTGAAGGTCCAGATGTTGGCAGAACTGTGATGTGTTTCCTGTGCTCCACTCAGCCCAACATACAAGACAGGCTTGAAAAATAATTTCCAGCACTCATTGAAGATTCATGATTATTGTTGGAGAATCCATATCAAGAAAAATGGAAATAGTATTCATGAAGTGCCAATCTGACACCTACATTGTTTATTGTCCATTTGTACCAGAGAGAAAAAAATGTAACTATATTTTTTTTAGCTACTTGTAAAGTCAGCTGATACTGATCTACACTGATGGTTGACATTGGTCCAAATACACTAATGCTATCTGAATATATGACCGTCATAGAATCCAGGGGAGAAACTATCAACAGAGAAAGATAACAAGTAAGTAGAAAGACAGGCTGGAGGGGTGAGGAGGCATGGGAGAGGGATGTATCAGCTTGTCCTCCAGAGCAACCACTACACATACTGGAGCCCTGCTTCCTGGAAAAAGGGTCCAGGCATCCCCTGCTGACGTGAAGTAGAGAATAAATCTTGTTTTCCTTTGTTGCCATGTGTAGCCTTTGCTATGCTGTCATTAAACTGCCTTTAACTTGATACAGCTGATTGTCGGATTTTTTCCCACCTTATTTTCTTCCCCTTGTCCTGCTGAGAAGGAGGGAGTGATAGATGGACTTGATGGGCACCTGGTGCCCAATCAAAGTCAACCCTCCACAGTTTATATATGAGTTTGGTGCTCTGGTGTTATAAATGAAGACACATGAAACGTGGTTCCACAAAGAAGAGAACTTGAATATGCAGAAACATCAGAAAATAAACTGTTCTTCAGATGTGCATGTTTTATTCTGAATTAACAGCACAGTGTTAATTTGCAGGAAGAATATGCTAAGCAGTACAATGTGATTAAAAACAGACAAAGGAGAGCAACCACTTCAGAAGAGGTACTAACAATCAGATCCATCTAAATATGGCCATATTCAACATATTTAGAAGATGTGAATACGTGCTGGATACAGAGGAAGAATCACTACCCTCAGTCTTCTGGCTAAAGCTTTCCAAAAGTACAAACAGAAGTTACTTGCCACTTGTGCTTTTGTAAATGACCTTAAAAAAAGCAAGGAGGACACGACAGGTACGTCACATAATAATTATGCCTGCCAAGGAGATATTGAGGATGTAATTTAAACTTATATTTCATTAATATAAATTTTGAAAGTGTGTTAAAGAATAAAATAGTATACTACCATTATATTAACCTTTCTTTACTGACTTTAGAACATCTGTTCTATGGCAAGTAACCTGCCTCCAAACCAAAACCTCCAGAGAGAACAGCAGCTGAAGGTACTGAGAAGATTTTATGCTTAAACATTCGCAGGATCGAAAATGCAAAACAAAGTATTAAAAATATTCAAAATATATTCACTGATCCATTCACTTCTAATTGCGAATTCATATTTGTTCTATAATCAATAAAGTCTGTAACCTATTAAATCAATTAACTGATATTTTGTTACATTTGATTAGACAGTTCTTTTTTTTATTTTCAGTAAGACATCTAGAAAAGTATGTATTTTCAATGAAAATTTCCCTTACAGCATTGCCTCAGTAGCTTCACTTGGCAGAAAATTCATGAAGTCAGCAAAAGCAGAAAGAACATAGTAGCATTTGGAAATGTAGAAAATGCTGCTTAACCAGCATCATTGCTGTGGCTGCCTGCAGGCTAGTTTAATTAGGCTACAATTCATATGCAAGAAAGTAGTTTTGTAATTACTGTAAAATGGCCAAATCTATATATAAAACCTAAGGATGATTATGTATTCCCAGTAATCAACCATACTGTAATTGACTGGGATTTGTTAGCTGAGACACTTAATTGGCAAAAGTCAGCTGTAAAAGGTAAAATGAAATAAACATATGTATACTCAGATACTAGATATTTTTAGGAATATATCTCAGTTTGCTGGATGTAACTATGAATTTTTCATTAGATAAAGACATTGATTTTTGTACCAAATCATGCAGCCATATTTGTATGGATGGGAAACATTGTTATTCATTTCAGTTTTTAAAAGTATACTACTAGAAGTTTTGGTGGGTTTTCCCTTTCTATTTTCTAGTATTTAAAAACATTAATGATGGAATTTTTGGTTACCTGCTTTAGTAGCATCACTGGATATTTTTAAGCAATTCAGATTTACTCCTATTTTCATTTTATTTACCATGATCTTTAAAGAAAATAGGTTTAGGTAAACAGATATATATTTCTGGAAGTGAGGAATTTTTTTTATTATTATTATTTAAATCAGCATACTGTTGAAATTAAAATTCTTTAAGAAAAATATGCTTCTTAAGGAAAGACTAGAGGATATAATTAATTTTCTGGATGTATATATTTAGACTTATTGCCAATGTCTGCACTGGACATATTTGTCTAATACCTCTGATTATTATATCTATAAGTTCTCAGGAAAAAAAAAAAAAGAAATTGGAGAATGTTTTCAAAATAATTACTAAACAATTTTTGTGTTTCAGAAGCAACATCTCAAATGAGAAGTATTTTTTAAGAGACATAATGTAAGATAAGAAATACTTAAAATAAGATATACTTAATAAGAAATACTTAAATAAGAAAGTAAGTCATGTAAGCAACTTGGTTGTGGGCTTTTTTGTGTGGCGTTTTTGTGTGCGTATTTTTTTTAATATGTGGAACAACAGACACTGGGTAACAGTTATGTTTGCCAGAATAATAACAGCTGATGATCATTTACATTAATACTTCAGGACTTCAAGAGTGTAATTTTCTCAGAAAATTCTCAGCCCATATCCTGAAATTATTTTAACAAATTAGGATGATTACCAATTTTCCACTTCATTTTCCATAAATAATAATCAGTGTTGATATTTCATATTGTAAAACAAAGAATGAATTGTGAATTCTCAAAATTTGTTTTTTTTCTAGTATGAAATAATTTAGTGTGTTTTTACCCCCTCTCCCTGCCCCCAGGTTTGCATTATTTTCCAATGAAATGTGAATCTAGTCATCAGCTAAACCCCATGAAATATATATACATACTATTAAATTCCAGGGGCAGTCTTCCATTGATGATACTTTAAAGAAGATAATAAATCCTGCTTCATCTTTCAAAACTTGATATGAAGTTCTTAGACTGAAGAAGTGGATGAAAATAAAGTACCAAGGAAACCATCTAGGTTTCTCTTAAGCAGTTACATTTCCTGACCTCTAGGCTATTCTCTCAGCACGTTTGTTGTTTTTTTTTTAATCTATTGTCTCTGTTCTCAGATATTTGACTTGTGAATACTGAGATACATAATTAGTATCTCTCTTAGAATCAATACTATTTATATATTAATTTGGGGAATTTGCCTGGGATTTCAACCGTATCGTATGGTAGAACAAGAGTTTGGACATCCATCAGTAATTTGTTTCTAATTCAAATGAAAGATTATATTTAATGCTGTGAGATTCAAGAGAAAAATTAGTAATGTCAAAGACTATATATGAAGAGATATACTAGCAATAAATATGATACATATATATGCATATATGATGTTATGCTAAAAAAAAATAACCATTCCCAATACAAAACTAGAGATGCCGTAAACCTTGAAACACAGGGAATTTAATTTGTTTATTTTCTAATTGATTACATGTATGTTTAATTTCTCTTACTGATATGAGCTTTAGTGACAATTGTTGTCTTTGTTCAACAACTATGACAAGTTTTGTTTGTTTGCTTTGTTTCGTGATTTTGATTGGTTTGTTTGTTTTTCAACAAGTATATGTGGTACAATTCTAAACTTTCATTCCTTCCTCTTCTACTCAAACAACAAAGGGAATTAATATGCACAAAAATATATATCAGATTTGGAAATTTGAGGTGATATAAATGGAGAAGGGAAAAAAAAAAGACAGAAAAGATCGTACCTGTAATCCTCAGAAATTTCTAAAACCCTTCTCAGACTAGTTGTATACTAGAATTGCCCACCTTTGAAATGTTTTTCTTTAGTGGAATTAAATAGAACACTGTGCTATGAACAGGATATGTGACAGAATGTTTTTAAGGGTGTAAATCATAACCGTTGTGCTAAGATGCAGAGAGAACACAGGGTTTTTCACTCCTAGCAGAACTGGCAGCTGTATGGGAAAGGACTAGCATATTTGGCCACAGAGACAGTATTCTACGTACTCTTCTTCTGATAGTAGTCAAACAAAATGTTTTGAGAAGCAAATGTTCTTTCTAACCAAAGAACTTCCCAGGATCTTTGTAGTAGCAATTTCTTCATTGTTACTGATAAATCACTGGCAGATACCTTGAGATGTCTCTCTCCCATGGAGCAAATTTTAACAGTGTAAAGTTATTCCAACTACTATGATGTGTTTTCTGCTGATTTGTACCAATAAATTTGGCTCTTTACTTTAAATACTGTTATGGCAACCTTCCCAGAGCAGATGTCTGTCAGCAGGAGTAAAATCTGCCTTGGAAATTTAGGAAAAAAAAGTAAAAAAAAAACAGAAAATAATCAGAGCAGCTAGCTAAAGTCAATTAACAGTTAACAATCTATGACTATTCTGGAAAATAATAATTAAAAAAAAAAAAAAAAAAGATTCAAATCTGGCATTTACTTACTCTTCTTATATAAATTTAAATCTTTATTCCTTCAGAAAATCTATCACAGTATTTATTAAGTATAAATTGAGTATACCCATAAAACTTGAAACATTAGATAACAAAAGGTTCCACGTCACAAAAATTTACAGATGATTTCCAAAAACCTCTAATTACAATATAACACCCACACCAGTTACAAAAGAAAAGTAAAAACACATTTGAAGATGATATCCTACATTAGACAGCAATCTGAGAGAAGATGAGTTGCATAAACACATATTGTAAACCTGCTATTTAAAGAAAGCATATGGAATTACAAAATAACCACAAAGACTAAGTGTAGTATAATGACACTACTATTACTACTACTACTACTACCACCACCACTAATAAAGTCTATTTTGATTTGAGTAGTTTTTAACAAAGTTTGGCGAACTAAGTAAAAATCTTTAAGGAGATTAATAAAATTTTTAAACACAACCACATTTGTTGTTTCCCTTCACACAGCAAAAGACAAGATACAAAAGTTGTTAGCAGAACAGCAGTTTTCCTCACAGGCAATGTTTGGTGTCCTCTCTCTGTTTACACTTAAAATTGAATAAATATCCTCAGGGTGATTTAACTTCTGCTGAATCAGGCAGCTGAAATTAATTCAGCAAAAAAATATTGAATAAAGATTTCTTCTTTCAATACTCGACAAAGTATGCTTAAGCAAAAGTGATTTTATTGAAGAAACAGAAAAAAAAAATACCATGAAATGGGTAAGTATGTCAAGGACTTTTTATGCCACCTTCTTGCACTTCTAAAATAGAGTGTTTTTTTTAATTTTTGCATGTGATAGTTTTTGATTTTTTTTTTTACAGATCAAGGTTTGAATAATGCCACTGAGTCCTGAAGCAATGCAACAAAAGAAGCCTTACATTTGTGGCTAAATTGAATCATTATTGACTGAATAATGGAAATGTTGTTTTTCCTACATCAGTGTTCATCGGAAGTTTCATACTGACTACAATTGACTTATCTTCAGTGAATAAAAAGATCTTCAAATATATAGTGGTATAAGTGAAAAAAAAACAAAACAGCAAAAGGTGAAGAAGGAAAAGCTATGATTGCTGTAGATGGAAAAGCAGATGTCTAGAAGTATTAAAGGTGGTAAAATACTGTATTTAGAGATGAAATATAATGGTAAAAAATGTTAGATATGAAAATATATTTCAATATATTTCAATATATTTCAATAGTTTCATAAATGCATTTAAAAAGAAATATAAATGAAATATTAATAACTTTAGAATATATATATGTTTTTTTTTTTACTTTTTCATAGAGTAAAGCATTTTCTTCAATCAAGAATGGAAATGTTTCCTGTATTCTCTTCCTAACATGAAAAATATAATTGCTGTTAAAACCTAAATAATTTATGTCAATTCAGCAACTGAATCAAGAAAGAAAAAGTCACAATGATTTACCAATAATTCTACAGTATTTTAATAAGAGATTTCATATTCACAGAATCACAAAGACTCACAGAATAGTAGGAGTTGGAAGGGGCCACTGGAGATCTTCCAGTCCCACTCTGTTGCTAAAAGAGGTACACCTAGATCAGGTTGCCCAGGAACACATCCAGGCAGGTTTAGAAAGTCTCAGAGAAAGAGATGCCACAACCTCTCTGGGCAGCCTGTTCCAGTGCTCTGTCACCCTCAAAGAAAAAGTTTTTCCTTATGTTTAGGTGGAACTCCCTTTGTTCCAGTTTGTGCCCATTGTCCCTTGTTGTATTACTGGGCACCACTGAAAAGAGACCGGCCTTATCCTCTTGAGGGTAGTGAAATACTGGAACAGGTTGCCCAGGGAGGTAGTTGATGCCCCATCCCTGGAGATATTCAAGGTGAGGCTTGACAAAGCTCTGAGCAACCTGATCTAGTTGAGGATGTCCCTGCTCACTGTGGGAGGGTTGGATTGGATGACCTTCCAACCTAAACCATTCTATGATTCTATAGTCTTGACACATGCCCTACAGATTTCAATAAGATCCTTTTTCAGTCTTCACCAGGCTATGCAGCCCCAGGTCTCTCAGACTTTCCTCATAGGAAAGATGTTCCAGTCCCCTGTGTAGCCTTCCACTGGACTCACGCAAATAGATGAATTAATTGATAGGAATACTACATATCATTTGATATCTCAGCATGTTGATTGTGAGACAGGTATGCTACCACATTCAACATTCAGATATTCTCTCCCATTTGTTCAAAAAAGGGCATCTATTGAAATATGACATCACTCCTTTCTTACCTATCCTATAAAACCTTTCCAAAGGAAGCCACAGTCCATATTCATAGCAGTGAGTGTGTGTCCGTTGCCATCAGTAAGGATATTTAACAGTACAAAAGAGTGTGCACTGTCTCCATCTGAGCCTATCCAATAACAAGGCTTTACTACACCACTGTTTGTTATTTTAGGCTGTCATTTGTAACTTCATTGACTGTAAGCCATTTATTTATTTTTCACTGTCATATTTATTGTATTACATCGTATTTTAAAATCTTTTTGTTGTAGAGTATTTCTGAGACTTGGTGTTAGTTCAATAATACACTGATTGTAGGACAATGAGATAAGAACCTCTCTAAAATAAATTCCTGAATCAATATTGAGTACAATGTCAGCACAGCTGTGAAAATACTACATTTTCAAGAAATTGAGTTTTGTAGCAATAGTATTGACACACATAATCTATGTAAGTATAAACAAGCCAAAACACCCTTGAAAATGTCTGTAAGACACCTAGCTAAATGTTTTGCATAACAACACTATCTGAGAAGAATTCATTAACATGAACAAGTAGGTTACAGGAAAGTATTATCTCTGGCAAGAATTTTTACAAAAGGAACTGAAACAATTTTGTCCTTCTACATACTAAGAGTGAAGAATTTCTTACATACTTCATGGAATTTTTGTCTCTGAAGTAATCTTGTAACACCTCATTGTTTGGAATAGGAACTGTTCTTTCTCCTGTAATGAAAGGTTACACCAAAATGCAGATTGAAAGAAAAAGCAAGAAAAACTTTCCTTTAATAAACCCTGAAGATGTGGGATAAACATTAATAGATTTGTACATCTTAAGGTGAGTAGAAGCCACATAAGCATTCAATTCAAGTATTTTATCTGTAAACAGATCTTGCAGTGTCCTCAGAGGATAATTTACAGGATGTACTTCAGAAAGATAGAAGGACTTATTTTAGTCTTCAGGTCATGATGATCCCACAGTCTCAGCTGGAAAGCTTTTCTGTCTTTAATCCTCTCACAGTTACACCTAGGAAGTCACATCTCATTTCTGATTTAAATTTCTGTGTTCCAATTACAGCTTTTGAAACTTGTTACAACCTTGTCAGAGATCTGTAGAACTTTTTGCAATGCAACTTTACTGAATCTCATTTAAAGTAACGAAGTTATCCCTCTAACAGGTTCTGAAGCTCTACTAAAATAATTTCATACTGCAACGGCTTCTTACTGGGTTCTATGCCCCTTGTTTGGATACACTGTAGCATTTTGACTTCTTGAAGTATAGAAACAGCATCCTGTAATACCATTTCAACCTTTAATAAAATGTTAAATGTCTCTGGATTGAGAAATCAGGAGTAATTTCTAGTAAAATTCTATTCTATGAATTACGATCGTTTGGATTAGTTGAAATATTCTTTGTTTTTAAGACTGTGCCAAGAAACAAAAACATATGCAGTGGAGAAGCCCAAACTATATCAACAAAGCCTTTTAAAAACCACCTTTCCTACAATGAGGTAAATGAAAATGGCTTAGTCAGATCTAGTTTCTACAGAACAATTCAACCAATTTATTTTTAACAACAGATTTCTTGTTGTCACTCTGGTTTAACCACCCAAATACTTCATCCAGGACAGAAAAAATGTAGTCCCAAGTGGTATGCTTTCTTGCTCTTAAAAACATCAGAATTATGTTGGAAGTCTTTGAATCTTTATAAAACTTGTGACTTTTCAAGATATTTTTAAAAATTTTACATGTTAGTGACAAAAATTCCACAGCTAGATCTACTAGGGATCTTGGACAAAGATTGACATGTATAGACTCATTAATTTAAAAATACACAATTTTAGCAAATTTAAGTGAGCTAAGATTCTGATTTTTTTATCTGAAGTCTGCTGTGATATTGCTAAGTAAGTATAAAAGAACTCTTCATCTATTGCTGTTTTAAAACAGACTAAAATTCAGAATATGTTCACTGAGATTTTATCTGTTTTATTCCCTCTGTCTCCAAGTGATTGTGGTCAAGGTCTGTGATTTGTGAGCAGTTATTTCTGCTCTAGTGAAGATGATAGCCGCCTCCCCAGGTATTACTCAGGTTAGTCTATAAAATTATTGTTTCTAACTCACTAGTACAAATTGTATTGAATAATTTTATGACATTATGAGGACAACTACTTGAAAGCAAACCTCATTTTTTTAAATATTCCAAATGCAAGAAACTAGTATGCAAAAATTGTATTCTTTCCGCAATACAGAGATGATGCATTTTAAGGCCTACACTTTAATCTATTTTAAGTCATGTCTTTTATGTAATATCCTCCATAAATGTAACCCAGAAACACAGTATGATTACTGTTTAACTGGGCTTGCATAGCGTTTAATTTTTAAAACTTAAAAAATAATAATTTTTCCCAAAGCTGTTTTCATGAGTTCCAGAATCTTGTTATGATTATGTGGAACTCTTCACCTTCCATTTGAACACTCCTATCTTTATATATAGTCACAGAAGTATTTTGAACATATAATCTGGTTAATGACACAGGATTTTTGGTTGCTGTTTCCAAGGTTCCTATATAAATTGGATGAAAAATCAATTGCTTGCTTTGTTCTGTCTGCTAAGCAGTCTGTCTTTTAATTTAAAATTAAATCTTTTTTTTGGGTATGAATTGTTTTAATGGTCTGAAATTTAGTGTCAGTTTGACAGAGTATAGTTTTTAGCCTATTGTGCTCTGCCTTTAAGAGGGACATACTGAAAATGTTAATGTAGAAATTATGTATGCGGTAAATCTTTCATTTGTATTATTGTTAAGCTATTAAGAAAATCATAATTTTCGCATGCCACAAGCTGCACAGATTTTAGCATCTCTAAGATCGAGCTTTCTCTTAGACAAATTCAGTTTTCCTTTAGTCATCAGCATTCTTTATCTCTGAAACAGACAACTTTTTTGTTCAGTACTCAGCAGTACTGTGGAAATATTGATCTGCAATCAACTGCTGACACAGTTATTTTGCTTAAGCTGCATGTTTACTGAACTGCAAACACAGCAGTATTAAAGGCATATATAGGAATTGTTTCTATCACACCAAAAAAATAAAAAAACCCAAACATTTCATCTAAATGGCCTTGACTGTGTTTTGTACTAACAATGATTTTAACCAAAGGCAATTATGAAGTAAATTGATTTTTTCTTTCTGTTTCTTTTCTTTTTTTTTTTTTTTTTTTTTTTAATAACAAACATAGTACTACGAAAAATTTTCTTCCACTAATCTCATTTTAATTTTCCTTCAAGAAGGATAAGCTGATTAAGAAAATTGAAATGTCTCTGAAGAGTTATTCCTATTGACATGGAGGGATATTTCACAGGCACTTTTTTATTAAGAATCCGAATTTGCAGAATTTTTAAAAACTTGTAATAATTAAGGTTTGAGAAACCAGCCAAGTCTCTTGTCATCAATAAGGTCTAAGCAATTGTGGGGGAAAGGTCTTCCACATGTCAGACACTGACAGTTCCATCTGGATTCAATACATCCACGGCAGGACACAGATGAGCCCTCAGCCAAGCTGATGGCACTTCAGGTAAAACATATTTAATAAAGTTCACAACACTTGAGAGAGTGAGGACCAAGGAAAAAAGTGTGAGAGGACAAGCCCTGCAGACACCAGGAGTGGAAAAAGGAGGAGGAGGAGTTATTCCAGGTACTGAAGCAGATATCCACACTGCAGGAACCTGTAGTCTATAGAGAGGTCAGTAAACGAATTTTCACCAAGTCGAGTCTGTTTTGCCTATGATGGTAATTAGTAAGTGATATCCCAGTCTTTATCTTGACCCATGAGCTTTTAATCTTATTTTCTCCCCCTGTCCTGTTGAGGAAGAGGAGCAAGAGAGTAGCTGGCTGGGTGTCTGGCATCTGGCCAAGGTCAAACCACCACAATGGCTCTACTTGGTAACAGCATGTTTACAAGGCAAGACAGACACAGCACAGTTCATGGGAAAAATGTACCAACAGGTGAATGTAAAGCAGGATATCCTAGGGCCCCTCTAAAAGCACAAGCAGTCTAATTTCATGTGAGAAAACATTTTACTTTTTGTTACCAGAAAGGAGATTCAGTCTGAGATTAAGCTGCCTATTTGCGAGCTAAATGCAGACACCATCTTTATTGCCAAGACCATCAGTAAAAACAGGAAAGTTCTGACAGGAAAGTTCTTCTGTTCACTTCCGCCAAGGATCTGATTTCGTTTCCCAGACCTAGACACCCAACATGACTTACTAGTGTCTTGAGTGTCCCTCTTGAGCTCTCAGCTACTACTCTAGTAACACACAGGTCTCCCATTAGTCTTGCATTATACATATTAACTGTGTGCGAAAGCCTTCTGTAATGTCTAATATCATCAGAAGCCTGTGTGTGAAACTGAGGCAACCTTGCCTGTGTTTTTGCACCAAATGCTAAAAGCTCGCAACCTAATTTAACACAGCTGTACCTTATCTTGGTATCATAAATGCCAATTTCATTCAATTATTCATAACGTCAGAAATTCATATTTTCATCTGTTGGCACTGAAAGTTTGATTCTGTTACAGAAGGTACTTAAGTCTGTAGGACAGATGACTACACTAATTAAAACTGTAATTAGCTGGGAATGGTTTAATACACATGTGTGTGTATTTGCACTGAAGATTAAGCCAGTGTAGAGAATGCAACTGACTTCAAAATAATGAGTGTTGCAAAAACTTTATTAAGAAATATTTATACTCACTCTCTATGATATTAATGCAAGTTGAACATCATAAACACATATTTGTTCAACAAGGCAACATAAATATTCTATTATTTTCTAGTCTTAATTATATTGTCATTAATATCACAGAAGTGATGGTAATCAGTAATATCAATCCTAATACATGGAAATACAATAAATGGAAAAACAAACAAACATCAAAAAACAAAGCAATTATGTATACCATTGGATTTGGTACTGAGACATTACTACTATCATCTCAGAGAAGTTAATATGCACATCTTTATTCATTTTATTAAATAATCTTTATCTTCCATCTCAGATTCACTGAATATAAAGCATAATTGCATCACTTTCTCTTTCATTAAATACTTTTAGCATCTAGGGTTATTAGTGAATATAAATCAGGAACGTTAGACCCCCAGGAGACCTTTGTATTATGGAGAAGTAATAAATCTTTCAAGCAGTGCCCCCCCAAAAAACCTTGTTACAGAATTTCTGTAGCTTAATCCAAGATTGCAGTTCCAGAAAATGACTGCTTAGGAATGTACATGTCCATTGTAGACAAATTTTATTAAACTTTTAAACTTTATACTCTAGTTTTTGTAGTTTTTCTCAGAGTTGTAGCAATATCACAAAGTTGACAGATCTAAGCTTTCAAGCCTGTTCACAAACCTCAGGCTGTTTCAGCATTCACAAATCAGGCACACACTGTACTGACAAGCTCAAGACGATCTGATTTTTCAAAAACATCTGACATGCACATATCATCCATATAAGAAAGCCTCAGCAACCCCAAGGCCAGTCTCATGCAAAATGACAGCCAGAGAGAGAGATGGTTCACATTAAATAACACTGTAATGCCTGGAGTAGAATGGAAACTGAGGATTAATTCTAAACTTGGCCAGAAAAGTTCAAATTTGCCATCTTCTAACGGAAGGCTCTGTCCCCCAGGCTGGAATACAAAAGCTACAGAGCCAAGGAGGAAGCTTGAAAACAAGGAGAACAGAATATAACTCTATGATCTCTTGAAGTTTTAAACCTTTACCAGCCAGTGGGAATCATAGCCCAAAATACTTGATTATCACCATGCATTTTGTTAATGAACAATGATAACCAGTTCACATTAATGTATTCCTTACTGGGAAACTAAAAGACAGTCTTCAGTTGGATTGATATTTCTTTCTCTGTACATAGTGAAACAACCTCAACAGGACTGATGTAATTAAAAAAAATAAAATAAATAAAAAATAGCCTAAATCAGAACAATTACTATGGTCCTTTTCTGAAATGCAAGATTTGTATTCACCTTCAGGTCAATATGAGCTCAGATGACCTGCTTCTCAGAGGACTAGTCAAGTAACATACTGTTGAATACGAGGTATATGGTGAACACACAGTATCAACTTATTTTATTCAGAGTACAGGAAAAAATAGCTCAGAACAGCAAGGTGAAAATATAGTTCAGCTATCAGTTGGAGCACATTCCCACAAAGGAAAACACGCATCATATTTCAGTGTCAAGTCTACCATTTTTACATAGGCAAATCCCTGACAGAACCATACTCTGTGCTCTCATGAGATCACAGTACATACACATTTATTTGTTTTAAATTAAAAGAAAAAATGGCCAGTCTTGGAATGTGGCTGCTGTTATTAGCAGTAAGTTAAGCAGGGCATATAAAGATCCTATTATTCTTAAAAATGCCCCAGGAACAGGAGACAAAATACTTGTTCTGAAGATGCATATGAATATTGTATATCGGTATTATGACTAGGCACAATTTAAAATGAACAGAGGATATTTCAAATGTTCCTAAATTATCCACTTGTCTTCAGATTAAAACCCTGCACTTTAATCATCATGTCAATTAAATTAGACAGTAAATTTCAAGGTAGTAGAAGACAGTACTGATACATGCATCTGGTTTCCTGGTAGCACAGCTACACTATCATTATCTAACATGCAACATGAAACAATGTACATCACAGCAAACAGAACAAAGGGATAGTCACATAAAAAAAAGAAAACCAAGTTGTTCGCTTGTACAAAAAATATTCATTGCTCTTGAAAGTGAATCTTCCTTAAGAAAACTTGGCCTGCATGCTCATGAATTAGTAGTCATGAGTAAGCAACAAAGATGTCTTTGTTCAAATAATGTCTTCCCTTCTTATGAATTATACGCTCTTCCACTTCATTCTGGGTGATACAATTCTAGGAGTACAACTAGTACATTTTCTAAAGGAAATTAGTGTTTCTTTTTAGAAAAATAAGATCTTAATATAAACTATGACAAAAACCATTATTTGCTTTAAAAATGTTCATTTAACCACATATAGGTAAAATAATGATCAACCATTCCAAAGACTCTGTAACTCTTCCAAAAATGTAACTGGTAAACTATTCCAGACACCCATACTGCTGTGAGCTTTGTCCTTAAACTGGAGGTATTTTCTGTGTAATAACTCATTTCCACAAGGTATTTTATTATTTGTTTAGTTATTTATTGTTTTCTTTATATTGCTGACTTCAAAAACAATATAAACAAAAAATTATCTATTGATACTTTCTGAATATCCCCAGTGCGCTACTTGTCTCTGTTGAAGTCTAGCTATTTAGTCTTTCCTCCTGTTTAAAAGATTTATACAAAAATAAGCTAGGAACAAAAATAGTACCTTGTAATTTTTGTTACTACAACTAATTAATACAACTCAGATGTCATATATGGAAAATTACATGCTCACTGTGAACTTCAAGTTTGTGATAATTATTTAAAAATTAAGAGATAGTAAAATAACTAATAAAATTACTCTCAACAATATATATTATTTTTGTGGCCTTCTGACAAGTCCTGGTCTGGCAAAACACTTATTCATATGCTTCATTTACACTCCTAAGCAATTCTATTAGATATAATGTACATAAATTTAGCCCGTACTTAAGCAATTCATTATATAAAATAGTCTGTCATCACCAAAGCAGGCATAATACATTAAATACACGGCATGTTCTGAATTATTAGCTCAAGTATCGCTTATTACCTTTTGAAGACTAACCTATATTGGGAATTAAACATAATCTCTTTTGTTCAGTACGTCTGTTCTTTTCTTTCTCAACATTGGGTTAGTGCATTGCCAGCCATCAAAAGATCAGACCAGGCTGAATTTTTTTTCACTCAAGGTGGCATTTTTCTGTTAATATTATAGTATATAACACACATTGCTGTATAGTGCTTTTATAATCTCTCTGAACACATGGGAGTGGTCATAATCTTTTTGGGTATGTGAATGTAAATAGCAGCAGAAATTGTTAAAGCGTAGTGACAATGACAAAAAAAACCCCTCACAACCAAACAAACCCCACTTCCGTTAAGAAAGTTCTGTCTATGAATTTATGTAAAGAACTGGTGAAACCCAGTAAGGATTAAAACTGCAGCCATACTCATCATTCATTAAAAAAACCTTCACACAAATATCTGTACATAACTACTCAAGGGAGCTTTCCACCAGATTTTAACTGCATGACTGTACAACAGAGAAGCTAGGCTCCCTGGGCCTTCTCAGCAAACATTCTTTATCTGACAGTACTATGTCTTCTGAGAAAATGCCCAGATTTATATTGGTGTGTTAAACGTGGTAAGATTTCCTTCTTTTCTGTATCTTTTTTTTT
>VWZK01000157.1:0-12928 GCA_013396935.1 Baryphthengus martii | reverse complement strand
GAGCAGCTGAGGGAACTGGGGCTGTTTAAGCTTGAGAAAAGGAGGCTCAGGAGAGACCTTACCACTATCTACAGCTACGTGGAAGGAGGTTGTAGTGATGTGGGTGTCGGTCTCTTCCGTAGAATAACAAGCGAAAGGGCAAGAGGAGATGGCCTTAAGGTGTGCCAGGGGAAGTTTAGATTGAATATCAGGAAAAATTTCTTAATTGAAAGGGTTGTAAAGCATTGGAATAGGCTGCCCAGGGACGTGATGGGGTCACCATCCCTGAGGTATTTAAAAGACGTGTAGATGTGGTTTAGTGGTGGACTTGGCAGTGTTAGGTTTATAGTTGGACTTGATCTTAAAGGTCTTTTCCAACTTAAACGATTTTATGATTCTATGATTTTATGATTCAGGGATGTGCCTGCTTCATTATGGACCTATCCACAGCCACAGATGCTTTGGGGTGTATCTGCTCCAGCATGGAGGTACTCATAGGTCCCAGTCCCTCCAAGTAGAGTTCAGACTGTAGCTACAGCATGCCTACCAGAGCAGTCCTGGAACAGCAGCAATGCCCTGGCCATATGCTAGCCCAGGCGCGTGACCAGTGCTGTTATCACACTGTTCCCAGACGCAGCAGAATAGGACGATAAGCACTACAGCAAATAGCAGCCCCTAACAACCACTAAAGTAATATATAGCAAAGGAAATGAATCTGGCAGCAAGTGTAAGAGTCTGTCAATCAATAGCTCAAGAGCTGTACCAGCTATAAATCCAGACTAGCACATTACAGTCAAATATGTTGTTATCTCAAACCCCTCTGGCCCCAGACTGGCTGCCAGAAAGCACTCCTGTAGGTTAACCCCAGTAGGCAGCTCAGTCCCACACAGCCTGTCACTCACTCCCCTGCAGCGGAATGGCAGAGAGAATTGGAAGACTGAAAGGGAGAAAGGTTGCAAGTCGAGATGAAGAGTTTTATAGGTAAAGCAAAGCAAAATCAGGAATTCATCACCACTTCCATCGGCAGGCAGATGTTCAACTGTCTCCAGGAAAGCCAAGCTCCATCTTGCATAACCGTTATTTGAGGAGGCAAACGCCATCACTCCGAACATCCCTCCTTCCTCCTTTTTATCCCTAGGATTTCATTGCTGAGCATGACATCATATTGGTGTGAGGTATCCCTTTGGTTAGTTGGGGTCAGCTGTCCCAGCTGTGTCCCCTCCCAACCTCTTGTGCAACCCCAGACTACTCGCAGAGAAGGCCTTGAGGCTGTGTAAGCACTGCTCAGCAGTAGCTAAAACGGTGGCGTTTATCAACACTGTTTTCATCACAAACCCAAAACACAGCTCCATACAAGCTACTACGAAGAAAGCTCCCTCCTAGACAAAACCAATACATAAAATGACAGACGTACCAAATTTGACCTTTAAGAGTGTGAATCATCAGTGTAGGCACCCAGGGTGAATTTTTGTTCCTATTGATATAAAAGGAAATAATTTGGAGAATGGAACAAGATGTGATCTCATATATTTGAATTTACTTCTTTTGACTAATCATTGCTCTAATTCCACAAACATTGCTTCCCATATGATGAATTCCTATGAAATTTCTCACTGATAAAAAAGAATATTTAAAATTTCATGAACGCTGACCAAGAACCCAGACTTTCCTGATCAAGGGCCTCACACATTTAAAAATACTTCTTTTGTTCCTACCAAAACTGATTCACACAAAAAAAGTAAGCCATGTGATCCCTACTTAAGAGTAAAGAAAACAAGAGAGAAGAAGGAAATAATTATCAATTATCCTTTCTGTTCTCAGTTACTGAATTGTAAATTTAAGTGACTGCTCTGTGTACAGTCCAACATAATACAAACACAGGGCTGAAGCACAGACAAACCATAGTCAAATTGCAACCCTCAGTTCATCTGGCACTTCCCGAGAGAGGGAGACAGTTTTGAAGAACACAGGCAGGACGTCTCTGACATATGTACGTTACAAGCACCTTGGGGAAATAGAGAGAGAAATTCGTGAATAGCACTCTGTGTTGTAGCCTCTTACAATTTTCACTACAATTCCTGTAGTTTTAAGCTACTAATATAAAGCATCTGAAAGTCCTCTAAGGCCATGAAGAACTAGACTGGCCTTGTATATCATCTGCTTTGTGCCTTGGCAGAGACACCTCGGTGCAATCCCTAAGCATAAGATCTGTACTGTTTCCCCTGTTGGACATTTGGTCCTCTTAGGCAAGGCAAAGGACAACCATCACTTAAGCCTCAGCTCCTGTGGCACCCCTGGCCCTCAGCTCCACCCACTGAACAACTTCTATGCCTAAAGCAGGGCCATAGGTAGTTCAACTTTGTTAAAATGAGATCTGATGAGATGACGGGTTAGTTGAGGAGATAACTCACCGTAGGGATTCAAGGCTGTCACATGGCTTTAAAGCTCAAAACTGGGCATAGTACTCGGGCCAAGTTATGGACTAGGACTCATTTAGGTAATAACACTCTCATAAAGGTTACCAGTAATCACAGCAAACTATAGTCCCATAATAACATAAGGGATCCTGACTGTAAGAACCAAAACATGTATTTCGTCAAATTATTCTAAGAACAGATTATTAAAAAGAGAAACAACCAAACAAAGAAGCCTAAACAAATATTTTCATCAAAAAAAACAACGCTCAAATGTTAAATGGCTGTTGCTTTCACCTCTTTGCCCTCAGTTCCCGCTTTTTCCCCTGCTAGAAGTGCTCCCGGGCCGCCAGTCGCGGGAAAAGGGTCAGGGGGTAGAGGGAGAGAACGGGGGATGGGCAGGGGCAGGGGCAGTGGGTTGGCACCGCCCGGAACGCTGCGGCTGCCGGAACGCCTGGGCCGAGCAGTCGCTTCCTGGGGGACAGGATCAGGAACGGAGCTTCCGGCGTGGGAGGGGCCTCCGCGCAGCCGTCCCTGCCTGACAAAGGGCCCTGTAGGGGCTGCCGCTCGGCTGCGGGGCCGGGCTCGGCCCCATGGCGATCCCCATGGTGCCCATGGAGACGCAGCTACAGAGCATCTTCGAGGAGGTGGTGGTGAGTCCGTCCCCGGAGCACCTCGGCAGGTGTAGGGGAGAGCACTGCGGACAGGCCGGCCACAGGCCAGGGCATGGCCGGGGCCCTGTGGCCTGCCGCGCTCCCCCTGGGGATGTGTATGGGGGGGACATCCTGAAAAAAAATTTAAAAATCTGAGGAGAAAGAAGGTTTTGATTTTCCCAGGGGATTTCACGCGTTGAAACCCCGGGAGTGTGAAACCCCGCCGGCCTCCTGGGCGGTGGTTTGCGCTGTTGGCACCGGGCTGCCCGAGGCGAAGTGTGCCCGGGAGGTCAGTGGAGGGGAGGGAGGTGGTTAGTCAGGTCTGAAATCCTGCTTCTGTTGAGCTTTTGTAAGGAACCTGACGCAGATCAGGACTGGGCATAAAACAGAGGGAAGCGGGTTGTTTACCCAAAATCAAATTATAGTATGCTGAATTTACTGCAAAATAAGCGGTTTAAGAAGGTGTTTTGAAGGAGAGTATAAGAAGGTGAATGTCCTGAGAGACATTTTTCTTCAGCCAACATAATGGTATGAGCAAATCCTGGAAATACACCCATTCAGTGCTACCTGCAAAATGAAGCAATTAGGTAATTAGAGTAGAATAGACTAGGCTATTTCCATTGGAAGGGACCTATAGTGATCATCTCCAAGTGCCCAACCACTTCATGGCTGACGAAAAGTTAAAGCATGTTATTAAGGGCATTGTCCAAATTCCTCTTAAACACTGACAGGCCGAGCACATCAGCCTCCTCGGAAACCTGTTGCAGTGTTTGACCACCTTCTCAGTAGAGAAATGCTTCCAGTCAGTACCTCCTGGGCACAACTTTGAGCCATTCCCATGCATCCTGTCACTGGATCCCAGGGAGACAAGATCAACACCTTGGTCTCCATGTCCCCTCTTCAGGAAGGTGTAGAGAGTAATGAGGTCTCCCCTCAGCCTCCTTCTCAACAAACTAGACAAGCCCAAAGACCTCAGATGCTGCTGATAAGACATGCCTTCCAGCCCTTTCTCCAGCTTTGTTGCCTTCCCCTGAACATGTTCAAGGACCTTCAAATCCTTCTTAAATTGTGAGGGCCCAGAACTGCACGCAGTACGCGAGGTGAGGGTACACCAGTGCTGAATACAGCAGGACAATCACCTCTTTTGACGGGCTGGTGATGCTGTGTTTGATGTACCCCAGGCTGCAGTTTGCCTTCTTGCCTGTCTGGGCACACTGCTGACTCTCTTTGGGCCTGCTGCCAACCAGCACCCTCAGATCCCTTTCTGCAGGGCTGCTCTCCAGCCACTCCTCTCCCAATTTATACTTACTCCCAGCATTACTCTGTCCAGGTAGAGGATCTGGCATTTAGATTTGTTAAATTTCATCCCATTAATCGTAGCCCAATATTACAGTCTATCTACATCCCTCTACAAGGCATCTTGTCTTTCAAGAGAGTCAACAACACCTCCCGGTTTGGTATCATCAGCAAGCTTGCTAGTGATGTGTTTACCTTCTATATCCAGATCATTGATAAATACATTGGACAGAACTGGCCTAGAATTGAACCCTGGGGAACACCGCTGGTGGCAGTTCACCAGCCAGATCCAGCCCTGTTCACTACAACCTTTTGAACTCTGCCCTTCAGCCAGTTCTTCACCCGGCATACCATGTACCTGCTCATCTCACAATTGGACAACTTGTCCAGAAGGATGGTGGGAGGGACAGTATCAAAAGCCTTGTTAAAATCCAGGAAAACTGCAGCCACCGCCTTGCCTTCATCCACTAGGATGACCTTATCATAGAAGGCCATCAAATTAGTTAAAACAGGATGTTCTGTTTGTAAACCCAAGTCAATGGGTCATTTAGCATTGATTTGTAGGTCACAAATGAATGAGTTTCTGATAAGGTCCTGAATAGAAGCCTAACTAATGTTTTGGACAGAGAAGACTGATCGAATTGTGCAAACTGGAAAGAGTATGTGGGTCTCGTAGGAAAGTAATTGAAAATGATGTCCATAGGATGAATTTCTGTAGTGGGAGGGCTGGGTTTTCTTCCTGTTTTGTGTTATAAAATGCCCAGTGTACTTCAAATGGTATTAAGTTGCTTGTAGCATATTAATTGCCCATACCCAACTGATTTCTCATTTTGGCGTTGTCATTCACATTATGTTTTCATGTTTTTAACATTGTGATTTTATGTGTTGCCACATTGCCTATTTTTAAGCAACATTATCTACCTAAAATTTTATGGAACAAAAGAAAAAAAGGCCTGTACAAAATGTCACTGCATTTTTGATGCCGTAACTGAGAAAATATAGCAAGTTGTTACCTTCACTGCTGCTGTTACTTGGTGGACAGCAGCGGAACTTACCTAACTTTCTGGACAGAGAAGATGAATACCAGTTTCTCTTCTAATTCTTAAGAAAACTATGAGTAGCGGTGGCAGGCAGTTCTAGACTGTATGATTCAAAAGGATCACTAGAAAGATTATGTTGTTAGGTGCTGTTATTTCTGCAATATAAAAATGAAAATACATAGTGGTCAGTTACAGATGACATCTGAGTATAATGTGAAATTCTTATGAACGGTAGAAAAAGTTGTAGGATAGTATTTTCCAGAACCTCTTTGCTGAAGTATTAGAATAGTATTGTGAAAGTCTTTGAGCAAAATGTTGGATTTTTTTTTTTTTAAATTAATGTCTTGGAGGAGATAATTTGGGTATTCTTATATGATCTTTCACCTAGTACAAGACCATATAATCATTCAATGGAATTTAAAAAGCAATGGATCTAAACTCAGATGAGAAAGGAATTGTGTATAATTTGTTTGTGTAACTGAGTGTCATAGAGTATAGGTGGTATAAAAACTTAATGAGATTAAAAAATACTAATTATTTCAAAGTATGAAAAAAGACCTGCAATAACAGAATTGCACATTTTTTCCAACTTTGGGAAGTAAATTAGGTGTTTAGAAAAAAAACAACCAACCAAAAAAACCCCAAAACCAAACAGTCTTAAACTGGATCCACAAGGTACGTTGTTTATTTGTTCGTACCCAAACAAAGCAATCTCAACTTTTTTTTTAAAAGTCTAGTGTAGCAGAAGAAATACATCTTTCTATGATACAGTCCCACAACATTACGACTTACTCTTTTGTGCTTCATCCTGGTGGTGCGATACTCGTAGGAAAACTTTTCACAGTAGCTCACTTGGTGTTTTTCTTTTGCAGAAAACAGAAGTAATTGAAGAAGCTTTTCCTGGGTAAGTGTCATGTTAGTTTATTTGTGCAAGACTTTCTGTATAAATGCATTTTTCTACTTGTGCTCTTACATTGGGTACTGTTGCTAACTAATGTTCTTGTTTGCATTAGGATGTTTATGGACACTCCTGAAGATGAGAGAACTAAACTGATCAGCTGCCTCGGCGCTTTTAGACAGTTCTGGAGCAGTCTTTCCCAGGTTAACATTTAATTTGTTGCTTCCATGTGCTTTATGTACTTTTTAAATACAGCGATACCTTCTCTAGGAGGAGGACACTTCAGCTATAAGGTCTGTGTCCAGTCATTCAGAATCTGGTTTCAGATATGGCACAGTAAAGAATATAGGAAGACTTTGAAAGAAAAAATACTAGTTTTATTAATTTTGACATTTTTTAAGATTATATAGTTGTTCAGGAGAAAAGAAAGTAGATATTTATGTTCAAAAATTACCTTCCAAAAGCTAAATACCTCTAGGTGCTCTTCTGTAATTGAAGACCTGATCATCTTTGTTTTCACTGAATTTGATTAAAACTGTGAAAAAGAAAGGATAATATAGAACAGTTCTATTCTCTTCCATTCTGTACAAACTTACATTTGAAAAACGAAGCTGACTATAGAAACCGATGTTTCAGCTAGGACGTGTTTCCAGTACTGGACAACTGGAGAACTTCTGTTGGAGGAATGGACTTCTTCAAAATGAGAACAAAAGACTTGTAGAAAAATCTGTATTTTGGACAACTGGACAACTTCTACCATTTATAATCTTGTTCTTGTGGTATTTTCATTTCTTCATGACAGGATACTAAATGAATTTTACAGTTTGTTTCACTACCTGTAAGTACATTCTTTCTCCCTTCTCCTTCTTTTTCAGGAATCCCATGAACAGTGCGTCCAGTGGATTGTAAGATTCATACATAGCCAACATAGTCCTAAAAGAATTTCTTTTCTTTATGACTGTTTAGCAATGGCAGTAGAAACTGGACTTTTGCCACCCAGGTAAGCTATGTCGGAACAAATCAATAAATAGAGTACATGGAAATTGTAGTACTGGAGAGTATTTTATGATGACATTATAGAATTATTGTGGGAGAATGTGTGCTTATGATCTGTCATTCATTCTGACATTGTCTTCTTCTGCTAGGATGGTTTGTGAATCTCTGATAAACTCTGATACACTTGAATGGGAAAGGACACAGTTGTGGGCATTAACATTTAAATTGGTCCGGAAGATTATTGGAGGTGTAGACTACAAGGTATTTGCCACCTATTCCTTTACTCCTGCTAAGACATGTTATTTTTCTGGCTTTATTTTTATGACTCTATGTTGGAGACATCCAGTGTTTCAAAGGTTTGATTATCAGTGAGACCACTTCTAATACTTTTTCATAGTTGAGATTTAATGTCAAAGGTAATTCTGTATGGACATTGTAATCCTTCCTACTCTGTTCTCTGTTACATGGTCATCTTTCATCCCTCTTTCAGTTAGATGTTAAATAACCCTACTGCAGTTGCAGAAGTGGTACACAGGAGAAAGTAATACTATCAAGAATTAAAGCTGAAGTTCTGTCATCTGCTGTGACTCCTGTCACTACATAAAAAAAACATTCTGAAAGCTGAGTCTTTGGCAGGGTACAACTCTTAACAGAAGGAGTAGGAAACCATACAGTTCTTGTGGAGAAGCACCTCACCAGCATTGCTGAGCATGTTAGAGAAAAAAACATAAAATACAACACTGTACTTCGGTCAGCCTGTGCAATCCATTGTAGACTGGATATCTCTGGACACACATCAAAATTTCAAGTTACTTTCTCATCTGGGATATCTTACGATCTGTAGGGAATGCCTACAGATGCCATTAGCTTTCACATTTTCAATAGCAGTCTGTCCTCTGACATTTAGTATCAAATAACTACTTTGTCATAATATTATCTGACTATATTTACTGTGTAATCTTTCTTCCAGAAATAAAGAATATCTGGGAACATTAATTTTTTGTGCTTTCTTTTAGGGCGTGCGTGATTTATTGAAAGTGATCCTAGAGAAAATCTTAACAATTCCAAACACTGTGAGCTCAGCTGTTGTACAGCAGCTTTTAGCAGCAAGAGAGGTAACTATCTGAATTGTGTTGTCATAGAGGAAGATAGGCCTTATTTGTTTGTTCTTAGTGAGTTTCTAATAGCTGGGATGACTCTCTTTGAGGGTTGATACAGTTCAATAGCAAAGACTCTCTCTTTGTGCTCTAATTATTTTCTGTAATTGTTTTTTATACAATAAACAAAGAGATTTTGAGAGATAGATACTGTAGATAAGCACTAAAATCCCTAACAGAAGAGTCAGACCCAATGTTTGACTGGCCTAAGGTCAGATGTATGAGGTATAATACTGAGATTAATTATTTTTTTTCTTAGTGAACAAAAATAGTAATTGTTTTCAATACTTTGTAGGCAGGCAGAGGCAGTTTTACTTAGGCTTAAACAGTCTAACTAACACTTGTACAATTAAACAGGTTTAAAGTAATGTAGTAATATCAATACAACTTAAGAAAAACTATTTAAATTCTTGTTTCTGTTTTCATGGGCTGTCTCAAGACTAATAGACAGACTACACCTTTGTTTGCCTTATCCAAAGTCCTTTACGCTGATGTATTTTTTTTGTTTATAGGTGGTAGCCTACATTTTGGAAAGAAATGCATGTTTGTTACCTGCCTACTTTGCAGTTACAGAAATCAGAAAACTATATCCTGAAGGAAAACTTCCCCACTGGGTAATGATATTACGTATCAAATCGTGTAATCTGGACCTTTGTTCCACACAAGCCAAAATTGCTTCACAATTACTTTTTTTAAAACAAAGTTTTTAAATGAAGATGTAAAATCATCTATTTAACAGAAAGCTCTGTGTTTAGGCATGTAAATTAGACTTGATGAGATTGCAGCAGCAGCTCCTCCNTTGCAGCAGCAGCTCCTCCCTGTGTTCTTCCATGAAACTGATGACATAGTTTTGAGCTATGGCCTGATGTTCAAAACTCTTAAAGCATGGAGAGGCTTTTGTTGAGTACAATTGGAAATGCAGGTCATGCTTACCTACTAGTTTGTGCTTTCTCTATGGCTTCAAGATAACAAAAGTAAGATAAGTAGTTGGCCAGTGTTTTCTTTTTGTTTAAGTTTTGCAAATGTATTTGAGGCACTGGTGCAATGAAAATGGTGTTTGTTTCCAAAAAAAATTTAATTTTGTATTCTGTTAAAATAACTAGTGTCAGGAAAAGGATAAAATGCTAACTCCCTTGAATTAAGGACAAAACTCTACTGACTTCTTTTGAGCCAAGATTTAATCCAGAGTATACTAATCTATGTCCTTTGTCTCTGTGCCATTTTTATCCAGAGGTAAACAGAGTTGTTGATAAATAGAAATTTTAAAACTTGTCTTAAATCATCTGTTACTGAATTGTGTGCACTGAAATAATACAATATGCATAGGAGCAACAGTTATTACATGAACTCAATTTCAGTGCAAACTGAGAAGAGTGCTTCCTGCCCCTTCTTTATAAGATCACATTTTTCCTTCTATGGTTTTACATTCTAGATGATTTTTCGGCCTTGCTGAACTGCTTAGGAAGCTAGTTATTTTAGTCAATTCCTGTATATTTTATTAAAATGTATAAACTATTTTTAAGTCTTAAATATTCCTTATCAGTATCTGTAGTTTAAACCCTTTAACTAGTTTATTTGTTTTCTCCTCTTCTTGCCCAGTTACTAGGTAATTTAGTATCGGATTTTGTGGATACCTTCAGACCTACCGCAAGAATAAATTCCATTTGTGGTAAGCGAATGACTTAACGAATGACTTCAAAATAAATTAATTTATTTTGAACTATTTTATTTCCTATATGCATCTAAGCAAAATGATTCACAGCTTATGTTTCATGTAGTAACTTTACTCTTGTCAGTTTGTTCTCAGACTTGCTTCTTTTCAGTTTTTGCTTTGAAGGGGAAAGTTCATATTGATGAAATCAAAATAATTTTTTTGCAGCAAGCTGATGATGGAAGTTTACTACTTGTTAAATATCCATATAGTTTCTAACTACAGTAGATGTTAAGAAAATTATACATTTTCGGTGCTCAGGGATTTTGAGTTAGTACGGATCCACTGTTTTCTGATCAGTTTCTATTGGAGCTTTTTTAGCTGCTCAGCCTTATCCCTGTTGTTGCAGGCTTCTGTGTGAACATTTCCTAGCTCAGATGAGTACTGGCTCTCCTTTTCTGTGAAAGAAAAACTCACCTTTGTTTATTGCTAGAAATACGAAAATTAAAATTCAGCCATTTTAATTGTGGTGCTTGTTGCATTTTTCTTCAAAAAGATGAAGATGTCCTGTGTCCGCTTTGCGAACCAAGTAACTTAATAACAGCTGCATTATCTCTTAGATCTGAGCAAGTTTTATTGCAACTGATCTTCTTCAGTGCAGAGGTTAAGAATGTAAATTTATCTGTAATGCTCCAGATGTGTTTCAGAAGCATGTAGTTACTCTTCTGTTCCAAGCGCGGCATAGCTTTTATGCATATGACTCGCAGGGATCACACACAAATTTTGCAAGTCTTGTATATGTAAATGACTTGTAGATATGGTTGAAGGGGAGAAACGACTGTTTTACTTCTTGTTTTATCTGGCCAGTCTAAACAATCAAAGTTATGCAATTTGAACTGACAGATTTAGGTTGAGGCATCTAAATTTAAATGCTGATGTTCAGGTGTGTTAGGGCCTCAGTTCTGATGCCTGTGTTTAAACAACTGATAAATGCCAGGTGTCTAGTCTACACCAGGACATCTAAATTTACTCTCTATAAAAACTCTTCATGTGTGATCAGCTGAATTTCAATGGCCTGCGCTGTACAAACTAGATCTTCACTGACTGTAATTGGGGTGAACTATATTTGACTAGTTTATTGAACACAGTCCTGCCCACGGTTTGTCTCAGAGTATGAATAAAGGAAAATCAGAAGGCTTGGTTATATACTTAGATTAGTAATACCTTTTCTTTTTTTTGTGGAAAGGGTCAGTGTACCAAAATTAAATCCCTAGGTCAAGCATTGATAGTGGAATAGTTTTGTGGTAGCCTTAAACAGTGCTTTTAGATTAATAATTGCAAATACTTTTATTTTTGGAGTACTCAACCTGGAAAAATGGGGATTTTACTCCTTACATGTTTTATTAGTTGAAAGTCAGTTAGAAAAATAAAAACCTGAAGCAATCCTATGGTAAAAAGCTTTAAACAGTGAAAATTTAAGGAGAGGCTAAAAGTGACTGAGGCCAGTTTTTGCATCAGAATGATTAAACTGTTGGCCAGTTTCACTGGTTTAGAATTTGTGTCTCATTGCGTGTAGGTCGCTGTAGTCTTCTTCCTGTGGTAAATAACTCAGGTGCAATGTGTAACTCATGGAAGCTGGATCCTACAACCCTTCGTTTTCCTTTGAAAGGTCTCTTGCCATATGATAAGGTATGTCTTCTTAAGCTGCCTTATATGCAATAAATGTGGAGCTTTTATATCATTGTGGGGAAAAAATGATTATCTGATTGTTCCTGCTAGGCTAATATTGATGACATAGATATTTTCGCTGTGTCATATATTTCAGTTATTTCAAGGTGTATCTGGAGGACTTTTAAAGTAGCGTGTGGTACAACTGCTGCCCAGGATGCTGAAGAACATGAGATGTTTAATGTGCTTTGTGGGTGTGTGCATGTGAGAGAGCAAGTGAGAGCAGAATATTGCTTGGAAAATTAGCTTAGCAGTGAGGACATGAAAGAGAATGGAAAGATAATTTCTTCTGTGCTCTTTGTTATTCCACAGGAAAGATAATTTTACAATTCAAACTTAAATATAAGTTAGTTTATTTAAACTTCAAACTCTGAGTGTGAGATAGTGGTGTAATGAAAGAATTTAAAAGCTGTAAAGGAGCAGGACAAAAATCAACATTGTTCAGCATCCCATCCCCTGCACCCTAGATATCTAAGGAAGGATGTAAAGATAGTATAACTAATGATATATATAGTCTTTACACTCTTGCAGCCATTACTGTTTTGGGTGTTTCCTGAGACTGATTTAGTTTCTGTGTATTTAGTAAACCTTCTGCTTACAAATATTTGTTCAGTCTTCTCTTGAGCCTGTGTAAGCTTTTAGCATCCTCCAGGTCCCTTTGATGAGGGGTTCCACATTTCAGCTTTATGTTGCATGAGGTAGCAGCTCCTTCTGTTTGTTTTGAACCTAGCTTCAGATAACGTTTTTCTTTAAAGTGATTCAGCTATGGAAGCAGTTGTTCCATATCTGCTTTCTTCATGCTACTCATAACTTTTATGTATCTTGGTTGTGTGCTTCCTCAGTTGTCTCACCTGACTTCTTTTGAGTTCTTGATGGTCTTCCAGTATTTCAAGGCTGTTTCAAAAATTGTACCATTCTTTTACTGGATGAAGAAAAATTCTTCTACTTGGTCCACATAAAACCTGTCACTTTTTAAGAGCTGTGATTATTTCCTCCTTTCTTTTGGGTATCAGAGAGCAAAAAGATTTGCTAGATAATACGTATCTGCATGAATTAAAGACTCGTTCTTACATTGTTTAAGTCCATTAAATGTAAACTCAGTATTAAACAATCTTG
>VWZK01000153.1:0-10207 GCA_013396935.1 Baryphthengus martii | reverse complement strand
ATCAAAAAACCCAAAATGTTGCTGGCGGCACCAGCCATTGAGCCGTGTGTTAATTATATGTGCTTTCCTCTCCCTTTCAGTATTCTTGCCTGCAACTGAAGGGATTGAAGAAAACACTGCTTGTGCCCCTGATCCTTCAACCAGCTGATAAGACTGAAGGTGCTGTTACAGCTGTTCTTTTTGTCAATGTGTGAAAATGTCATGTTTACCAAGAAGCACACAAGGCAGTTTATTTCATCCTGAGATTTCAAAGCATAAGATTAAGTAATTCTGAGTTCTGGAGGAAAAGTTACAGTTGGAGCAGTTTAAAGGTATCATCTGGTACTGGGAAGCAGGGAACCATGATTCAAAACATCTAAGGCCTCTTTTAAGCTCTGTCAGCAAGACAGTCTGAGCATCACTTTACCAATGTCTATGAGAAATGTAAGTATGCTTGCAAGAACCTGTGAATCCTTAGATAAATAGTGTTACAAAGACTAAAGAGTAATTTTGGAGAACTATATTGAAGGTATTTTTGTTTGCCCTTTTATTGGCAGTAACATAAACAATTCTGGATTTTCCTATAGCATTACCTTAAATAACACAGGCATGGCAATATTATTGTTTTTATAAGGGGGTGATTGCAATGTGCAATTGCACATAAAAATGCTGTAAACCTCCAGAATCCAATACTGTAAGTTACATCTTATTTCGCTTTAATTTGTTTGGATGACATGCTCTTCCAAGACTGCTTGTGTCTGCTGTGCATATTTCCTTGTGCCTGAATATTAAGTATTAGTCCGCTGACCAAAGCAGGTATTTTATTCCACCTGATAGCGTCCCTGGTCACTACTGTAAAGAAAGATTGTTTTCAAAGGTAAATATAAAATATATTTTAACTCTTACATAGCAAAAAAAAGTATGAATTCCAATACTGAATGTCTTTTTTATTTTACATGTGTCTTCAAATCAAAGATTGTTTCGTTTTCATCACTTTTTTCACCTACAGATTTATTTGAAAACATGTTGTGGTATGTCCCCAAATCCACATCAAAAAGAAATAGGTCACTGATTTTTAAATTGGCCTGTTTCTCTCTGGTATCACATTGTTATCACATATCATAGCAGGATTACCACCAGTGCTCATGCTGAGAACCAGGCCCAAAATACTTCTGTTATAAAATGATAAGGAATGATTAAAAATGTGGCCTGTCTTGAAATGAAGGATCTTGGTATCGTCTCTTTCATATTATTTTGCTTATTCCTTTCTCCTTCTTCATTCTGTTTATTATTTTGGCATTTTTTCCTTACTATCTTTGGGTTTTTTTCCCTACTTGTGTCCTTTCTGTTTTTTACTTTTGCTCTACAGTCTCCTGTCTCCATTCCGAAGAACATTTTACTTTCAACTCTAGGGCTAGCCAGTGATTGCCCCTTAATTTCACCTTTACGTTCTGAAGGCCAAAGCACAAATAGGAAGATTGATCCTGATTTCAGTGATCCTTTTTTTCCCAGTTTTCATCTTCCCCGCAGTTAGTTTGAAAGCAAACAGCACTCCTTTTGCCACTGAGAAACAGCCTATGTGTGGGGCACTCTGGGAATACAGTAGCGTTACTCCCTTCAAAGTTACAGAATGATGGCACTATGTGTAACTCATAATCACACCACTTCTTTCCATCGTACCTCATTTTCTAAAAAACAGTATCTCATCTTGAAATCCTGACAGTGTGAAATTATAGACATGATCTGGACCGAGAGTGTAAATTTTGTGTTCTAATGCAATTCTGTTTCCGTGTACCAGTTGGATCAGTCATGTTATGCATTTTCAGCTCTAGTTATTTTCAGATCAGATAGTTTGGCTGCCAAAGTGGTAAACAGAAGTGGAAAATATCGGTTATGTTTATATGTAGATAACACTTTCTGTGCTGTTTATATACATGCATATTTTATGCTTTCATAACTTTTTTTCTCAGCAGATAGTGTTCAAGACCTTTCCTTCTCTGAACCTATACTGCTTCTTTTGAAGCTTTATTAATACCCAGTGTCACTAGTATCCACTGTGTTCGTAACCTCTTGTGGATGTACTCAAAGGTCATAAGGTGCTGATCTGGTCAAAGACAATTGCCCTTATAATTTCTGCTTAATGTCTAGCATCCAGATGTTCCACACAGTAATTCAAAAGTTTTGCATACTCAAAGAGAAACCAGATCAAAGACATCATCATACAATTAATTTTTCTTAGAGAGTCAGAGAGTGAGACTGTCTATTATTACGTATTTTAAAGTGGTACTTGTGTGGAGAGATAAAGCATGTGGACCATATATGGGCATCATCACATTTTAAAATAATAGAATCACAGAATGTAGGGATGACATTTTAGTATAATGTTTGATCCTCTGCAGATTCACAAAAACCATTCATAAACAGAGACACCTGGAGTGTATTTCAGATCGATTTTGAGCACATTCACTGAGCAATGTTTTAAACTCTGCCCAATTAAAGAGAAAGTTTAGGATGGTGGAAATGAAAATGCGCTGTTGTTCTCCATTCGTTATCAGTGAGAGTACTGTTCCAAGTAACCAGAAAACAGTACAGACTTTTAGACTGAGGAGAGAAGTGGAAACAGGTTTCTAAAGCATATAATTCCAGCTCTGATCCTGATTTGTCTTGTGCATCTCTAAACTAATTCTGATAGGACGACAGGATTATTGGCCTCAGACTACTTTGAAGAGTTCAGTTTGAAGTACCCCCCAAAAAAGAACACTATCTACAGATAGTATTGCAGTTACTACAGCTGTGTAGCTACTGTGTTGTACTTGAAGGAGTTGCTCAGACCCTCGACGCCTATAGCAACAGCAGGTGTCTCTGCTTCCCAGCACATCCCACATCCCTCAGCCTCGGCGCCCGCCCGCCCCTGGCTCCCCCGCTGCTCGCACCAGCCGTGCCCGGGCCCTGCTTCAACAGCCAAAACTGAGCCGTCGGCAACGGTAAAACCTACACACTGTTCTGTACAGAAAAATGTGTTTTAATAGCACAGCTGCCTCCTATGTGAAGCGCAAAGTGCAAAATTCCATCTATAGGCAAAAATACTACTTGCGCAAACCAGGCTTCTCCTTGCAGAAGTTAGTTTGGTAGATTAGCTCCTGTTCTCATTATTTATGACTGCTTTTCATATTTAAAACATACTAACATTTGTTTATTGTGCAGAGACTGTGTTAAAAGGAGTGTTTTAGGGACACAGGACATTTGTCATTCTCTTTGGGCTCTCTTTTGTATAAGGAAAAGACACAAGTAGCAGTTGTTGAGTTTCACCAAACATTTCCTTTCCCCTGCTCCATGCTGCAACTCTAATCACAAAGCAGGCTCATAGGTCTGATTTACCTGAAATATTTGGGGAATAACAAGCATCTCTACTTAAATATGCAAAAATATGCAGAAGTGGAAAAGTAATGTCCTTTCTCAAGCAGTAGTGGGGGATGGGCTGGTGAGCATATGACGTTCGTCTTTTTGTGGATTTGGGTTTTCTGACGAGGGCTGGCTCCTGCTCATGGCACCTAAGGAGATCCGACGACTTTATTCCTCGGTCATCCGCTGGACAGGTACCCATCCTTCACCAGGCTGAACAACCTGACCTCCAAGGCGCCCATGTAGNTACGGTAGCGGTGGGATGCTGGCGTCGGCCGCCGCCTTTGCAGAGCAGCCAGGCGCCCGCCCGCGTTTCTCTCCGCGTTGTCGCCGGTGGGAGGTTGGCCTGATGGGACGGCTCTGGGGCTCCGGGCAGGCTCATCTCGCTCACCCCGGGACGTATCGCCTCCGTCTCTCGCCCTAGCGGTCCGAAACCGGGACGAGTCAGCGCAGGCTCTCTGTAGAGCGGAAAGATCTTTACGTTTTTTTAAAGTTTATCGTTTATTTTCACGGCGAGCTTTTGGCAGCCCTAAACAGATACTACAAACGGGGGTACATACTGAGATAGAGGGATGTTTGTGTGTATGTGTAAATAAGCATGACCTGCACATGAAAACGCACATCTGTTTAATAACTTGAGTTCGTTCCAGCGTATGTCTTTCAGCAGAAGCTGCCCAGAGAAATTCGCAGTATTTTCTTTGGGCGACAGTCATGGTAGCATAAATATTTCCTATTTTGTGTTTTGGCCAAGAAGTAAGCTTGATCTGGAAATGTAGGCACAAATTAATTGGGAAAAGTAAGCAGCTGCTTTTCCTAGAATGATCTGGGAATTCAGGGCTTTTGGGTAATCTTACAAATTAATTATATGTTGCTGCCAGTCATTGAGTACTTAAATGTAGTCAAAGCGGACGTGTATTTCCTGGAATGGTGTACATCTCTGAAGTTTTTCTTAAGTACTTAACTTTTGATTAAAGAGCAAGTTTAAAACCTGGGTTTGGAACATGCCTTCAGTACTGAAGATGCTTTACGGCATACTTTCTCAGGTTTGTAACTGAGCTTTGGCAGCAGCAGTTTGGAAAGCAGATGAACACAATGACTATTTACCAACTTGGACAAACAAACAAACAAACAAGCCGGGTCTGGAGAGTGACATTTGTTTCCCAGCAGATAAGCCACAGACCTACGCTGAAAAGTCTTAGATTTTTTGACTGAGTAGCATGTCTGATGTGAGGCTGAAACTGAATGCTGGCTTCAGCTTCCTTATCAGCACCCCTAAGTGGCGTTTGTGCCCAATAACACAATACCAGGAGGAAAGCATATGTAATTGGGTATGTGCGTTCCTCTTGAAGTGCCAGGGGGTGTGCAACTGTCTGAGCTGGAGACAGAATTTAGCAAAATAACAGCCTGGGTGGCCAAATTGTCAGTATCAGTTGCTAATCAATGGTCCTGAAAATGAAGTATTTTCTGGAATCCTGTTTTTATTTTCCATCTCAAGTCAGAAAGGGCAGGTGGGCAGATGTGCTCTAGATTTTTAATAAGCTGGACAAAAAATATAATTTAGGCCTGCATTTCTACATGTTTGCTCATGTCACTCATGCACCTGTGCAGCATCAAAATATAAGACCTTGTCCAGTAAAATATGTATGATTTCTCTTACACAGACAACTGTAAGCACCATGTCGCCTTGTCATACAAGCAAATGTATATCACTCCCATAGAGGTGGATCAGTTGTGTCATGTTAGTATTGATTGTTAATAGGTCATGGAGATGGCATGGCTTTGCATTTGGCTTCTTAAGATGGTGCGGTTTTTAGTCTGGAGTGTTACAAGTCCCTGCTAGAAGATGAGCAGTTAGTTCACAGGGTTGGCGATGAATTTTCTGTGTCTCCCTCACTGATTACAGTCCATATAATGCAAAACAAACAAAAAAATCTCATCTGCTGTGTGAAGTAAGGTGATTGTATCTATTTCATTCCATGGGAAATCACTTACCAGAGTTTCACTGTTTTGAGTAACTGGTGGTGAAATGATCCGTAATCTAAACTGTTCTTCAGGGACAGGGCTGTGCACACCAGTTTTGACTACCCATGGACAGCCCCAGTTGGCAAAAACCATACTGCCTTTGGCTTAATAGCATGGTACTTTAGCCTTTTGTATGCCGTAAATTTTACCATGTAGCTACTCTAACTAAAATATGCATAGCTATTACCAGCACTTCAAATATGACTAGAATTGTGGAATTGTGTCCTCACAGAGTGAGCAGCGGAGGACCTGTCCAGGGATTACAGAGTAAAATGAATTGTTGCTGTGCAGCAGGTGAACAGAACAGTTTGGCCAAATGAACAGTCCTTCAGTGGCGCTTATAACCACATTTTCCACAAAAGAATGTATACTACTGACATACACCTAGAAAAGCAAATGCAGTTTAACAAAAGCAGTTAATTCATCCATGCAAAGAACACAGGAACTGTGGATTAACGTATTTAAATTTGATTAACATCTAACAGAATTTGGAGTGGGCTTTTGACTGCAGCTGGTGAGGATCCCTTGAATTTATATTCAGATTACTTGGCAGGAGTTTTGCACCATGACTCTACATACGTTTTTTCTTGTCTAGGCATTCTCACTCCTTCTCATTAGGAGAAGTGGCTTTTGAGAAAGGAAAAAAAAACAGATTCTTTGCATATGTGCTACAATTTTAGTCAAAACAAAGGTATATTGATTCTTCCATAGATAATACTGTAACATGGATGTGATTCAATATCTTTTTTTTTTTTTTTTTTTTAGTGGAACACAGTATAGGGAGGTAAAAAATCACTACAAGCCTTTGTTTAGTTGTGGAGTACAATGGTATAGTGGAATTACAGTCAACGTTCTTACATCCTTATTCTAGTTAAGCAGTGTCCTCCTTGGTAAATGAATCCAGTGGTTCCACATTTCACGATACAGTAGTTATGTTACCAACTCATTCTCAGCAATGGAATTTGACCCTGATTTTTAAAATTAAGGGATAAGTTTCCCAGTAATTGGTACTCGTATTCCCCTTTGAAGGTTTGAAACATATGCTAGAATCAGCATGTCATGAATTTAGATATAACTGCATTATTTTTTCATCTATGAGAAAAATCTGTGCTTGATATGCCAAATGTTTTTCATAGGGAAGGGGCATGTAAGATCTAAAGCCATGTGTCAGAAAAATAGGAGGAGCATTCTCGGGAGGGATTGGCTTTACTAGAATGGCTTTATTGATTGTGTCAGCATTCTTGTTAATTAAGCCATTCAAACTGTCTGGTCTTTAATTGATGTTTTACTTGAGTAAGGATTTGTGATTCGTGCCTTTGGATGTACATATCAGATTTATATTATAATGCAGACAGACATCTCTTCATGTTTTATCGGTGTTTTGTATCTGATTGTCAGAGAAATTAGCCTGTAGTCAGCAATAAGGTACTAATTCTGAGCCCTGTTGATGTGCAAGACAACAAAAGAATATGGATTTGGAAGCAGAAAGCATAATTTTAACTTTGACACTGACTTACTGTCTGACTTCAGAAAAGAAATTTAATCTTTATTTTTTGCTGCTATAAAAGGACATTCTTCTAAGCCTTCAAAATTATTTTGGTTGAACACACAGAGATGCAAGTTACCTCTTGCAAAGGAACTTGAATATAAAGACCTCGTATTAATGTGTCTTATATTTAGATTAGAAACACTAACAGCTGTAGGTTGTATGACTCTATTGTCCCATCGCTCCAGTTGCAGGGGCTGTAGAACAGCAGAAAAACGATAGCAAAAGTGATCTTGCCTTTTGTAATCTAAAATTTAAGACAAAAGATGACAGGAAACAAGGAAGGACCACAAAATCCTGAGAACAGTTGTCAGGGCACAGTCATATTATTATTCATCAAAAATAATGGAAATGAAAATATTTAAAGGAATTAATAGATTTTTTCACTTGAGAATCTTCAAGTAGGACACAGTGTAGCATTACTTCTCTGAAACACTAGTGTATTACCAATGAGAATTGGTACCATGTCCCTGCCAAAGGAGGGGTCAACATCTTGTTAACGAAGAGAAATATTGGGCACGGAAAGAGGCCATGAAAGGCAAATGGACGCTTGGGGAAGTCCTGACCTTAAGGTGATACTGAAGTTGGATTTGTCAGACTGGACAAGAGAAGACTTGTGGGGTTTTGTGGTGTGGGTGAACTTGTCCAGGCATGAGACTGGGAGGCCTTAACCCAGCCTGGTGGTATCTCTCATAGAGAGTGCTGGTCTGGGAGGGTGTGCTTGAAACAATGGAGGAGGATGTACAGGGCTGCTCAAGGCTGCTCAAGAAAGAAAAATGATGAAAAGATAGCAATAATCCATGTTCATGTCATGTCTATGAATGGTGGCAGGTTGGATTGCAAAGGAAGGAAAAGTGAACTGGACAGAAACCATAAACAAGCTGGTAGTTTGTTGTTCGATGCATATTCCCACTTCTTTTGGAAAGAAGACATTGCTTTGTAAAATTTTATATACCTCACTAGCATTATGCCTTGAGTTCTTGCCGCATCGTGCTTGTGTCCTTCGGGGGTAGGTTCTGTAAGCCCTCATCAAAGCGAGTAGCACTGTATTCCACGAGTGACTGTATGAGACAAACGCATGCAGTGCAAAATGGTGCAGGGAGACAGTAAGGGCAGGAGGATGTCGTTCTTAACATATTTGGTCTTAACCCTGTGAGAATATTTTTCATTAATGAAAACAAAGACATCCGTGCAGAGTCTCAATGAGTGCAGCATGTTCACAGCATCTGTTGAAGTTCCTCCTATACAGAAATCTTGTTTGTCTACTTTTCAGGACTTGTTTTGGGTACTTGGTGAATTTAAAGGATTTACACGGCAAGCAGTAACACTGTCACCTGGTAAGTTACTCACCTTTGTCTTTTGGAAAGCTTTTGGTTTTATCTTGCAGACGTTTTTCTAAAGTACAGGAGAAGAATACTCAAGGCGGAGATAACTTTGAGTTGGGATTTGTCCCATCCCCAAGTGTTACTTGGAACAAAATATTCTGCTAAGTGCTTAGGAAGTCATGATGAGATCCTCATCCATGGTTCGCAGTGGATCTGGCAGCGCTGCACGCAGCCTGTACTCTGGAGGCACACCACAGCTCTGCAGTGGTGCCGACCCAGGGTGTCGGAGTTGCCTGAGAGCTCCCCAGCTCCAGGTCTGCTGGTGTGTTGGGGTTTCCAGTGTGGAGACAGCATGTGCTGGAGGAAGCTGTGTGCTGCAGTCGTGTTTTGATGTGCAGTTTTGACCATCATAATTCATGTCTAAAGATGAGAGCTACAGGGTGCATCTGCCTTGCCTTGAGGACGCGGGCAGGAACAGTGAGGTTGTTAGCTGCTGGAACAAACAGGAAGAATCTGCAGCTGCAATGCTATGCTTGTCTTCTAAAATGGGTTTTACAAGGCTCCCGCTACCATGGTGGTATCCTTCCGACCTCACATACTGCAAAGGTGAACTGCATCAAGCTTATTTCTGTTTTCACTACTGCTGGCTTCGTTCAGAACTTTTATACTATGGCAGTCTAGTTTTTATTGCTCAACACTTGAGTTTGGTGTTGATTCATGCATAGTGATTTATAGGACGGCTATTTTGTATTACTTACCTATTTCTCCATGTGACCTGTAGAGCAGTTTCAGAATCTGTTGATTTCAATGAGAGCTTTCGAATCCTGACTTTTAAAGTTTCAGTGTTGCTGAACTTACTAACTAAAGAGGAGCTAAAGAGTTTTGATCACAGAACTCTGCCAAAAAAAACCCCCCAAAGTGAATGTTTTGTGTGAAAGCATGCCTTGCAGTTTAAGCCCAGAGTGACAATGATTGTAACACAACGCTGTTCATGTGACAGCCAGACAAAGAGGCCATTATGCACGGCTGGCTGGCATCAGATCCTCCCAAAGCCAGTAGTCAGACTAAGCTTGGTTGCCTGTGTGAATACACTGGAAGCACTTGCATGTTAAAAAAGAGGATAGGTGAGTGTGTGTGGGGGGGTTTGTGCACGTGTGTGAGCACGCATGTGTATGTGTGTCTGCTAAGGTCCGGTGAAGTTTTAAGTACAAAATGACATAATTGATATGTTTGTTTTTTTGAAAATTGCTGTCAGGAATCAGGAAAAATCATGTAGCGTAGCACTGAGGACAGACATGGTAGAAATAAGACGGAGTATGTCAACAGACCAAGTAGATCTTGTAGTTCCTTTGTTCCGTGCTACAAGATTGCTTCTTGCATTGTGCTTTTGAGCACCTTTAGCTGAGTTTTACTTTTCTCTAAAGCATGTACAAGATTTTGAACTTCACTGGTCTGTCAAAATATACATTATCATCACTGAAACTTAGGCTCAACTAGAGCTTATGTGTGTTTGTGGGAAGTGTTTGTTTGATGTCTTATAAACCCTCTTCAGAGGGTTCAAGACCACTGGCAAAAATTAGAACACTTGATACACGAAGAAATGTCCCTCACGATTTGTGAGCTGCGGCAATCTTGACCCCGAAGTTAACATATTTACGTCAGCCATTCTAAGTCTACTTAAACATTAGGATACGGCAGCTGGAGTGGAAAGCTCTTCAATTAGAAATGTATTTGTTTAAAAACAACTGTTTCACCTTTGCAGCCCTGAGGACTGAATTGTCTTCTCCATGCACAGGAGACGGCACCCGATGGTGACCAGAGTAGTTGGTAATCACACCTGGCAGAGGGACTTTGGCCTCATTCCCTGTCTACTGCTACATGTTACTGTGGTTTTGTAGGGAGTTTTGTGTCCTTTCTTTTTTTTTTTTTTTTT
>VWZK01000150.1:28847-39607 GCA_013396935.1 Baryphthengus martii | reverse complement strand
GGATCATTTTTGAAACCCTCACAGGACATTCTCTAACAGGTCCACATCTGGTTTCGGTCTCCAGGGAGACCTTAGAGCGGCCTCCAGTATCTGAAGGGGCTACAGGACAGATGGGGAGTGACTTTGGATAAGGACATATGGAGATAGGACAAGGGATGGTGGTTTTAAACTAGAGCAGGGAAGACTTAGAGTAAATACAGGGCTCATTGCAGCTTGTGGCCAGTGGGGTTGGGCCGCAGGGCCCACAGGGCCAGCACGGGTTGTAGCAGGACATGTCTGGAGAGTGGAGGAGCACCTTGGAGAGAGGGCAGGGAAACAGAGCAGGGGAGATGTGTGAGGGACTTCCTGTCACCCCTTCAGGAGGAATCCAAGGCACATGGTGCACAGAGAGCTGGGATCTCTGTAAGCAGATCTACAGACCTTTTCTTCCCTTCAGCCCAAATGTGCTCTAGCAAGAGCAGCCAAGCCCAGAGAGTTCCCCACACAGCCCATAGCTCAGGATATACTTTAGCCAAGACCCAGCTTTTCTCTCTCACACACATTCCCCCTCCTTCCTACTTCTATGACAAGGATCTCCGAGTCCTGCTGTGGCCTGATGGGGCAGGCATTGGTTGCGATGCCCATTGGTGTGAGACCTCAGCCTGGGGAAATTTGAGGAGCATTAAGGACTTCAGACTCACCTGGTTGCCACAGAGTGCAAGTCAAGGGTAGTGGGTGAGAGCAAAAGGCTTTGGCTTTACTTTTATACTGCTCTTGCACCGCCCCACTGCCCTGAGGCTGACCCTGTATGGGCAGTAATTTTCCAATAGACTCATCTCAAATGGAGAACACTTTTCCTAATCATACAGCTTGTAATTTGGTTTCCTTCAATGCTTCTTTTCAATTTCCTCATTTCTGAAACGCCCTTTGTGCCAGAGACACTCCTGTCAAACGCTGGAATGAGAGGCCTGAGGACTTCCAGGACAGGAACGCAACAGTGCTGAGGGCAGAACTCATGTGTTGAAGAGGTCCCATGCAGGCAGGGCATAGCAGATTGGGGAACCTTGGTGGGCTCATCTGCAAGTCTTTTTTCAGATACTCCAAGTGTTTCAGTCCTCACCTCTATAACCACAGGCTCCCATGCACAAGAACTTGCTCAGTCCCAGCTCACTGACAGTCGGTGGTAGTCACTCCTCCGGTGGGCAGTACTTCTGGCTTCAGCTCTCTTTCTCCTGATACCGCTTGGGTTGAGGTAGCACCCAGATGTGACAGGATTTCCACTTCCATCTCTCAAGGACTAGATGAAACATATTTGGAATGGAAGCAGCAGAGTGAAAGCCTGCCTCTTGGACCCTCTCAGCAGCCCAAAGCCAATGCTCCTTACCTGCATCAAGGTAAGGGGATGTGGGCAGAAATGAGCTCAGGGCTGTTCAGGGGGCCATGGGGAAGTGGGGCAAGAGGGGATTCAGTCACAGGTAGATAATGTGTGCAGTGAACAGAGGCATGGAAAGTCTGGCTGGAAGAGAGGAAGAAGGTTACTGAGCAGAACAGCCCAAGGTGAAACACAAATGAGTTTTTTGCAGCAGCAGTTCTCAGCTGGGAGAACATTTCCCCTTCTCCTGTAGTGCCCTTCTGTTCACTGCCAACAGCCTCCAAGGGAGAGTTCTTCTCCTGACGCTCCTCAGAGCACAGCAGCAGCATTTGGGGAGAGTGGCCATGAATCAGATAATCCATTCCCGCCCCAGGCAGTTCCTGGCAGAATAGGATTTCAGTTTGGGTCATAAAAGCTCTGTGTGGCTGACGACCAAACGAGTTGTCAACTGTTTGGCTCTCCCTTTGCAGCCTAGACACAGCAGTCCTCCCTCTCACACTGCAGCAGCACGATGTCAGCTGTCCTTGTGTTTGGTAGTGACCCAAGACCTCAGCCCTGGCCCGACTCAGCGTGGGGTCAATCAGCTGCAGAGGTGCCCATGGCTTTGACTTGGACATGAGGGGCTCGTGTCCCATTCTGGACAACACTAACGGTGCAGATTCTCTCGGGAGTGCCCTTCATGAGGTGGGCAGGATTTCCTGACTTTTATCCCTGTACATAAATCTAACCCCGTTGTTTGAACTCCTTGACACTGGGAGGAGAAGATGTATTCTGACCCGGAGAGGTCATCAACAGTCCTGCTAAGTCACTTTAAATGGTGAACCATTGAATTAATCTGTGTTTCCAAACAGGTGCCAAGCTGTCCTTGCTACGCTCTGAGATCCACAGCAGCAAAGTTGGAGCTTTGGAGGAACATGAAAAGGAGAGTTCAGGAGACAGGGGTTGTGTTTCAGTGCTGGTGCCCAGGACAGGTCTCCGCCAGGTCCATGCCATTGCTGGTCAGCTGCCTCTGGGCTGCTTTTGACCTGCAGAATCTGCTGCTCTGGGGTGCTCACATACAGAGAAGTGGAGAGTGCCCTTGCCATGACCAGCACATCTCCTCGTGAGGAGCAGACATACGCAGGGACACACAGACGGGTGCTCACGCACACCCAGCAGCATGTCAATATATCCAGGGTTTAGGGAAAACAAATTGTTTTGATACAAGAATGAACAGAGACACACAAGTGAGAAAACACACACAGGCATGTCTGTGAGGTTACACTGATGTTGTTTGCACATTGATTGAACAGAGAAATAACCACAATATGCTGAAGGCATTGGCTGGAGACCCCAAGAGAGAGGCAATGGCAACACCGACTGGCAGATTTGTCCCAAGAGTAGGAGCATCAGGGAGAGAAGATTCAAAATAAGCAGCACAGCCCACTCACTGGAAAGGAGACCAGTGACCATTGGGGTATAGTGGATCCCTTCTTTCGAAGAGGGCAACAAACAACCCCTCAGGAAAATCTCAGGCCACTGTCACTTGCCACCACTTGATCTCTATCCAGCAACTAGGTCAGGTCTTCAGACCACAATGATACATTCCTGACCTAAAAACACTTGGGCCTCTCATCTCAGCACTTGAAAGGACACTCAAAGGGAAACGGCCATGGCATAAATCACAATATGAAAGCATTGAACGGTGGAAAACCAAAAGTATCTGTGCCATTGGCTGGGATGTCTTCAATTAGAGTGTGTTGGAAAAACACCTGTAATTAAATTGTCTGTGTAAAGCGTGACTGCACAGCTGGGGAGGTGCTGGAGCAGTATAAAAGCCAGCACAGAAAATCAGTTGTTCATCCACTTCTCTCATCTCTTTCTCCTAAGGTGAGTCTGAAGCCTTTTCTCTCCTCCTCTGAGCAGCATTCAGGTCCTCAGCCAGTATATTTGGAGAGCAGTGTAGGGGAAAGGGATCTGGGAGTCCTGGTGGACAGCAGGATGACCATGAGCCAGCACCGTGCCCTGGTGGCCAGGAAGGCCAATGGCATCCTGGGGTGCATTAGGAGGGGTGTGGTTAGTAGGTCGAGAGAGGTTCTCCTCCCCCTTCTACTCTGCCCTGGTGAGGCCGCATCTGGAATATTGTGTCCAGTTCTGGGCCCCACAGTTCAAGAAGGACAGGGAACTGCTAGAGAGAGTCCAGCACAGAGCCACCAAGATGATTAAGGGAGTGGAGCATCTCCCTTATGAGGAAAGGCTGAGGGAGCTGGGGCTCTTTAGCTTGGAGAAGAGGAGATTGAGGGGAGACCTCATTAATGTTTATAAATATGTTAAGGGCGAATGTCACNCAACTCCGGGGGCTTTGGCCTCTCCGGCTTGGGCAGCGGCATCTGCGGCAGGAGCTGCCTCCCCTGCTAAAGCTGCTGCTGCTGGCCCTGGGGAAGGGCCCCGGGCACCCACCAGGTGGTTCTGGCCTGGAAACAGATCATCCCCTTGTTGCTTTCAGAGGGGCTGAGCAACCCCAGCAGCCCTTGCAAAAGGCCGGGGCCAGCCTGGGCCCTCAGAAAGCACGGCCCGTGCCACCTTTCCCCTCTTCCGCTCTCTACTTTCCTCCCGTGTCCTTGTTCACTGTGCTCCCCTGGGCCGTGAGACCCACAAGGACAGCACAGGGAGGACCTGCTGGCCCTGCTCTCTCTGTGGGGCAGGTAGATGGACATTGGCTGGGCTCTCCACCAGAGCCGTGGCCCACAGACTCCTTTCTAACCCTGGTGCTCCCTGCACTGGGATCACCCCTTGGAGCCACCTCATTTTCCTCTTTTGACTCAATAAAGTTCTGCTGCATCCCAGTTCGTGCCTCTGTGTCATCTCTTCCCCTCCAGACACTCTTCCACAGCACTCAGGGAGAGGGATGCTGCTCAGAGGAGGTTCTGGGAGGGGGCTTGGCAGGAATGGTTGTGCAGGTGTTGTTAACGCAATGATTGTTAACTGTCGCTGCACGGTCCTTTCCTCTGGCACACTGCAGAGACACTCAGTCAGGAGGAAGGGTGCTCCTCATGGGGAAGTTAGGGATACATGAGGTACATGGAGAACTTTCACCCTTCCCAAAGGAGGGGAGGGTGGAACTCAGTGCAGTGTAGGCACCCTTCAGCCACTGTTACTTACAGGTGAGGAAGGCATCCATGACTTCTCCTGAGCCCCTGCCTGACAGGCCCAGTTTTGTTGAGCCTCTGCCCTGAAATGTCCCCGTGGCTTCAGTGCACGTGCTACAGAAGGGGTGTGAGACCACCTCCAAGCATAGTTGAGGAGCCTGGGCCATGGAAGGCCCTAGGAGGGCAGCAGCCCCACAATATCTTGAAGTGGTGAGGAAAGGGAATTCCTCTTGCTCTGGATGCTGCTGTGTTGGGGGGCAAAGCCTCAGGTAGAAAATAGCAGGAGTGAGAACGCGGTGAACAGGCTGCCAGTGCACATCAGCTTCCTTCTATCGCTGCTGTGGGTTTCCTGGGGAAAGTTTCTGGAGACATACTGAGGGCAAGGAAAGAGGCAGGTGGTTGTGGCCAAGCAATCTTTAAGGGGAGTCCAGAAGCTCTCCAAAGCAGTGCTGTCACCTACAGCAAAGCCCGTATAGAGGGTTGCAGCTGAGGAAGGGGAGCTGCTGAACTTCTTCAGGATGTTCCTGAGCATAACGATGCAGGAACCTCCCAGAGCCCTAATTGGCAGTTGGCTTGGTAACAGAGACACTACCAACTTTCTCCACACACACCCTCCAGCCCCTTGCAAGCAAAAACTCCAACAGGAATCAGGGAAATGTGTTCCGCTGGAGAATTACATCAGTATGAGCATGTTCCCCACTGGAGAGATCTTCCCTCTGGGGGCAGGGTCTGCTGTGGGGGCAGGTGCTAAGAAGGGAACAGACACACATGGCTCAGCTTCCTTGCCAAAGAGTCTGGCCACGGTTATGACGTCTCTTGAATTCACAACAATGTGTACCCCTGAATTTGGGAGAAACATCTCACTATCGCCAGGCCTGGAGAACAGCACAGAGTATTCAGCACTCCGAGGCTTGTTGGGTTAGACAAGCGAGAAGCTGCTTTGCCTTCTGCTTGCCTGTTTTCAAGATGAAAAAAAGAAGTGAAAATCAAATCTGGAGAAAAGGAAGGAGAAAGCAAGACAAGATGTATAGCTGCTCAGGGTGAGCATCCTGGTTTGAGCTAGAACAGAGTTAATTCTGTTCAGTGATTTTTTTTCAGCTCAGTCTCTTCTAACTGCACTTTCTGAAGTTAAAGACAGATTTTCACAGACAGTCTCTCCTTCGAGCGGTGATAATGCTCCATGTTTAGAGTTACTACCAAAGACTGGGATGTGCAGAAAGGCTCTTGCTTATACTTGCTCCTATGGACACCAAGGTCACTGCTCGATCTTGTGTATCACGTAGAGGTGCACCTGCAGGAAGGAGCGGCCTAAACTGAGCAACAAGGGATTTCATCCCATGTACATCACGTTCAGCATAAAGCTGAGGGATCAGGATGGTCGGGTCTCTTCTTCAAGGGCTGGCATCCAAGGAGGACTCTGTCTGCTGTGCCTTCAATCCCAATCCATGTGTTCCTGAATGCAGTTCCAGAATCCCGCTCCAGAATCCAGCTCCTGAATCCAGTTCCTCTCTGTCACTGAGTCCAGTCTGTGACTTCCCCAGTGGCTGCTCCACAGCATCAGTGATGACGGTGACATAACTGTCATCAAGGGGCTGGGTTCGATACTGGGTTTGTATATATTTCTATCTATTTCATTTTATTATTACTATCTTAGAATCATAGAATCATAGAATCACTATGGTTGGAAAGAACCTCTAGGTTCATCTAGACCAACCTTCATCCCAGCATCCCTAACCCATCCCTAATCCCTAATCTTCATTAAAGCTCTTTTAGTTTTCTTTTCCAACCTACAAGTCTCTCTCTCCCATATTCCCTTTCTTTTCCCCCTTGGCAAGGGAGAAGGGTTAACAGAGAGCATTTGTCATTTCTCCAATTTGTCTAAGCCCTAACCCTTGACAGTAAGTTTTGCAGAAGTCACATGTGCTCAGTCACCGAGTGACCTGTGACTGAGACAGTTTCCTGCCAGAAGTTCTCCCAGATGCTTCGAGAAGGGAGCATGGCCCATCCTTACATCAGCACTGGACACTTTAGATTCTGAAGCCCAACAGACAGCTCAGGACAGGAAGGGATCACACACGTCAGTCATTGCCTGACCAGGGAACATTCAGGAAATGGGATAAAATGGGTCATTCCTGTGTGTAAACCCTTGGGTTTACATAATGGTCACAGTTGTTCTATGAGCTGCGTTAGTGTAGATGAGAAATACACCCCTGCAAGACCACGTATGCAGGGAGACATCTCGATCCTTTGACAGATTTAATCCATCTCAGGCTCCTGGAAACAGCTTAAGTTTGTATGTAGTTTTGCAAATAAAAGGACAGAAAGATGCAAGCCTCCCTGTGCTTGAAGATCTCTGTTCTTACTATTTCCATTCAAGAGAAGCCTACATCGTTCTCCTGATCTACTGCTATGACTCTATAAACACACTATCTCTTGTACCTTAAGATGATTCTGCTGTTGTCACTACCAGAGACCATTGATAAGTCTTCAGAAATTAAATTAGGCAGGGCAGGACCTACTGCCAAAAAACCTTGTTTGGCAAATTTGAAAACAGTGGGAAATTCTCTAGTGTATTTCCTTCCCCTCAAGGAAATCAGTGGATTGAAGGTCAGATGCTTTTGCTCACTCCCAGATGAGCCTCCTCATGCGAAGTCTGTTCCAAGAAAGGGCTATTGCCTTGAGGAGACGTGGGCTGTGTGTATATATTGTCCCAGGAAGAGAGAAGTAAAGGTAGAATGATGGAGAAGAGACTGTTTTAGGCTCTGCAGCAAAAGGTTCCCAGAATCTCATTTAGAGGGAGAAAAATTGTTTTTTTCCTTTGCAGAAAAACTACCGAGGTTCTAAATAAGAAGCCACCCACCCTCCCATCCCTTGCCCGTCTCACTACTGAGAAAACCTGTTCAGCTGCAACAGGAATTCACTTTGGATGGCATAGGGATGTACGGGAGTATCACTGTCATGGAGATAATCGTCACATGAGGGATGCCAGGAGGACTAGCAGTAAAAATGTTCCAGGGGGAAGGTGACTTTTACCCAGCAGCACAAGCACAGGCTGACCTTCCCTGTAGGCTCTGTAATCTCTTGGCCGCCCTTTGTCCTGACGTACTTGTACCCGACCGGAGCAGCCGTGTCCCCTAACTTGGCATCCACAGCGGATGTGCTGCAGTCAGACGACGTGTGGCAGAGGAGTTTGTTTTCTTGTGGATAACCACATGAAGTTCACCAGGGCCAAGTTGGTGCNGTTGGGGCAATCCCAAGCACAGGTACAGGCCGGGGGGAGTCTGGATGAAGAGCAGTCCTGAGGAGAAAGACTTGGGGGTGCTAGTTGAGGAAAAGCTCAATATGAGCTAACAATCCATGAGTGCAGCCCAGGAATCCCCAACTGTGTCCTGGTCTGCATCAAAAGAAGCGTGGCCAGCAGGTTGAGGGAGGTGAGACCCCACCTGGAGCACTATGTCCAGCTCTGGAGCCCCCAGTACAAGAGGGACATGGACCTGATGGAGCGGGTCCACAGAAGGCCATGAAAATGTCAGAGGGCTGGAGCACCTCTCCTACAAAGAGAGGCTGAGACAGTTGGTACTGTTTAGCCTGGAGAAAAGGTGGCTCCAGGGAGATCTTGGGGCCTTCCAGGGGGCCTACAAGAAAGCTGGGGAGAGACTTTTTGTGATGGCTTTTAGTGACAGGATGAAGGGTGATGGCTTCAAACTGGAAGACAGTAGATTTAGACTACACATTAGGAAGAAATTCTTCATGTCGAGGGTGGTGAGACACTGGAACAAGTTGCCCAGAGAAGCTGTAGATGCTCCATCACTGGGAGTGTTCAGGACCAGGTTGGATGGGTCGTTAAGCAACCTGCTCTAGTGGGAGGTGTCCCTGCCCATGGCAAGGGGGTTCAAACTGGATAATCTTTAAGGTCCCTTCTGAACCCAACCCATTCTATGATTCTGTAACCAAATGGAAGATGAAAAGGCATCTCAGCAATGCCAGAGCAGAGGGGACAGTCAGCCAGAAAGGAAACAACAGCTTCAGTGGACCTTAGAAGCATCACTGGGCAGTGACTCACCTTCAGCAGGGACTTCAGATCCTTCAGCTCTAGGTGATGCTCACCAGGCTCTGACAGTGCTGAGGAGAGACAGTGGCAGGAGGCTTTCCAGAGCCCAAGAGGAGCCAGGGTAGAGATGTGTCTCAGGTGAAAATCTCCCTCCAGACTTGCAAATTCACGTGCACAGAAGAGAGGTGGGGGCACCCCACCGGGATCCTGGGAGATCAACCTCTTGCTTGGGGCAGTGAGGAGACCCTTCGATTGTCCAGGCTTTCTGGAGAGATTCCACAACATCTCTAGCAAGGGTTTGTTGTGTTAGAGTGGGCATCATAAGGGGGCCAAAGCCTGATCCTAACAGCAGGCATTTCCATAGATATGTCTTCAATCCATGGGCCCTACACTCACCTGAACTAGCTGCAAACATGTCCCTCAGAGGGGTTTTTCGGCTCAGAGCCCCACTGGAACCAGGGAAGGGTCATGGCAGAGATGCAGCCCTGGAAGCCAAATTGCTCTAGAAGTGCTCTGTGGGCGGTCTCAAAACCCGTGTGGCGGAGGGAAATGGGTGAGCTCTGTGCCGTCATGCTGTCGTGGTTTTGGCGTGTTTTCATCAGGAAACTTTGCAATGGAGCAACACCACGGAGCCTACACCGACCTTCAAAGAGCAGCAAACACTTTCATATGTTGGCTGTCTCTTTGTGCCCTCGAAAAAGTGGGGACTGGAGAGAGAAGTTAAGACCACGCTGCAGTGAAAAACACATATTTTATTTCGGTTGTCCAGGTTTCTTTCCCTCACCCCCGGCATGTGTTGCCAGGGACAGGATCTCCTCATGGAGCAGAGCATGTCTGTGCCCCTGGCGAGCTCATGAACCCCGGAACCAACCACCTTCCACACACATCCATGTTCTCCAGGCTGGTGGGTCTCACTCCACAGCAGCACAGGCAGGCCTGAGACTTGCTCTCGAATGCAACCCACGTGAGCCAGCACCCAAGTAGATGCTGTGCTGTAACCACTGGGCTGCACCCCTTTCCTGCAGCTGAAGGGACCTGGGTGGTGGTTTGCAGAATCCAGGTCCCTGCATCAACAGCATTCTGCTTCAAAAAAGTACCTCTCCGCTCATTTCTACATCCACTGAACACTGGTTGCAAAATTAGGCAATCATGAGGCAAAAGTGAGTGGTTTTGAACCCAGCAAAGTGGGGAGAGGAAGCAGAAGGGATCTCTGATTTCATTTGACAGTAAAACTTCTGGGTTTTTTCTCTCATGTCACATATGCCCAAGAGCACGGTATAAAAACATGGCCTTTGTTCAAAGCTGTCTCTTTGCTCAGAGCCTTCGAGGTAAGAGACCTGTGCGAGCAGAAATCAAGCAGGGTAACCAAATCACCTTCCTCCAAACACCTGGAAACAACTTGGCAGGTCTGGCAACCCACCAGGGCTGCATGGTCTGTGGCTCTACCATGTCCACAGACACCTTCCAGCTCCCTCTCAGCAGCAGCTTTCTGCAAGACTTCCAGGGCAGGGACACACTCTCAATATCTTGGAAAGAGATTCCAAGTTTCCAGTCCCCATCTTGGGCTCTGGTGGCAAGGAGGGTCAGGATACCAGGCCAGTGTTACTCCAACCCTTTAGTAAAGCCTTTGACAGTGTTTCCCACAGCATTCTCCTATAGAAACTGGTTGCACATAGCCTGGAGGGGTGTATTCTTCACTGCGTGAAAAACTGGCTGGATGTCTCACCCCAAAAGAGTGGTGGTGAATGGAGTTAAATACAGTTGGTGGCCGGTCACAAGTGCTGTTCCCCAAGGCTCAGTGTTGGGGGCAGTTCTGTTTAGCACCTTTATCAATGATCTGGATGAGAGGATTGAGGCATTCTTAGTGAGTCTGCAGACAACACCAAGTTAGGCAGGTGTGTAGATCTGCAGGATGGTGGGAGGCTCTACAGAGGGCTCTGGCCAGGCTGGAGCGATGGGCTGAGGCCAGTGGGATGAGGTTCAACCAGCCCAAGGGCCAGGTCTTGCCCTTGGGTCACCCCAACCCCCGGCACCGCTCCAGGCTGGGGCAGAGTGGCCGGAAAGTGCCCAGAGGGAAAGGCCCTGGGGGGGTTGGTCTCCAGGAAGCTGGAGATGAGCCAGAGAGTGCCCAGGGGAAAAAGAAGCCCCCAGCATCCTGGCTGGGTCAGCACTGGGGGGGCAGCAGGGCCAGGGCAGGGATCATCCCCCTGCACTGGGCACTGGGGAGGCC
>VWZK01000150.1:0-23603 GCA_013396935.1 Baryphthengus martii | reverse complement strand
CACCCTTCAAGTCCTGGGACACGGTACTAAGGTGTCCCCTGAGCCTTCTCTGCTCAAGGCTGAACAAGCCCAGATGTCTCAGCCTGTCTTCCTCAGGCAGCTCTTCCAGTCCCCTGAGCACCCTCGTGGCCCTTCTCCGGACCCTCTCCAGCCTGTCCCATCTGTTGTGTACAGCGGAGACCAAAACTGACCTCAGGCCTCGAGGTGTGGCCTGACCAGCACCGAGCAGAGCGGGACAAGGACTTCCTTGTCCCTGCTGGTGATGTCCCCATTGGTGCCACCCAACATTCTGCCGGCCATTCTTTCCGCTGCCGCGCGCCGCTCACTATCCCCTGTGCCTGGCGCTGCAGTCAAGTCTGCCTGCTTTCTGGAACTCTGTAGTGGTGCCGTATCAAAGGGCCTTTTATTTTTGTTACCCTGAGTTCAGACCAGTTCATTAGAGGCTCATTCAGCCTAAAAGTTTCTAGCTCTGCCGTGGGTGCACCGCAGCTGGCGCTGCGGAGGTGCCTCCTCGAGGCGCTTCTGCCTCGTCTGATCCCTGACCCACGGAGCTGCATCAGGCAGAACCAGGCAGGCGCTGGCACAGTGCCAAAACTCTGTGGTTTGGTGGTGTTTTGGTTTTTTCCCCCTGAAAAGGCTGAATCATCTGCAGGAGTTGGATTAATTTCCTGTAGTGACAGCGGAGCGCTGCCGACAGAACCTGTGTCAGGGGTAAAGGTTTACGGAAAGCTCCTCCTGGAGCACCAAAGGCTGTGGGTGAAACGCTGCCAACTCACCAGCTGCTTTGAAAGGCTGAAGGGATTTCTCTGCCTTCGTGCCCGCTTACTTAAAACAATATAACTGAGTGCATTAGATTTGCTGAGCAGTTTGAAAACTGTTATTTTTAAAATCGTTTCAGCTGTGCCTTAAAGCACGCTGTGCTAGTGCAGCAGGTTGTGGGGAGTTGAGCCGAGGGGCTGTTTCGTTTCAGCCAGCTCAAGGGTGCCTCGGTTTCTCCTGAATTGTGTTTTAAAGGCCAGCTGTGTTAGTTTCCCCTTCCCTCCTAGTGTCTGTACAATATATCCCCACTCCTTGTTTAGCGTCTGATTTTTTTTTTTTAAAGCAACATCATAAATATCTGTTGGGTTTTTTTTAATCCTCTGGATTGGCAAAAGATAGGTGAACTTAGGAGAAATGGCACCTGATTTTGGTTTCCCCTTCTCTAGAGCTACCCTGAAGTGGCAAAGAATTTGGCCACGTGCCCCTTCAACGCTCGCCATCTGGTGCATCATGCTGAGCTCCGCGATCACATCATGAAGTGCAACGACAAAGAGTTCATTGAACAAGACATAGGTAAGAGAACCACCTGTGCTCCCAGATGTTTCTTCACGCTGGGAGCTGAGGGCTCTTGTTTTTAAGGATGGCTCAAAGAATAGCCCAAAAGTGGGGGTCACGTTGTTGTCCAGAGTTTTGACACAGCAGCTTTGGGGAAGCTGGAGTCTTATTTGCTTCGATTTATTGGGGAGGTTCCTGAGAATATTGCAGGTGCTCCTGGTGGGCCTTGCACTTATTTAGTTGTCGGGCTTGTTGAGTGAAAAGGTTGCACTCTGGACTGTGCATGTTGAAGTGTGTCCAGCAGGAGCTGGGAAGCTTTACTCACCTTCTACTGGAGAGCTGGTCTCCGTGTGCCATGGATGGCACGGGTGCCTTTTCACAGCAGGTGAAAAGCTGGTTTCTACTAAGCAGGTCTCTAAGCTGTGGAAACCCCAGCAGCTGTTCTCCTCCAGGGCAACCTGAATAGTTCACTGCCACTAGGAGCTGGAGCAGCTCCTCTTCCAGGCTGCTCTGCTGCTGCTCTTGCTTCATCTGCCACACTGTGAGGATTCCAGTCTCCTGCTCAGTGAGACAGGGTGGGAGGGGGGCTGTCCAAAACCACCAAAATATTGAGGAAAGCAGCGCCTGGCTCCTGGGAGTACCGGACCTGTTGGCATCAGGGAGAGTTTCCTCTAAAGCCAAGAGGTGTTTTACAGCTTGATCTGAAGCAGTTGGTGCCTCTGAAGCAGGACTGACTGCTAGTCACTGGGTTTTCTCTCTTCCTGAAGTGAATCAGTCTTCTGGCTTCCAGAGAGAGGAGATGAACGCTGTGGGCACGTGGCAGCCACCTCCCTGTGGTGAAGACTGGGATATGGGTGAGGAACTTCCCCGGCTGCCCCTCTACTGCCCTTGCCTCTGTCCTGTCCTTCAGCTCCCCTTGGGGCAGTGAGGCTGGAGGTGCTGTTCACAAAGCTCTCCCCTCATAGGACACCTTGCTTATGTTCAGTCCTAAAACCACCCACCTCTCCTGTGTGTGGCACAGAGAACTATTCACTGAGCCATAAAGGGCACGGTGAGAAAGGTATCCAAGCGTCTGCTCCTTCCCACGTGAGCTCTTGTGCCTTGTGTGCAGCAGTGACAACGGGAACGTGACAGCCTTTGCTGTCCCGCAGTTCAGTGACAGTGAAGCAGCCACATTCCTCTTTAGATCAGCTTTTACCCCCTCTGGAATGTGACTGAGGTCTTCCTGACCTGGTGGTGGTGGTTGCTGGAGTTTCTGGGTTCTGAGCCGCACCATCTGTTCCCTTTGGCAGAGCTGCGGGAGGAGTCGGGTTCTCCGTTCATCTGGGGCGTGACCAACTCTGGCATCAACAGGTAGCGGATGCGAGTTTGATTCCTTCCAAGCGTGTTTTGTCAAGAGGGATATTGCAGCTTGGTCCCAGCACAGCCTGGGTGGCTGCCCAGGGGCTGGCTTTGCTGCTCTGCAGACCCTGAGAGGAGGAGGCTGGTGACCAGTGAACGTTCTCAGGGTGCTGGTTCAGTGTTACTTGCTGTCTGGTGTGACTGGTGGGTACAAGAGAATCATGGAATGGTTTGGGTTGGAAGGGACCTCTGAAGGTCATCTGGTCCAACCCCCCTGCAGGGAGCAGGGACATCCTCAGCTAGAGCAGGTTGCTCAGAGCCTTGTCGAGCCTCACCTTGAGTATCTCCAGGGATGGGGCCTCAACCCCCTCCCCGGGCAACCTGTCCCAGTGTTTCACTGCCCTCATGGGAAAGAACTTGTTCCTGACACCCAATCTGAATCTGCCCTTCTCTAGTTTAAAACCATTGCCCCTGGTCCTGTCACTCCAGGCCTTTGGGAACAGTCCCTCTCCAGCCTTCCTGGAGCCCCTTCAGGCACTGGAAGGTCACTATTAGGTCTCCCCGGAGCCTTCTCTTCTCCAGGCTGAACAAGCCCAGCTCCCTCAGCCTGTCTCCGTAGCAGAGCTGTTCCAACCCGCTGAGCGTTTCCGTGGCCTCCTCTGGACTCGCTCCATCAGGTCCACGTCCTTCCTGTCCTGAGGGCTCCAGAGCTGGACACAGAGCTCCAGGTGAGGTCTGAGCAGAGCAGAGGGGCAGCATCACCTCTCTCGCTCTGCTGGCCACGCTGCTTTTGATGCAGCCCAGGATGGATTGGCCTGCTGGGCTGCCAGCGCACACTGCCTGCTCACACCCAGCTTCTCACCCACCAGCTCTCCCAAGTCCTTTTCCACAGGGCTGATTTCTATCACCTCATCCCCCAGCCTGGCTTGATGATGAGGATTGTTCTGACCCAGGTGCAGGGCCCTGCCCTTGGTCATGTTGAACCTCATGAGGTTCACCTGGGCCCACCTCTCCAGCTTGTCCAAGTCCTTCTGGATGACATCCCATCCCTCTGGCCTATGGACAGCACCACTCAGCTTGGTGTCACCTGCACACTTGCTGATGGTGCCCTCGATCCCACTGTCTGTATCACGGATCAAGATATTAAACTGTGCGGGTCCCAGTACAGACCCCTGAGGGACACCACTTGTCACTGCTCTCCAGCTGGACTTTGAGCCATTGACCACTCCCCTCTGGATGCCACCATCCAGCCAATTCCTTATCCACTGGACAGTCCACCCATCAAATCTGTATCTCTCCAGCTTGGCGAGCAGGATGTTGTGGGACCGTGTCAAAGGCGTTGCAGAAGTCCAGATGGATCACATCCATAGGCCATCCCTCAGACTCCTATGTCAGTGGACCTTAGGAACAGAGATACTCCCTGCTCTGGTGTGTGTGTGGTGGGTGCTTCTCCGGTCCTCAGCCTGCGTTCAGGTCCTGCTGGGTGTCTGGCCAAATTGCAGGGGAGAAAGGTGCTGAGCCTTTAAGCTGAGCTTGGACGTGTGAGGCTCACCAAGGCTCTGAGCAACCTGCTCTAGCTGAGAATGTCCCTGATCCCTGCAGGGGGTTTGGACCAGATGACCTTCAGAGGTCGCTTCCAACCCAAACCATTCCATGAATCTATGTGGCCGGGTGCCTCCCGCTGGAGTTTTCTCAAGCAGTCACTGAGCTTCTGGTGAGCTAAGGGTTGGCCGGTGGTGCCTGGTGACCTCCTGGCACCTTAGACTTGGCAGATGTGCTGGGGCCGGGGCCTTGTGTCGGCAGCAGCCGCCCCGTCCTGCCCTTTACAAAGCACCGGCACGACGTGGGGCTGGGGAGCGGGGAGCCAGTTGTGCACCGGATGGAGCTGCCTCGGCTGGTTTCAGCGGTCCAGCAGCGGGGCGCGATGGCCGGCTGTGCATGAGGTGTGGGGGGAGGGCACCAGCAGAGCTGCCCCGGCGTGTTTTGCACAGCCCCGGTCCTGCGCCGGATGGCTCCGCGCTGGTCTGTGAGCTCAGCCTCTGAGCACCTCTCCTTCCATAGCCAGTGGCCACGGTGCTGTCTGGCATCGCTTGTTGGACAACTTTCTAGCGCCTGGAGCACACGCAGCTCTTCTGAGCACCACCCCTCCCCGTGGCAAAGTCCCCGCTCTCCCCCCGCGCTACGGTTAAACTGAGCAAGTGCCTTTGTCAGGAGCAGTAACCAAAGTCTTTCAGTTCCAGCACCACTTCTGAGCGAAAGAACCGGCTGCCTGCGGGAGTACGAGCCCCCGAATCCTCCCCGTTCCCTGGGGCACCGCGGAAGAGCTGTGAGTACCCTGCGTGTGGCTTTGGCACGGTGACTGCTGCGGGTGGTGACGGCTGCTGAAACGGGAGGGTGGCTGCAGCGGTGCCTGGTGGCTGTGGCCACGACCGCTGGGAGTGGAGGGGTGGGATGTGACACTTGCCTCCTTGAAAGCAGCTTCTCAGAGAATCTGCTGCCCGGATCATCTCCTGGGTGCTTTCTCTGTATTCTTCGTTCCACATTCTTGACAGGCCTTTCACCGCCGTGGTCCGAGTTAAGCAGCCCCTCGGCTCTCTCTGGACAAGTCCTCCCACGCTCTACACCAACCCATTTCACCCCTGACTCTCCCCCAAAACTTTAACCAAATGGTTCCCTGGCTTTGTGCAGCTCTGCTCACTGACACAGGAAAGGCAGAGCAGGGCTAGAACTACGGCTTGGGGGGTGGGGAAACAGGCCAAATGATTTCTGAAGGTGGGAGGAGCTTGGAGTTGTCTGCTTTCCCTCTTGGAGCAACTAAATGTGCCCTCGGGGCTTGGCCTGGGCCCGTGCCATCGCTGACGGGTCGGCTGAGTCTGCCAAACCACGCGGAGATGCCACCTGTAGCAAGGGGACAAGTGCTGCTGCAGCCAAGGCTGCTCTCACTGGGAGGAGCAAAGGAAATTCTTGGGTTTTTTCTCCATCTTGTGAAAAAAAACGTGCCTTGCCCTTGTTGGGAGTCGGAGTGTTAGGTCTCTTCCCCCGGGAAGTTTGTTCGCCCAGCACAAAGCTCCTTTTCCAGGAGCGCAGAGAGGCTGTGGGTGGCAGGTCCTCTCTGAGCTAATGGCAGGGCTCTGCCTCTTGGCTCCTGCTCTATGGTGTGGTTTTTTTGGTTGGTTTCTTTTTTTTCAACATCTGAGTTTGTAAAACTGTCCTTGGTTGCCAAATGTTTTTTCCTAAGCCCTTTGTATCCCTAAGTTACCCTCATCTCCATTTGATCTGTGTGGCTTTTGTTGAGTAAATGATAAATGTACACAGCACCAGCTCAGGTACGTGCCCTCCTCAGAGCTGTGAGTAGCTGCTGGGGGAAAAAACACAGGAATTGAGAAATCTCTGGTGGTTCACTCTCCAGATGGCAGCGCTGGTGGTCCCTGAAGTGGTTTTCTTTGCTCCAGAGAGTTCTCCTGCTGGCTCCGAGTCACTTAAGCGGTGCTGGATTTAAGAGGTGGGGAAGGAGACTGATTTTTTTTTAAGTAGAGGAGGTAGGATCTGAGTAGGTTCCTGGGGGGTGAGGTGTGCGCACACCACTGAAACCTTGTCCCTCAGCTTGATGCTTTCAGACAGGTGCGTGTGTTTGCAAGAGGTTCCTTCAGAGCTGGGTCCTTGGGGTGTTTTGTGCTGGAGATGGGGGTGAGAGAAGAGACCCGGGCAGATTTGGGCGACTCCAGACCTTGATGTAGCTGGAACTCTTGTAGTCCCATTTCAGTGGAAGTCAGAAACCACACAGAGTAAACTCCAGGGGTTTCTCCCCTGCCTCACGAGCTCGTGTCTCTCATCTGCAGAGCAGCACAAACCCCTCAGGGTGATGTGGTGTCTCGAAGGATTTCTGCAGAACTTTTCCTGGACGTTTGTGAGAACGTTCGGTTGTTTGCTGGGAAGGTGCAGGAAACTCTGCAGTGAGCTGTGCTCATAACACCTGTAGCCAGTCAAGTGCTGCTTGAGGGCCTCTGTCAGCCTGGAGAGCATAAAGTAAGTGTGGAGAGTTCCTCCAGCTTGTAAAGAGGCCAAGATGTCCTGCTGCACGATGGCTGGTTCGTGTGGCCACATCTGGAAGTACTTCTGCTGTGCTCACGCTTCTTGGCTTGTTCGGTTTTCTTCTATCTGGTCAGCACCTGAGTTTGTCCACGTAGGGTATGGGAAGTGGACAGGTTTAAATCCAAACTACCTTGTCTTTTACAGCAACATCCGCTTCGTAGAGAGCGTCCTGACGGTGCCTTCACAGCTTCCGGCCTTAACTTTGGGTGCTGCTGCTTCAGCCAAGGACGGGGAGTCCCCGGTGAGCTCCTTACCCTGTGTCACACCAAACTGGGGGAGGCTGAAGAGCTCCCGGCTGGGTTTTGTAGTTTTGTACTATTTAAAAGATGTTTGTGTAACTGGTGGTGGTGGTTGTTGTTGGAGGGGCAGGGGAGGTTTAAATCACTGGAAATTTCGTGTTTGGGCCTGTGTAAGCATTTGGATCTTTGCCAAAGCTGGATGCTAATTGAAAATGGGATCTAAATACACAAAGAATTAAGAAACCAAACGTGGCCTTTGTCTAGAAAGAGATTAATGCCTTTCACATAGTGAAAAGAACGTCCTTCAAATTACAGAATTGTCACCATTTATATTGCTGTCCAGGTGAAATAACACCCTGACCAGAATGTGCAAAATTAGGGTTATTTTAGAGCTCAGTTCTGTCAAGGTTCTTGTTGGCAATTTAAGAATAAAAAGGTTCTGAACACTCTTGGGCTTGTGTTTTAAAAGCCACCTGCAGGGATTTATTAGACTGGTTCTGTTGGATAAGTAAATCTCTTGCCTCCACCCAAACTTTATTTGATTTTTTTTAAAATTTTTTTTTTGGTCACTTTGAATGGAAGTTGTGTCAAATGTCAGCTGCTTATGTTTGTGGTTTGAGTGCAGCAGCTTCTCTGCCAGGTTCGTGAGGCCCCAGACTGTTGTCACTTTACAGAGAGATGCCATAATTAGGCCCCATTCTCCTAACTCATCTAAGGGCCAGTTGTGCAGTGATGTTCTGCCGCTTGCAGGGTCTCCTCACCATGGATCTGCACTGGGGAGGAGGTGACGTTTGGCTGCACCCACTCCCAGGAGATGCATTGTCCCAGGCCCCAGGTCTCTGTCAGGGCGAGTCCTGGAAGGGCTCTGTTTTCCTGCCTTTCTGGGAAGGGGCCGAGGGGCTTGGCAGGTCATGGTTGTGACTTGAAGGCATCCCCTGGCCACAGCAATCGGGAGATGGAGACCACAAAAGGTGGGTTTGTCCTGTAGGGTTGGTGCACCCAACATCTGACAGAGCCCTGAGATCTGGAGTCCAAATCTTAGAGGGCAACTTCCTCAAGCATGTCCTGCCTGGGAAGAGCAGGAAACCGGGATTTTTTTGTTCCATGCAGTGCTGTGGGAAGGGCTGTGAGGACACAGAGCACCAAGATGACCCTTCTCCAGCACCTGGACTGTTTAACATCCCAGGTTTGTCTGTTGTTGGGCTGTTGACTCCCTCTGGTTGTCTGGCATTTACCACAGGGCGAGGAATACTTTTAAAAGTATGTCAAATGGGACCTGCTCCAAGGTGGCAGAGCAAGGACTTCCATGTGACCATCACCTTTTGTTTGTGAAGTCCTCAGTCTCTCTTCTGATGGGCTGGAGCGTGTCATGGGTGGTTGGGCAGGTTCTGCTGACCTTGAAACTTCGCTCTTACCCTGGGGGCTGGATGTGTCCCTTCTCAGGAGAAGCTGCTGAGATGTAGGGAGGTGGGAACCCCTTTTGGCCAGCCAGGGAGGGTTCCAGGGCAGATGTTGGGAGTGACTCTGCCCCCCACCTCCCCCCAAGTTCTGGGGTAGCTCAGCAGAGCCCATGCTAAGGCCATGTGCCCCTGCAGAGGGTCCTGCCTGCCCTGAGCCACTGGTGCTGGGATGATGGGACTGGTCTGACCAGGAATCACTATGGAAACCTGAACTGGAAGGGGCTGTGTCCGCAGTTGTCACTGGTGACTCAGGAGGGAGGAGGAGGAGGCATGTTTACCTTTTCATGTGGTTTGGCCCCAGCAGCCTCTCGCTGGCTCCTGCCCCCTCCCTGGGGGATGGGAGGGGAAGTGAAAAATGTAAAACTCGTGGGTTGAGGTAAGGTCAGTTTAATCACTAAAATAATAGTAAGGAAAACAAATGTAACAAAAAGAGAGGTAAATAAAAGCCCAGAGAAGTGATGCCGGCTGCGATTGCTCACCCCTGCTGACCGATGCCCCAGCAGTGATCTGCCCAGCTCCCCCCAGTTTATATACTGGGTGTGATGTCACAGGATGGAATATCCCTTTAGCTAGTTGGGGTCGGCTCTCCTGGCCGTGTTCCCTCCCAGCTTCTTGAGCAGCTGCTGGCTGGCAGAGAAGGGGAAAGGGAGAAATCCTGAGCTCGGGGTAAATGCTGCTGAGCAGCAGCGAAACCATCAGCGTGTTACCAACATTATCCTCACCCTAAAGCCAAAGTGCAGCCCTGAAATAGGTGCTCAGAATAAAATGAACGGTATCCCAGCCAAACCCAGGACACTTAGGCACAGATTCTGCTCTGTTGGGGCACCTGCACACACTGGAGTTCCTTGTTCTTCCTGCCCAGGTGGGGTCTGACTGGTCTCCTGTCCCCTGATTTGCAGCCGGCCGCAGAGCTGCAGCAGCTCTGTCAGCGGTGAGGTCCCCTCGAGCTGTTGGTGCAGCTCCTGGACCCCCAGATGTCCAGTGCTCTGCTCTCTGGGTGGTTCTGCACAGATCTCCTCCCACCATGGGCTGAACCTGCTCTGCAGGACACCCCAACTCTGGGGCCAAAGCAGAGCGAGGTGCTCAGGGTTACGTGGAGTGAGGGGAGCCAGATCCTGCTCCCTGTGGTACCCCCTGGGGGGGCCTTGCTGGGTCCTGTGTCACAGTCCAGGGTCAGGGTAGCCCACTAGACCTGTACCAGATGCTCTCTGTTAACTCCTCTCCCTCCTCAAAGGGAAAGAGAAAAGAAATAAGGGAGAGAGACTTAGCAATTAGAAACTAGAGCAGCTTGAATGAAAATGATAATCAAAAATGGAATATATACAAATATACACAAAACCAGCATTGAACCCAACCCCCCGCCCCGATGGCAGTTATGTCACCGTCACCACTGATGTTGTGGAGCAGGCACCGGGAAAGGCCCAGGCTGGGCCCAGCAGCAGATGGGAATCAAGTTCAGGAGCTGGATTCTGGTGCTGGATTCAGGAGCATGCAGATCGGGATCAAAAGCAGGACGAACGGAGTCCTCCTTGGATGCTGGCCAGGGAAGAAATGAGGAAGAGCTGAGCAAGAGCCCCGAGGCGCCGAGAGCAACCCTGAGGAGCTGAGAGCCCTCAGCTCTATACGGATTGTGACATATCTGGGATGGATCCCTCACTGGTCGGTTTGGGGTCACCTCTCCTGTCCGCTCCTCCCTGCAGCTGCGGCCGTTTGCTTTCCTCACCCCCAACGTGGGGCATGAGATCCAGCAGTGACCTTGGTCTGCACCCCAGTCCCTGGTGCTGACTCTAACCATGGAGCGTTATCCCTGCCAGATGCAGAGGCTGTGCAAAAACAGGCTGCCAGCTGCAGAGAGTGCAGGGGGATAGAAGAACTGAGCTGAAAAACAGAATCACTGACCAGAATTGTTCTGTTCCCACTCCAACCAGGACGGTCCTGGCTGGGTCAGAGCCTCCTCTGCACCTTGGTGGCCTGGTCTAGGCTGCCCAGCTTGGCCACCGGCTGCTGCTGGAGCCGGAACACCGTGAGCAGGGCCTCCTGATACCTCTCACGCTGTCCCTGCTGCTCTGACCTGCAGCCTGCAGAGCAGCCACCGGCACGGGAAAGAAGTGTCCTTTCTCTTTCTGGTGGACCCGGCAGTGCTGGGTTAATGGTTGGACTCAATGATCTTAAATCTCTTTTCCATCCTAAAGGATTCTACAAGTCTGTGATTCTCCAGCTGCTCAGACTGTGCTCCTTCCTCAACACTGCCTTCAGCTAATTGGGATTTGGGGTCGTCCTGTTTGTTCCCAGCTGATACCTGGGAGCCCAGTGTGTCCAGTGTCCCACCATCAAAGCAAAGGGGGATCCTTGGTACTGTGAGTAAGCAGCTTTGAAGCGGATCCTTTAAATCCTGCGTAGTTCTCTTGTAACTGAAGCCTCACGTGTCAATACAGGGTCCTGGGCTGTGTTGGCTCCTGCCAGGGCAAAAGGGAAGCAGTGGGAGGGGGGAATAAGGAAGACTTTCCACCATGAGGGTGTTTACCAGCACTGGAGGTGGGACAGAGAGGAAGAAACAGATCTACCTGGAGGGGTGAGGAAACACCAGCTGCAAAAATGCTCCTTCACCCTTGTTCTGGAAGGTGCCCAAGCTCTTGGTGGTGTTTTGCCTTTGGAGTTCAGTGTCGAGCTCCTTGGTCTGTGCTGTGGTCAGAGAGGCTGGAGGAGAAGAGGCTGGAGGGTGTCGTGCTCCCCACGAGCTCTCTCCAGCCTTTATGTCCTACATAAAGCCCTCACTTCCCAGCAGTAGTTCAGCCCGAGTTACACGGACTAGTTGCATGTGGTGGTTCCTTTAACTCCCCAGGGAACCACCTCCTGCTTCTGCTCATCAAGTTGCAGCAGGAGAGAGCACCTGGGGTTACTGAAGGCAGCACAAACTCTCCTTTACCTGACAGACCAGGCCTCAGATCTCAACTTCACCACCAAACCACATTTCCGAAGCCATTTTTTCTTTCCTGGTTTTCAGTCCAGGTGATGTCACCAGCCCCCAAGCCTGGCTTCAGCCTGGAGATCACTGACAAGGGCTGGAAATCAAAGCAGGGGCTGCCTGGGCTGCCCCCCTCCCAGCTCAGAGCTGAGCCTGTTTCCCTCGCAGCGTGAGCCCAGCAGACGAGGTGTCTCCTCACACGGCCCTGACGCACGTGTTCCGAAGCAGGTAGATTGAATCAGCTCCTTCATCTCCCATCCAGCATCCAGGGAGGACCTCCTTGCTCAGTGGTCCCAGCCCTGCCAGTGTCTAGGGGTGAATCATGGAAGCTGGTTTTCTTCCCTGGAGCACACAGATCACGAACTGTGTCTCGTCCTTGCTGCTGTGATGTCCCTGTCCTGGGAATGCTGCCGTGAGCCACTGGGATCGCAGGGTTGGACTGTGCCCGGGCGGCCGTGCCCACTGCTCCCAGCTGGCCACTGTCACCAGGGCTCCAGAGGGAGACAGGCACTTCCACACTCACCCCAGAGCCCTGCCACCAAACCAGGCTGGATCCCAGACTCTGCAAAGACCCTGAGGATTTCCACAGGGCTCTTCCCACCTGCCCTACCCAGCCTGGCCGTGCCCTCCGGGACGGGATGCATCACACCAGCATCTGAGCTGTTCTGGAGGTACCGTGTTGACCCAGGGCAGCAGCTCCCCTTGGCCATGTCCGGCACACCCGATGTCTCTGACCGTGGACCTGCCCTGCACTGTGTGAGGCTGAGACCATCTGAAGTGCAGCCAGGTTGTCGTTTCTGCTGCCCATTTCCAGAGTGTTGCTGTCACAGACTCTTCTTCTCTGGTCCCCATTCACTGTTTTAGTCCCCTCTCTCCCCACCTTTGCTCTCAGCTTGTCACCTCCCTCACTCAAGGCACAAAGGTACCGAAGAGCGGCAGAGGAACAAGAGCCAAATGCCTGGGGAGGGAGCAGGCAGATGCTGCCAGGAGCCCTCTGGGACTGGAGCAGCTGGTGCTCGCTGGATGCGGGGAGAGCTGGGGCAGGGTGGGGGCTGGGAGAGGCTTCAGCACCCTCGGGCCTTGGCCGAGACAGAGCGAGGCAGCAGCACCCTCTGCAGAGCAGCGACCAAAAGCATCCTAGAGACCAGCACCTCTGCATTCTGCTACAGCTCACAAAGACATTTTTCTTCTACAGTTGGGACATTCGAAGTCGTCACGGGCAGTGTCACCACTGGGTTCATTTTACACTGCAGGAGGTGTTGATTTTTATCATGAGTCTGTTGCCATTGTGCATTAGAGGGGTAAGGTGGAAATCAGAGAATTCTGGAATGGTTTGGGTTGGAAGGGACCTTCAAGATCATCCAGTTCCAACCCCCCTGCCATGGGCAGGGACACCTCCCACCAGAGCAGGTTGCTCATCCAACCTGGGCTTAAACACTTCCAGGGATGAGGATCCACAGGTTCTCTGGGCAACCCATTCCAGTATCTCACCACCCTCAGAGGGAAGAACTTCTTCCTAATGTCCAATCTAAATCTCCCCTGCTCTAGTTTAAAAACCATTGCCCCTTGTCCTGTCCCCACAAGCCCTTATAAAAAGTCCCTCCTCAGCTTCCTGTAGCATCTTCAGATCCTGGAGGTCTCTCTGGAGCCTTCTCTTCTCGAGGCTGAACAGTCCCAACTCCCTCAGCTGGGCCTCACAGGAGAGGTCCTCCAGCCCTCTGATCATCTTTGTGGCCTCCTCTGGACCCACTCCAATCCTGCACGTCTGTAGGCAGAGGTTGGGCTTTGCTCACCAGACAAGTACAGACACCCTGCGGTACTTACCTCTCCCATCTTCCCTCTAAATTAACTCTACCCCACCCAACCATAAAAACTTCTTATTCATTATCTTCCCTCCAATCTGCACAGACCTTAAACAGTTCACTCTGCCTGGAACTGCCAAGATACCAACTGCACTTGGTCTTCGTTTCAAAGCTTCCCCCTCTCTGGTTCTTACCCTCCTCGGTGTCTCCCACACCCCAGCCGCAGCTTGGAGCGCCGAGGCCACCGCGCTGCTGCTGGGCGGGAGCTGCTGCTTTTCCCTCTGAAGTCCTTCAGGAGACAACCCCGGAAGATGAACCGCGAGGACCTGTCTCAGCAGGTGGCCAAGGGCTGATCTGATCTGGGGAGCCAGTTGATACCTATGTCACAGGACGGCTTTACTAACTTCTTGCTCTTTTTGTTGGAGGTTTTCCAGTTTAGTGTTTTGTAGCCGTGGAGAACTGGAATTGCTCCAAAACAAAATGTGATTGTGGGAGAAAGAAAATCTACCCCTTTGATCTCACATTTTAAATCCATCATCTCTTTATCAACAGCCACATTTTCTCGTCCCAGTTCTTCCTTTACTTCCTTCACCAGAGCCTAGAATCAGAGAATCACAGAATCGTTTTAGTTGGAAAAGACCTTCAAGCTCATTGAGTCCACCTGTTAACCCAGCACTGCCGGGGCACCACCAACCCTTGTCCCTCAGCACCACACCTGTATCTAGAAGGCAGGTTTTGCGGGACACAGGTGCTTCTGGCCCCACCACCTGCACCGTCAGCAGGTCGAGGGCAGGACACAGGGAGGTCTGACCCCTCTCCAGAGCCAGAGGGAGCAGGCGGAGCACGCTGAGCTCCTACAGCACAGCTCCCACCTGCACCCAGGACCCCCCACACTCTGGTTCCAACACCCAGCAGATACACCCCCCCACCCTCCACTTTCCATCACCCCTCTGAGCCACCACCACGTCCAGGGCCGTAGAAGTCTACCCTGCCAGCACCAGTCTCACCAGTGAGAAAATTACTGCCCGTGTGCAGTGACTGTGGGCCTGGGGCACTGCAGGGGCAGGATAAAAGCAGGTCCTTCTCCTCCCTCTCTCATCCACACTCATTGTTTCCATCTCCTTGGGAACAAGGTGAGTTATGAAGCTCTTCTTCCTTGGGCTTTCTCAGCCCACACCTGTCCCTTTGTCATCTGGGGTATCTTGGAGTTGCTTGTCTGGGGACAGGGAGCAGCCCATGTGGTGTGAAAAGAGTCTGGGCATTTACTGAGGTGTATCCTGAGCTTTGGGCAGTGGGGATCTCCCTGGGATGGGTCACTCTTGGCAGGGATTGAGCTGAGATAAGACTGGTGGACCTCCCTACACAGCCTACAGCTGTCACCTCCAGCTTCTGGATTTTCTGTCTCTTGGTGGAGTCTACAGGCTGCTCCTCATGAACTCATTGTGCTCTGTTTCCCTGCCCTCTCTCCCAGGTGCTCCTCCACCCTCCAGACATGTCCTGCTACAACCCGTGCCGGCCCTGTGGGCCCTGCGGCCCAACCCCGCTGGCCAACAGCTGCAACGAGCCCTGTGTCAGGCAGTGCCAGGACTCCAACGTTTTCATCCAGCCCTCCCCCGTGGTGGTGACCCTGCCCGGCCCCATCCTCAGCTCCTTCCCGCAGAACACCGCCGTCGGCTCCTCCACCTCCGCTGCCGTTGGCAGCATCCTCAGCTCTCAGGGAGTGCCCATCAACTCCGGGGGCTTTGGCCTCTCCGGCTTGGGCAGCGGCATCTGCGGCAGGAGCTGCCTCCCCTGCTAAAGCTGCTGCTGCTGGCCCTGGGGAAGGGCCCCGGGCACCCACCAGGTGGTTCTGGCCTGGAAACAGATCATCCCCTTGTTGCTTTCACAGGGGCTGAGCAACCCCAGCAGCCCTTGCAAAAGGCCGCCGCCAGCCTGGGCTCTCGGAAAGCACGGCCCGTGCCGCCTTTCCCCTCTTCCGCTCTCTGCTTTCCTCCCGTGTCCTCGTTCACTGGGCTCCCGTGGGCCGTGAGCCCCACAAGGACAGCACAGGGAGGACCTGCTGGCCCTGCTCCTCTGCTGGCATCTCCACCAGAGGCCCGGGGCAGGAGCGCCTGGTACAGGGCAGCTGTGAATTCCGGGTCAGCTCTGCACTCAGGTCGAGGTTCCTGCTGAGCCAAGGCTCTCCGGCCATGCCCGCCTTGGGATTTAGAATCATGGAACTTGTCCAGCTTAAATACTTGGACACTTCTTGTGTTATTCAAGGTAAAAAAAGAATCTTCCTTTTGATTGAAAAAAATCTTTATTTACATAACAGACCACGAATCACATCCTGTCCCCTCCTCGCCCCTTTACATATAAAATACTGGTAAAAAGGGGTTTTCCAAAGGCAGGTGAAATTCCACAGTGTCCTCTGGTGACAGCGCAGGTCGTGCGGCAGCGGGATGCTGGAGCCGCAGAGGCTCAGCAGCCCGAAGTCTTTAGGAAGCCACAGGGAGCTGTGGCTGTGACTCGTGTGAAGTCACCAGGGCTCCAGCTCCATCTCATCTCGGGAGCACGGGGACCTGGGGCACCCGGTCGGGGCAGTGGCGGAGGGGTTTACAGGATCCATCCGAGCATGGATGCTCCTGGGAATTGTTTTGGACTTAACCCGGATGAATTTTGAAGTCACGCGTCATCCAATCCAGTCACCCGCGGGGTCCCTCCGAGCCCCACATCTCACCTTTCAACGCAGCCAAGAGCAAGGACACGTCGCCTGCAGGAGGGAAATCGGCCTCCACAAGGAGACTCTTAAAAGGGTAAAATAAAGGAACAGGGAAAAGGATGAAAATGCCCAGCTCACCTCAAAAATGGAACAAAAATCCAGTTTCAATTATTTGATGGCTCCTGCCACAAGCAGGAGGAAACAAACTGGCTGGAGTCCCACCCTGGTGCAAGACAAACCCTGCTCTGGCCGCTCCCAGCTGCCGAACACCGTCAAGGGACACCCTTCACACACTCAGCTGTAAAGCTGTGAAATCCAGGTGGAATTGGACCAGTTTCATCCAACAGAGGCAGATTTGCCAGGGCACCCACAGAGGATGATCTCGCAAGTGCTCCCTATGGACAGTCCATCAGATTTCCTCTTTAAAATACAACTTAAGGGAAATTTAAGACACGGTAAGAGATGATCTGTCCCTGCAGGCAGCCACTTCTCCTTTTTATTCCCTAGTCCCTCAGGATGCAAGGAAAACCGACCCGGCACTCGCTCTGCTGCCATTTCCTCAGGGAAGCCGAGACCGGGCAGCGAGAGCACGAGACGCGTCAGGAGCAGCACCGAGCGGCTGCCACGGGGATGCTCTGCGGGCACCAAGCCTCTGCCGCCGGCCCGTCCGACGGGATCGTCTCGGCGCCGGCGGCAGCAGCGAGCGCCCATCAGCGACTTGCCGCGCGCCCTGCGTTCCCAGGGTGACGCTGGCTGGGCTGGGAGAGCCCAAACTGGGAGCAGAACAACGGCACCGCAGCTGGACCAGTCCTGCCGGCGGTTGTGCGGCCGGACAGGAGCTGGGCCGGAGGCTGTTCCGCTCACCCCTATTAACCGAAATTCACTCGTCACAGTTTTTAATCTCCCAGTTTGCAACAGGCAGAGTAATAAAAGCAAAGCTCCTGGCAGCCAAGACAGAGTGCAGAGTGTGTCATCTGGTCCTAATGACAGACCCACGACCGCTCCAGGCAGAAAAAGAAAAAAAGAAGGAACCTCCACTGTGGCACCACATCACCTGAATGTGACACTCCGGTGACACCATCAGACACCTGGCAATGTGTCACCAACAGAAGGGGGTGGGAATGTGGAATGGATGAAGCCCCAAAACCTCAGCGTGGTCTTTCTAACAGAGCCCCTCCACCGGTCTGCAGGGGAAGGAGAACCACATTTAAATGAGTTGTTTCATCACCCTGAACCTTCAAGCACGGCTAGATGCCTCGAGTCAAGGAGAGAGGTCCGTGTCGGCTGTCACCTCCGTGAGGCGGCCTGTCCCACAACGTCCCAGAACGTCTTTCACAGCAATCGTGCAGGTACAAAGGATAATGCAAACACCACCCTTCCCGAGGATGAGGGACAGAAGGCACAGAACTTCAGGAAACCCTTCTGACAAGAACCGACTGGAAGTGGGAGGTCTCTCGCCCCAATCCCACTGTTACTCTGAAGAAGAGCAGAGAGGAGCCCACTGCAGCGCTGTGGTCAGAAAGATCACCCGCTGGAATCAGAGCGCAGCCAGGACTCGCCCGCTGCACCGATGCAAAAAATACCAGCTACAGAGCACAAAACCCCCACCGGCCGCCTCGGGAAACGAAGCCAACTCACCAAAACATAAAAAGTGTCAGTCAGTAACCAGTCAAACCAGTACAGTTTGGGTTTGGGACGAGGCGCAGCGAGATGACAGGGGCCCGAGGTGCTGGAAGGCAGCAGGAGAGCACCGCAGTGTCCAGCTCCCACGGGGAAGGAGTGGGGCACAAAAAGGTCCCAAAACAAACCTCGGGTAAGGTGAGAAGCGTTTCAGCCTCAACCAGGCGGCTCTCTGCCGGTTAACACCGTACGTGTAAACAAAAAAAAGTCACCCGAGGTTCTAACCCAGCTTCGAGACCCTTCCCCACAAATCCTCCGAGCAGAACAGGGAGTTTGCGGATGGGAGCCCTTCGCTTCCCGCCTCTTTTTGCTCGGGAGCGTGCCCACGAGCACAGAATCCTCCTCGGCGGCACTTCCACGGCAAAATCCAGCAGTCGGTCCCTTCCAGCTGGCGTGGGAAAGGCTCCCGACTCTTAACGCTCTGTCCCCACCTGCCCAGGAGGAGGCTTCTCCCGTGCAGCTTCCACCGTGGCTTCCCAAGTAACCAGCCTCCAAAACCCGCAGAGGGGGCTGCGAGGGCAGTTAAAGGCTCGGGCTGTTTTTCTAGGGCCATTCTCAACTACAGGGTCCCCAGAGAAGTCTGTTTCCCCGGGCGCTTTCCACAGGCTCACGAGCGTGAGTTGTAAACTCTGCAGTTCACGGGAGGGGCTCAGAGGGAAGTACGTTCCGGAGGAAAGTCCTTCTCGCTCCACGAGACGGTTTCCCCTGGCAGCCGTTGGGGGGCTCACGTCAGGTACTGCACCACCAGAAACATAACGAGACAAGTCAAAATCATCCCTCCGATCATGAAGTATTTATCCTGAAAGGCTCGCTTCTCGATCAGCCGCATCACGGTGTTGGACAAGCCCAACATGTTGGCAACATCCAGGATCTTCTTGTGAGTGCCCTAAGGAGGAAAAGACAGCACAGAAACAATTAACCCCACGGTCCCAACACTGCTTGTTCCACAGCCCAAGAATATTTCATCAACGGGCGCCAGGCGATGGATTCTGATTGGTGGAACTCTCTATCAGCCAACAGCTCCTACAGTTGAAGAGGTGGTGGCCCCAGGACCCTGGGAAGAGCTGGATGAGGAGATGAATGAATCCACAGCACGAGCAGGGATGTGGTTAAGGATACAAAACAATCTGAGATGTCATCAAGAGAGGCTCGGAGAAAACGCGCTCCCTGCAGATGAGGTTTTCTGGTCCTTTTTCAGACACACGTTGCCTGAGCTGTGAAGCCTGAAGCGTCTCGATCAGACCACCTTTTTTGCAGAACTTCCCTCCTGCTGAAGTACAGCTCAAGAGATGGAAAAAGAAGGTCCCGAACTTGTGAGGCTAATGGCAGGGAGCCAGGAAAAGGAACAGAAAAGTGACTTCAGGAAACCCTTCCGGAGAAAAGCACCGAAGAGAGGCTGCTGCAGGCGTCGGCAGGTGGGGTGCACCGCGCTTCTGTCCCCCTGCTGAGGCAGTTGGTGTTACCAAGGACGTGGACCCCACCAGTGACCACATCAGCAGCAAGCACGTGACAGGTAGAGACAGTGAGCTCCAGAGCTGGAGGTGCTGCAGTCGAGCCGGGGAGTCGGTACCGCAGAGCGGCAGGAACATTCCTGCTGCAGTTTGGGGCAACGGCCAAAGGAACCCGTGTGAAATCCTGGCACAGGGACGGACTCCGGGCACGGGTCAGAGCTGGATATTGTCCCAGCTGGGAAGAAGGGAGAGAGCTCACAGCTGCAGAGTCACGATGAGGGACCTGAGCGGGTAAGGCAGCGAAGAGCAGGCGGAGACGCTGCGCTGAGCACCACAGCTCAGCTCAGCCAGACGCTGGCCAGGACCAGAGGCCACCACAGCCACGTGGGCACCAAGGTGGGTACTGGCAGGAAGCAGATGTGGGTGGGATGTGAGAAGCAGGTGACAATGGACCTCGTGTCTCAAAATGATTTCTGGGTCCAAGTCCTTAACAGCACCTCCTGCTTGAGAAAGCTGTAAGGCTTCAGTTACTTCTTCTGCACAGATTCCTCTCACAAAGCTCTATGACCAAGTTTTAACTTTAAATAAAAACTCTAATTTCTGTTACAGAATCCCAGCCTGGTTGAGGTTGGAAGGGACTTCTGGAGCTCCTCTGGTGCCACCCCCCTGCTCCAGCAGGGTCACCCAGAGCAGGGGGCCCAGCAGCGCAGGGTCCAGGCGCCTTTGGAATCTCTCCAGACAAGGAGACTCCCCAAGCTCTCTGGGCAGCCTGGGCCAGGCTCCAACCCCCTCCCAACAAAGAAGTTGCTCCTCCCACTCCCAGGGAACCTCCTGGGTTCCAGTTGGTGCCCAGTGCCCCTTGTCCTGGTGCTGGGCACCACTGAGCAGAGTCTGGCCCCAGCCTCTCGCCCCCCCCGGGGGCCCTTGAGCTCTTGCTCAGCCTTGCTCAGCTCCCCTCTGGGGCTGCTCTTCTCCAGCTGAACAGCCCCAGGGCTCTCAGCCTGTCCTTGCTCCTGTTCTCACTCTCCACTGCATCTTTGGTCTCAGAAGACTAAAAAGGTCAAATGTGGTTGATTTTAAATATCAACCTGACGTAAGATCAGAAGAGCTCTCCGAGGACAGAATTTGCATCAACTCTGTTAGACAGACACACCCAGACAGTTTCTCAACCCATAAACCAGACACATTTAAATGAGAGAACAGGTTTCTTCTGCAGAAGGCTGTGAAGATCTTCAGGCCCTTTGCTGAAACCAGGTTACAACTCTGTTAGCAAAACAATCACATTTTTCACCCTCATTTCATACACCTCCCACGAAACCCCTGGATGGGGTCAGCACTTCCAGGGTCAGCACTTTTCCTGTCTCTGCAGTAATCTTTTCACACTACTTCAGAACAAAAAGGAAACCCTGCTTGGAGAAGAAAACCCAAATAGAAAGCTTTAAAAAAGAAAGCAAACAATAGGAAAGTGAAGATTCTTCAATTCCTGCAGCCTGTGGGACAGTGGAATTGTACAAGCAGAAGAGATAAAGCCTGGGGGTGGTTTGGGGATACTCAAACCCTGCCATGGGCAGGGACACCCGGACACGGGCACTGGGAGAGTTCCAACCGCAGAACACTCGACTTGCTGAGACACCCTGACCTCGGCCCACCCTGCCCTAACAGGAATCCAGGCGTGTCCCTGCGCTCCCACCAGCGGAAGCAGCAAGACAGGACTAGCGACTACAACAAAAAGCCTCTAAAAGAAAGTTGGGGAGGGACTTTTTACAAGGGGTTGTAGTGACAGGACGAGTTCAAACTGCAAGAGGGACTTAGTTTAGAAACTAGGAAGAAGCTTTTCACTCTGAGGGTGGTGAGACCCTGGCACAGGTTGCCCAGGGAAGCTGTGGATGCTCCATTCCTGGAAGTGTTGAAGACCAGGTTGGACGGGGCTTTGAGCAACCTGCTTTGCTTGCTCAACCCCCCCCATGGCAGGGGGGTTGGAACTGGATTATCCTTGAGATCCCTTCCAACCCAAACCATTTGATGATTCTATACGCAAGAGACATTGGTCCTTCCACCCTTTTCTTCATAAGCAGGTAGCAAAACCCCTTCCTTCTACCCACCAGTCAAATGGCCACTCGGCTACAACTTCTGAATCCTTAACTACCACACCAAGCAGCTACAGCTAAATTCAAAGTTTTTTCTAGTAACTGACTTTGTGTAAAAAAAAAAAACAAACAAAAAAACACTCACTAGCCAGTGAAGAAACCTTGGCCAAGAAGCTAACCTGTGCCTCTGACAGGACAGAACTCTGCTCCAAACAACATTGTGGTGGTGTTGGGTCATAGGCAGGACCTGATGATCGCAGAGGTCTTTCCCAGCCTCAATAATTCTGTGGTCTGTGGGTGCAGGGACCGATCACCAGACTCCAGAGCAGAGGAGGAGTCACAAGGCTGCATGTGGCCAGCCCACCCCGCGGCGCTCCTGCCCAGTGCTCTGAGAACGCCGGGCAGCCTGGGCCTCTGCCATCGGCACAGAGGTAGTCGGCTTGGGAATGGCTCTGCCCAGCTCCGGTGATTCCCAGGGAACGGGGACCATGGGCACTAGAAGCTACTCCAGGAAAACGCCTCTGCTCTGCGAGGGGAGATGCAGGCTCGGGGGGGGCTGCTGCCCCTGCCAGTGAAACCCACGGAGCGGACGGTGGGATTCGTCTGACCCAACGTAAGGACTCAGGTTAGAAATGAAAAATGCTTAAACCCACCAAAAGAGCAATCCCAGAGAACAGACAAGGGTAGTTAACCCCATCAGAAGACGAAAGCAAGAGAGGGATTTCCCCACATTTTTCAGAAATTCAGCTTTACCCCAACTCACACTTCTTACTCTAAAGCTTTTTGTATCTTTGAAGTATTTGCTCAAAACGTAACGTCACTTGGAACAGTCTTTGCAAGATGAATATTTGTGATGAAGAGATGTGAAGAACTCCAGCCGTCGTCAGCGGCTTTCTGAGCACTGCCCGCTGCTGAAGCTCGTTAGACCCCAGAGAGTACGGTCTTTGCTCCTAATCTGAAACACAAGGGCTTTACACCAGCGTGGAGGGTGCTCTGAGGGGTGTTCTTCTGAACCAACACTGATCTGTGAGGCAGCCACAGCTTCCTATTCTTCACTTCAACACAAAAAGCCTCCAACCACCCCAAAAAACCCAAACCATAAGGGAACACAAGGTAACAGTCAGCACTCCAGGTGAAGGCTGCTGGGTCATCCAGCCCCCAAAAGAGCTTAAAGATGTTCCTAATAAGATGAAAAAATGGAAAGGTTTCAGGCTTAGTTCAATCATAGAATTGTCAGGATTGGAAGGGACCTTGAAGATCATCCAGCTCCAACTCCCCTGCCATGGGCAGGGACACCTCCCACTAGGGCAGGTTGCCCAGAGCCCCATCCAACCCGGCCTTCAAAACTTCCAGGGATGGGGCTTCCACCACCTCTCTGGGCAACCTGTGCCAGGGTCTCACCACCCTCATGGTGGAGAATTTCTTCCTAATGTCTCATCTAAATCTCCCCTCCTCTAGTCTGGATCCATTCCCCCTTGTCCTATCCCTACCCCACATCCTCAAAAGTCCATCCCCAGCTTTCCTGTAGCCCCCTTCAGATCCTGGAAGGCCACCAGAAGGTCTCCTGGCAGCCTTCTCTTCTCCAGCCCGAACAACCCCACCTCTCTCAGCCTGTCTCCACAGCAGAGGTGCTCCAGCGCTCAGACCATCCTCACGGCCCTTCTCCGGACACGTTCCAGCACGTCCAGATCCTCAGCAGGCCCTCAAAGCAGCGCACTGGCGCAAACTCACGTGTTTATTTGACTCAGCCTGGTCATCAGCACCACGGATAAACGTGGGGGTTGGGTTTTTTGTTTTGGGAAGAAACGATGCCCCCACCTTTAATGTCACTCTCTGGTCCCTCAGCCCCTGCAGGATGTGGGTCCCGCTGCCAATAAGATCGTCCATGCCACGATGGGCATTCTGCAGGGATTCGTTAAACTGTAAGGTTTCGTCGATCGGAATGGTGGTGTCAGAGTCCTGTGGGGGAAAGGCAGGGTCTCGTTACTCCTGTGCGCGCAGAGCCAGACACAGAACATGCAGAGACAAACGTGGCAAAAACGGGACAGGATTTGAAGGATTAGGCTTGAAACATTTTTGCAGAAAGGTATTAAATACAATAGTAATAGTTGAGTGGAAAAGAAAGGGATCGAGAGAAGCCTACGGGAAACGAGCCAGAGGGCTGAGCTGCTCAGCTGCTGGCTGCAGGCAGAGCTCGAAGGATTAAAAGTCAGATTAAAAGTGGAGAATTTTTTATAATCTCAGTTTATGATCTACGTAGGAAAGGCGGTTGCAAGAGGGAACATCAAAATTAACAGAAAGTGTTTAACAAGGAGTCACGTGATCATCGCAAGGGAAAGACTTTTGAAAGACTTAACATCACATTTCTAAGAGACAAAAGGCTGCAAAACCCCCTGTCTGGGAGAGGCCAAACCCCGCGTCTGGGAGAGGCCAAACCCCGCATCTGGGAGAGGCCAGGAGAGGCCACTCTA
>VWZK01000147.1:0-13396 GCA_013396935.1 Baryphthengus martii | reverse complement strand
TATTTATTTATTTATTAATTATTATTATTTAAAGAACACAAAAATGAAGGCGGAGGGAAAATGATGCACGTTTTCTTGTCATATGCATCGGTAGAATAAAATTAGTGTGCCAATACAAAATAAAGTTAATATCAGTTATGTAGTTACAAATTTTTGATGTGATGCCTGAGACACTAAAGACTTCACTATACTACGTACAGCATTGAATTAATGTTTATAAAAGCATAGGTGTAAATGCCCAGATTCTGGCAACGGGCGCTGCAGGAGCCTCTGGGGAGATGCTGAGGCTGCCCTATACCCAGCACAGACAGTTCTAGTAGATTCCAACTAACCCCATGCAGGGCATAGCTGAGCTTATCAGCCAAGATGGTAGCACTTTTGGGAAAAACGTATTTAAGAGAGGATGCAAAAACACAAGACAGAGACAGGAGTGAGGAAATAAAGAGTGAGAAACAGCAGAGGGAACACAAAGTCAGAGGAGGAGAAGGTGCTCCCGGAGCTTCAAAAGGAGCCTGTGGAGGTCCTACACTAGAGCAGGCAGATATTTCATGAGGGAACTGCAATTTGTGCAGAGAACCAGAGTAGGGTAAGTGTGTGAGAGGGAAGCAGCAGCAGAGATAAACCGTTATGCACTGACCATAAATCCTCCCATCCCTGATGTGTCAAGGTAGAGAACAGGTAGAGGGGCTGAGAGTAAAGAGTGAAGTTGAGCCTGGGAGAAGGAGGAAGAAAGATGTTTTAAAGTTTGTCTTTTCACTATCCAAATCTATTGTAATTTGAAAAAAATAAATTAACTTTATGTAAGTTATCTTTTGCAGTTGCAGGCAAATCTGCTTTGCCTGCAACTGTAATTGGTAAGCAATCTCCATTTCTTTATCTCAACTCAGGAGCTTCTCAAATTACTTTTTCCTACTGCCCACCTAAGCAGAGGGAGGGAGTGAATGAATAGGATTTTGTCTGCTTACCAAAGCTCAACCACCATAAAGAAGTTTTGGTTCATTCATTCCCCAAAGTAGTTTGATTTGAGAACTCTATTTTAAATGAGTATTTAATTAGAATTTTTTAGGACATACTTTTTAATAGCATAACATTTTTTTGTAAATCTCAAAAACAACTAAAAATATTGACTAGCAGTGGAGCTATCTTATTTTATGCTTGCCCACCACTCATTTTCCAAACAGATCCCCTAGTAAAACTCTAGGACTATCTTATATGAGATCAAAGATAAAAGTAATGTGAAATAAATCAATATTAGGTGAAATTCAGAGCCTGTGGAAGTGAACTATACTGGGATTTTGTCTATTACCTTTTTTAGTTGGAACCAATAGATATGACAAATCTTTCAGCATTGTATACTTCACTTCTAGAATTTCAATGTAATACTCGCTTCACTTCACCTCCTGAGTACAATTTAAAAGTAAGAATCCCAAAAGAAAGTGAAGGAACTGTAAGCTTGTAATTAGTCATTTAAAATAACAGTAAAGACTTAGTATGATGTCAAAGCAAATTCCTGGAAAGGAACAGTACTCCTTCTTTAGAAAAAAAAATGAGAGTCTGACATTCTGTTCTGTATGTCTTCACTAACATAGGAATCTTCAGTAAATCATTTGATTTCAGATTACTATTCAATGGTAAGCACCATTATTAAAATTGTTTTAAGTCATCAAGTGCCTTATAGGTAATTAATTCCACATTAAAAATTGGTGGAATGCTTTCAAATAATTTCAGATTATTGAATAAACAATTGTACAAGAAAACCAAGTGTAATTATTTAAAATTGTGCTTTACCGTGAACAACTACAAGCTTCAGAAACAATAATTATAAGGATATTCGTTTATATTATAGTAGATTCATTCATTCATTCATTCATTGCCAGGACATTCTAGAAAAAATACTAGGGATACACTACATGCCTCTGACCTGTTTTTTTCATGCATTTATATTCTTAAGCCATCCCATTTAGATAGCAGAAAACTGGCAACTCTACCCAAAAATATCTTCTGCTCTCTATGACAGCAACTATGATAGCACACTTGTTCAATAACATAGATGGTATAGTCTGGAATTGTAGCATAAACTTGAATGGACAGAAGTTTCGTCCGTGTCTATCACATGCAAGAGAGGCCTAATGTATTTTTTCTGTTTACTGAACTGTATCTTTTTATTACAAAGGTTACCAGATGTAATAAACACCTTGAAATCAAGATGAGATTTGAACAACTTAAAATAACTTAGAATATGTTATTGACATATTTTTTTAATACATGATGTCAATCCTTCAATGCATTCTCTCAGTTCTGACAGTCTCTGAATAGATTTTTTTCCCCATGATCAGCTTCTCCTTCACTTTTAGAGAGTATTGTTACTAAGCATAAGAGTTCTAGCAGTTTTTCTAAATGTTCCTCAGTGTATAATTTAATTACAGTCTTCTCAGAAATTATTTGCCACAAAATGCACTATGATCTAAGAACTCTAGCTTGAGGTCCTCAAGATACTGCAGAAAGCGTAAAGTAATTCACAAAGGTATGGTCTAAGAAAGAACAAATGGCTGGAAAAACAATGTGAAATGGTAAATGTAGGATAAATTCTCCAAGATGAATCATTAGTCACAATTTGAAAGACTGGCCCTAATCCCAACACAGATTTGAATTTTACTAATTCATCACCATTTAAAATTTTTTTCTGAAGGGAAAGCATAAAAGATCAGAAAAAGTGAAAGGAATATATAGCACCATTTTCAAATGAGATAAAAGGCAAAACCACAGGGATTAAAAATTTAATTCCAACTTCCTTTGGACTGGATAGATAACAGCTAAAATAGTTGGCATCGGCCACAGCAAGGATTTTGACATCCAACAAAAGCATCTTTCCAAAGAAAGGTTAGACTCATCCAGCAGCTAATAAATTAGCAAATTATGAGACCTATGGTTTTCAAGTATCTATCTCTAATTTCTTTTGATCTGAAGTCAAGTGTTAAATCTTCATTTACCTGAGTAAATTAAATTATCCTTTTCTTCAAGTAACAAGTTTGATCTTAAACTCAGTGGGAACAATTGACCGACCACTTCTTTCAAGACTCTGAGTTTATCTTTAAAAATGGACTGGAAAAATAAACTAAGATATGAGTGGTCTCAATAACATGAATCAGTGCATGTTTTTTCTTTCCAACTGAAGAACAGATTTTCCCAAAATTTCCTAATTCCAGTGTGATGCTTTTGCCTTGCTGCTTCTGCTGAAATACAGTTTCATAATTTATGAAGGACTCACCATTTGTTCATCTCCACTGGTTAGCTGTTGGTCATATTTATTTATTTATTTGTTTGTTTGTGTGTTTTATTGACCAGCTAACTAAAAATTCACAACTTCTTCAAAATCAAATGAAAAAGTATTTGTTGCCTGCACTGTGGTAACACCATAGAATGGTAACCAGGAAATCTCATGGTGTCATAATAACCTTCAATTTGTTGTGGAGTTAAAGGTCAGCAAAATCAGGTTCCTCTTGAAATGTCAGTATTTCTAACTTTTCCTTTACACCAGTGAATGATCACTAAAGAATGAACAATACGAAAGAATGCAGTGTTGTTTTGCTTAACAAGGTCATGTAGGAGACCTGATCTTTATCACTACTAGAATAAAAACTCACTGAAGAAGGGAGTAACTGTGAACACTGTAAACTGTGTTCTCATTTAACTGAGATAAATCCAAAACAATTCTCTTCTTGTAAAACATCTCTGTATTTTAAATAACACAACAAGGTTTAAAATCCATTACTGTGTTAGCCATCTCACTCTACTAATGAGTGATCAGAGGCATATTCAAAATAAGATTATTCATCTTAGGGTCATAGGTGTCAGGGCTGTCTGTAGGCACACAGTCTGTACAGTTCTCTCTCAAAGTAGTGAAGTTGTTATTGTAACAAGAAAAAAAAACCCTCACTTACCTGTTTTGAGAGTTGTGAGTCCCTGCTGGAAATACAGCTGGACTTCACAGAAGGGTTTTCTTTGTTCCACATTCCTCTTCTGTACAATAACTTCACATTTCATACTTCAGAGTGGATTTTGAACAGATTGAATTTTGAATCGTTACATCTTTCTCTGCATTTTTCAAAGGATAATGTTCACTCAATAGCACAATACCAGAAATATATAATTATAAAGGGTGAAAGAAGTTGCATTCAAATTACCCATGAGTCTAAATGCTTGGCTCTGTATAATTACTTTCAAATTGTTTCTGTCAAACACACGTTATAGCTGAGTTAGTCATTTATATTTTAAAAATAAAATTAAGAAGATCAAGTAAGAACTTCTTATTCAGAATTTTTAATAAGAAGAGCTTGTTCTTTACCAGAAAAAAATACCAGGTTTTTAAACTACACGGTACTTAGCCAACTAAGTTCTGTAGATGTGATGAAAAACGGAATTTACACATTAAAGACTACGTTCGGTGTGGACAATATATATAGTTTAAGATAATAGCATGTTTGTATGTGAAACATTTGCATATTTCAAATCTATTTCTCATTTCCATGAACTAGTGGGTTTTACTGGTCTCACATCCAGCAGTGATTAAGAACTCTTGAAATCATAACATGATGTGAACCACATTGTATTCTATGTAATTGGTGTGTTGATGGTCGGGACAGGAGAGAAGGCATTTGTACTTATGATCATCAAGATAAGCTGCTCTGTGAACTTCAAATCAGTTTGAAAGAGGCAACCATCCATTGGTAAAGATGCACAGCATGGCATCTGGAAACTCCAGGATGAATTATCTCCTTCTGATTTACAAACCCTTAAAAAAGGTACTTTGGCTTGCTTTTATACCAAAACCAAATCTGTACATCAATTAATTAAATTGAGAACAGGATAGACAAATCTGAAGACAAACAGAAAATAGTAGGTGGTATCTTACTGATAACAGAGGAGGGAAAGGGGGCCTTAGAAAAGTTGTTAAGGAATAGTTTATCAAGTAGCAGCTGTGTCTGCAGGACAGTGTGAAAGAACAATGATAGCAGAAAGGAGCACAGACTGAAGGACTAAAAATAAGGCATCCCTGAAGATAAGGAGGCAAGGCAGCTGCATCAGAACCAGCCAGGACTGGTATGGGTACTAGCGCCCCCGAGAGGTTAGAAGTTTACTGGTGAGGAAAACTACCAGCCTTCATCCAGCGCCCACGGAAACATCACACAGTGCATGCGCAGGGAGGCGGGATGATATGTAAATTACCTACTGAATATTTAGATAAATTAATGAATATGCATGTTGTGTAACTGTAAAAGTGAGCAAGTTTTAGTCCCTGGTATGCAAGCTAGGTGGAGTGATCCCCCTTGCATCAAGCACCATAATAAACATACCTGCTTTAAACTCTTTACGAGTTTGGAATTTGTTTCCACACTGTCATTACTGTATAAATGAGTTATCCTACAGAGTTGTTATAGAAACTTCATCTGTTATATAAACCATAGAAATAAGAATAAAACCATTTATATCATGCCATTTAATTACTTTCTACTTGTAAATCACATTTCATAGAAAAAGGAAAACCTTCAGAATTACTGAAGTATTAAATTTTTATTGGTTCATTTTCCATATTGTTGTTAACAATCTCGATCCTTCAGCGCTAGACTTTCTGAAACCTAAAACACACTCCTGAGTTCTAAGTCAGTGGGCTTTGAAAGACTCAATTGCGAAGACTGATAAGATACAGTAACATTTATAATGTCAGAGTACTGTGAACAGAAGTGTTTCCCTCTAACAGTACATAAAGCATACACTTCATATTGTAAGGAAAGATTTCAGGCTTCATATTTATATAAAGCTCCCATTTCCAAACCTCACAAAATGTGGAGATACATCATCTACAGTGGGGTGGAATTTAATGGAAATTGGCCTAAGTTAAACTTTTTCAGAGGTGAAAGTTTCCATTGGGTTATCTTGTGCTAGAACAGAGAAAAAAAAATCCAAATGGGGAGTTAGCATGTTTTGGATGGGTTGGAACAGTATAATTGTTTCACCTGTGTGTTTGGTTGGCTGCATGGTTTGTCTGTGTCAGATGTGTGTGTGTCAGACCACTGAAGATGCAGCTCCACTTTACGACACCTTTATCATTGTCCCTTGAAGTATCTGCACACAGATGCCAGAAGGTTCACCACATATGAGACGTAACATTTCTTATGATGTCCATAGTGAAATCCCTTGGCCAAGATATTGAGATATTGTAAACTCGAGCTTGTTGACCAAGCTGGAAGTATAGTTTGGATAACGAAATCTTTAATGCCATTAAAGTCAGTTTCTAAGGTTAATCGTACAAATGCTAAGAGTCTGGCAGTGCTTTCCCAGGCATCTTCCAGTGAATGCTCACAGGCTACTCCATAGAACAAAATCAGCTAAGAATCCAGAATTATTTAGAATTAAAGTGTGTGCTGCCAAATACAAATGAAAAAGTTCACAGTATTTGACAGTGAAGGGCTGGGCTGGAGTCATTAGGCAAATAAAGTATCTTAGATCTCCCTCTCTGTTACCCCCTTTACTGATGGAGATGATAGTTTTACTGTGTAGCACAGGATTGTCACAGGAGTGGCAGGGGAAAATATTTCATGTTTTAATGAAATATCGGTAACTATGCTGATATAGTCTTTACTGTTGTTGATAAAATACATATGCACAGAAATGTTTTTTCTCTAGGAAACAGCTTTAAGCTTGTGAAGAAAAAAAGTGAGAAGAATCAAATAAAAGTACTTTTTTACAACTGAGTGTTCCAATAAAAATGTTGTTCATTCCATTTTGGTAAAAATTAGTATAAGGTCACAAGTGCTACAGAAATGTTAACTGATGTTACATATTTCTCCATTAAATATCTCTGGGTTTATTCTACTAAGAACGGGTATTTTAGAGCTGACAATAGTGCTGTTTTGATCTGTTTCCCAGGACACTTTTTTTCTGTAATTAATTAAAATGAAGTAATTAATTCCTAACTACAGCATTATCAGGGACCTCTGTGGGTGCTGGAACTTGCCCACTTGGTATTTTCCAAAGGAAAAAAAAAAACGTTTATTAGAGACATTACTGTAGCTGATAAATAATTCTTAAGTATAGAACAACTTCATGATCCTGAGCAAGAAGCCATTTGATTTGAATGCATCACATAAAAGTGTAATGTAAAAGTGGTAAGGATTCACAATTTGATCTAAATATCATAAAACTGACGTTCACATGAGAATGTGTTTTCAAGAAATTGAAGTTAATATTTATTAAGCTTAATTGGCACAAAACAATAAAATATATTTAGCTTAACACTTTAAACCCACATGTTTTAACAACTGTTAAGTTCTAGTAATGTATCCTTCCTCAGTGAGAGGGAAACCAGCAGGAGATTGGATTTAGCTCCAACAAAAAACAATTTTTTCAGCTTCAGTGGAACACTGCTCTGGATGACATGACAATTTAGTGTTAACTGGTTTAAGTGTGAAAGTTATAATATAAATTTTGACACATTTAAATGGAAAAGAAACAGCATTGTAATTAAGCCTCACAGTAGTGATGTGGTGAGGTGTGAAAAAAGGAGGCTTATTCAGCACCCAAAATAAATTATTGTAAATCCATAGTAGGTGCATGTCAAAAATGAATTCAAAGTACACGACAGAAGATTTTTCATTACTTGTAAAACTCATGACAATGCAAATTGTGCTGCTGACTGCTGTGTTCAGGAATTAGGCTGTGGAAAAGGAATGCTAACTAAACTGAAACTGAAAGTCTTCAATATGCATTATCCATATGAATTCTGTAAGCCCAGGGTGCTGGAGAGAGAACAATTTGTCTCACTGCATCCTTTCTTTCATTTTCTTGTACCTCCATCTTCGTATTCTCAATACCCATTCAGTGTGTAAATCAGAAAATCTCGGTCTCTTTGCAAAGACTAAGGCAATAATCACAAAATCACAGAATTGTTGAGGCTGGAATAGACCTCCGAGATCATCAAGTCCAGCCTATAACCTGACACAACACCACCTAGCTAGACCATGTCACTAAGTGCCACATCCAATCTTTCCTTAAACAGCTCCAGGGATGGTGACTCCTCCACCTCCCTGGGCAGTCCATTCCAGCATCTAATGACCCTTTCCGTGAGGAAGTGCTTCCTAATATCCAACTTAAACCTTCCCTGGTGCAGCTTCAGGCCATGCCCTCTTGTCCTGTCACTAGTTGCCTGGGAGAAGAACCTGACCCCCACCTGACTACAACTACTCTGGTACCTCCCCGGTTAGCCAGGACTGCTGATAAATGATGGAGAGTGATGAGGTCTCCCCTGAGTCTCCTCTTCTCCAGGCTGAACAAGCCCAGTTCCCTTAGCCTCTCCTCATAAGACTTTCCCTCCAGTCCCTTGACCAGCCTTGTTGCTCTCCTCTGGACCTGCTCCAGCACCTCAATATCTTTCTTGAAGTGAGGGGCCCAGAACTGCACACAGTACTCGAGGTGAGGCCTCACCAGTGCCGATTACAGGGGGAGAATTACATCCCTACTGACAGTGGCTAGAGTAAGCTGAAAGGCATTTGCGTAGTTAATAGATAGTTAGAAACTTTGTATAAGAAAACGGTGAAAATCTGGGAGTCTCAGGGAGATCTTAGCTTTTGTCCTGAAGACAAGGAGGCATCACAGCTGCAGCTGGTGTGGGTACTAGTCACACACACACACGCACACACACCCGAGAGGTCAGAAGTTTACTGGTGAGGAAGACTTTGGGCCTTCGCGAGGAAGACTACTAGCCTTCATCCAACGACCCCCAGAGGGGACCCAGCGACCACTGAAGCATCATACAGCGCGTGTGCGGGGAGGCGGGACAAAATGTAAACTATCTGTTGAATATTCTAATGAGTTCATGGAAGTATAATGAATATGCATGCTATATAACTACAAAAGCAAACAAGTTTGAGTCCCTGGTGTGCATATTTGGGGGAATGATCCCCTATGCACCCAGCGCCGTAATAAAGAATATCGACTTAATAGCCTCATTGACTATTGAGTGAATTTTCTTCGAATCACTACTCCTGCTGGCCACACTATTCCTGTCCAAACCATGGGCTGCCAGCTTCTCCAGGAGGATGCTGTGGGAGACTGTGTCAAAGGCTTTGCTGAGGTCTAGGTAGACCACATCCACAGCCTTCCCCTCATCTACCTGATGGGTCACCCAGTCATAGAATGAAATCAGATTGCTCAGGCAGGACCTTCCTTTCCTAAACCCATGTTGCCTGGGCCTGAGCCCCTGGTTGTCTTGTATATGCCGCTCAATGGCACTCCGGGTGAACTGCTCCATAACCTTGCCAGGCACCGAGGTCAGGCTGACAGGCCTATAGTTTTCCGGATCCTCCTCTTGGCCCTTTTTGTAGATGGGTGTCACACTGGTCAACCTCCAGGCATCTGGTACCTCCCTGGTTAGCCAGGACTGGTGATAAATGATGGAGAGTGGCTTAACCAGCTCTTGTGCCATCTGCCTAAGCACCCTAGGATGAATCCCATCCGGACTCAAAATAATATAATACTAATACTTTTATCAACAGAAAGAATTACAAAAATATCCGTAGAATGCATGTGGGTTTTTTTTTAATTAAAAATCCTGACATGTCCGCAACTCACTTTCATTTTCAAACATTTGTTGATGTATAGGCAATTCTCATGATTCTGAAGTAGCATTCAGAAATGGAGAAAAATCATTTGAATCTAGTACAAAATCCTGTAGTTCTGCTCAGGCAAAATAATCATCTAGATGAGATGACTGAACAGGTCATCTCCAGCACAAAACTTTGTGTTTGATTCTGTAAATACATCATCTAGAAACATATTCCTAGAGGAACTATCAGAAGTAACATGTTCCCCAAGCAGAAGATGAATGTCTAGAATATTCAAATGTGGACACCTGATTGCAACTCATTGGGTCGGGTGCAACTCAATAACCGGATTAAGTGAAATACCTTGCAGAAGTTCTAAACAGATTTATCATCTCCAAGTGAAAGGCAAGAACACAAAAATTGCTTTCATGAAATACTGAAACAAAAGGTTCTATCATAAGGATTGGTAAATTCATAATTTTGTAAACTGAGCTAGTTGCTAGGAGGAACAGAGTTTTCTAAAACTAGTGAAGTTATCTTTACTTTGAAAGATAACCTTCTCACCCTAGTACATACTATGCCACAACTCATCACAGTGCAGCTGCTCACTCATAAAATATTGCTTGTAAATTAATTAAAAACCCTATTACTAGAAAAAAAAAAATATGCTTATACTCAGATAGGATATGCAGGAACAATCAAGTGGATATGTGTTTAACGTATTAAATAAATAAAAATTATTAACTCCTAGCAAATTAAGAGTTTGAGTTTTGAACTATGAGAAAATTATACTGAGATGGCCATAGAAGAGAAATCTCTATTCTGCGACCTCCTAGAACTTTAAAACTGCAGTCCACTTTGTGGCCTGAACATACAGTTACCAAGCATGTAAAATAAAGTCTTTTTAAACTAAACCTGATTTCTTAATATTTGGCTTTCTTTCTGTAAAATTTAACTGTATGGAGGTATGATGGAGAAAGAACAAAGTGTGAATGATCAAGTTGAGGAAAGAAAGATTTTTTTTGAAAACTTGCCAATATTCCATTTCAGAACTGTTCCCAACTTTTGGTTGCTTAATATTTTTTAAATCAGTACATTCCAAAAGGATTATGAAAATAGGATAAACTGGAAATCGAAGAAATTTAAAATTTTTATGAGAAGGAATGCAGATTTTATCTTTTAAACAATGAATGCTCCATTTCTTGTTCTGTTGTGGGAAGATAGTCTCCCAAATCCAAATAGTGCTCTTGTGATAATTTTATAAAACATTTTTGATTTGAGACCTGTCTGTGGAGGCTGGCCTGGGAATACATTTTGAAAGCAAATGCTAATATGCATTCATATCAGTATTAAGCTTGGGAAGGTTTTATGTTTCTTTCTTTGTTTAACCTTTAGAAGAAATGTACACAAAAATTAGGTCTAATAATTCTTCTTGGCATTAGAAAATTGCTTTTAAGTATCCTCACATAAAAATTAGCATTTACTGAATTAGAGGCTGTGATGACTTTTTCTGTTAATTATGGAAGAAAAGCAGAAAACAGTTGGGTAAGGTTAGAAATTTTCTATTTTCTATTAGACAGAAAAGATTTTGTTTAATAATGAAGTCAACATAACTGTATAATTATGATATTGCAAATGCTGATAATTTGACTTAATGGCATTTAGTAATTTAAATAACCTATGAGAACTAGATATCTAACATCTTAACAGGCAGTAAATATGAAAATGATTCCAAGTAACTAAAAACTAGAGAGTACAAGGATACAGAAGGCAGGCACAGGAGGGTGGTGCACGTTAGCAAATGCTTGACTTTTTGTTGTCACAAAATTGTGATAACTTGTAGTTATCTACAGAACTACTGGAACTAGTAGATATTTGGTCCTATCTTATCTAAATCTTATCTGACCAGTGACACTGGTTCCATAGACAAATTACCTGTTCATCTACTGTGGCTAGATCTTGAATCCTTTTGTCGTGTTAGAAAATACAGTGGTGGTATTCTTAATGTTTGTATATAAATTCTTTTATCTAAATGTATAAGAAACCCATGTAGGCTGTATTTTCCTAAAGTTGAAAACACTGATGGGAAGGAGGAGGAGCTGCCATTTGCAGTTACTCATTGTGACACTAATTGATCTTTTGTCTCTGTCTCACCCCAGCCATCACCTAGCCAGTAGGAGACAGGAGGCCCACCTATGGACTGCAAGATGGTCCAGCTGATTGGTACTTTTAAGAGAGTTGTGTGAGACATAGTGTGAATTTGGTCAGACTTTCATGAATGTACTTGGAAGCTGTGAACTGTCTGAACTTTCTGTATTGTAAATGCAGTTTCATATTTTCTCAGTGTATTTGATGCATTATCACCATATTTTCTTTATTCTATATTCTTCGTTTTAAAAATCTAGGAAAAAAATGCCCAGAATTATCTGAAAAACTTTTCCCTAGTAAAGTGAAAGAGTTTGTTTTCCTGAGATCTCATGCTCAACACCCATGACATAGCTTCTGTGGATCAAAGTATCAACAGTTAAATTCTGTCTTCTGAAACTATATGGGATTTTTTTTTTTTAATGTTATGAATTCTAACGGGACCTAAAATACTTGTTGAAATAAGTTCACATGAAAGGAATCTCTGTACAGAGGCAGAAAAGGTGACTAGAGGTAAGGGATATTTTAGAAGTGAACAGAATGTTCTTTTTTATGGCTTTTCTGTCATTGTCAATGTTTTTCTGGTCTTCTAGAACTAATGAATCATTTCCAGAAAGGATAAGGGAAATGTAAAAATCCTTTGAGATGTGTCAGAGTCACACATACAAGCATCAAGGTATTGATTTTGATAAAGATGGCAACTGATTAGAAACATTGATCACTGTTTAAAAGAATCTGTTTCTGTGATTCTGTTATTTTTTTAGTTGGATCTGAGCAAGTATCAGTGCGGTAAAATGAAGAGTAATAAGTGGTCTGTTCTTATGAAAAGTTCTTTTTTTCTTAAAAATAAATAGAAAGATGGTTTGCTCATATTTCAGTAAGAATGAAAATAACAGTTTCATTTAAAAGAAAAAAAAAATCATCATATTTTGTCCACCTGTACTTCAGTAAAGTCTTTGACACCACTTCCCATAGTATTGTCCTGGAGAAACTGGCAGTTCATGGCTTGGATGGGCAAATGCTCGCTGGATGGAAAAATGGCTGCATGGCTGGGCCCAAAGACCGGTGGTGAATGAAGTGCAGTTGTCAGCCAGTCACAAGTGGTTTCCCTTGGGGCTCACTATTGGGGCCAGTACAATTTAATATATCAATGATCTGGATGGAGATCAAGCGCACCGTCAGTAAGTTTGTGGATGATACAAAGCTGAACAGGAAAGTAGGCGTTCCTAAGGGTAGGAAGGCTCTTCAGAGGGACCTGCACATGCTGGATCAATGGACCGAGGCCAATGACATGAGGTTCAACTCAGCCAAGTGCTGACTCCTGCATTTAGGTCACAACAACCCCATGCAACACTACAGACTTGGGAAAGAGTGACTGGAAAGCTTCCTGGAAGAAAAGGATCTGGGGTTGTTGATCAACGGCCACCTGAACATGAGCCAGCAGTGTGTCGATGTGGCCAAGAAGGCCAACAGCATCCTGGCTTGTGTTAGAAATAGTGTGGCCAGCAGGACTAGGGAAGTGATTATGTCCCTGTTATCCCACCACTGGTGAGGACACACCTGGAGTATTGTGTTCAGTTTTACGCCCCTCACTACAAGAAAGACATTATGGTGCTGGAATGCATCCAGAGAAGGACAACAAAGCTGGTGAA
>VWZK01000146.1:0-19716 GCA_013396935.1 Baryphthengus martii | reverse complement strand
AACCTGCCACAAGTCACATCCTGTGACCTTGAACCTTCCATGACCCTCAAGCTTCCACGAGTCACGTTACACAACCCTATACCTTCCACAAGTCGCATTTCACAACCCTGAACCCTCTACCGGTCATGTTCCACGACCCTGAACCTTCCACGAGTCGCGTTCCACGACCCTGAACCCTCTACCGGTCACATCCCGCGACCCGGAACCTTCCACAAATCATATTCTATGCTTCTAAATATTAAAAGGCATTTCTTGATGCAATTTATACACGTTATTTACGTAAGAGAGACACAACCTATCGACTTATATAAATACAGATGGTTTCCACCAGTTCTATTTCATATTTATATGTAAAAAAACCACCCTTTCTGGAGCTACCATGAGGTCTTCTCCCGCTCAGGACCAAGCGGCGGGCGCAGAGCGGGGACACCACAGCCCCCTGGAGCCACCAGAAGTCACAAAGAGCAGCTTTCTCCTCTACCACTTCTCTTCCAGAACATCCACCATGCTGAAAAAGCTGCTTATCTCCGAGTTGAACTTCAAAGGCGTCGCTCCCGTCTCCCAGAACGAGGGGTTTTGCCGCTCCCTCGAGCGGCCTGGGTATTTTTAGCTGTCTGAGGAGCACCTGATAAGGACCAAGTCCCGGAGATAACGAACTAACAGGGCCATCAACTCTCCTATTAGAAGAGCTTTTGGTATTGGTTTGGCAGATGAAGGCCTTCAGAGCCACGGAGGAAGTTATTTAGAGATTGTCTCATCAGCACAAGACATTTTGAGGGGATGGGGCAGAAGAAAAGCGGCCGCCTTGCAAAATTAGGTGGAAATCTCCGAAGAGGGAAAACTTCAGACCAGGAATTTCGCAAGGTCACTGCTTCTGTCTGTCTCTCCTCACCGTCCCTTCACATACTACGGGTCAGGCAGATTAATGCCAGCCAGTATCACCTCCTGTCTCCATACGTTGTCCTCTGAATCAAACCTACCCAGCAGGGCCAGGGTTAGTCCCCAGGCTCGAGTCCAGAGCTTTGGTATCATGAACGTCTTAAGGTCAAGCACCCACCACGACCACCAGACTGAGACGAGGTGATGTTTGGAGCTGCTGGGACTGAAGGGTGAGATTTCCTCCACCGTCATCTCCAACGCAAGGAAAATTCACTGGATAAAAGCAACAAAGGTCCATTCACTCCTAATTATCTTAGGGCCCCCTGCTCCCACAAGGAGCTGGAGGGGCTGGAGCGTGGCCGGAGAAGGGCAACGGAGCTGGGGAAGGGTGTGGAGCAGGAGTGTGGGGAGGAGCAGCTGAGGGAGCTGGGCTTGTTGAGCCTGGAGCAAAGGAGGCTCAGGGGAGACCTTCTGGCTCTCCACAACTCCATGGAATTCAGGAGCTTGGAGCCAGGGAGGGTCGGGCTCTGCTCCCAAGGAACAAGAGGACCATCCTCAAGTTGCCCCAGGGGAGGTTTAGGTTGGAGCTGAGGAGAAATGTCTTCATGGGAAGGGTTGTGAAGGGTTGTCCCAGGCTGCCCAGGGCAGGGCTGGAGTCCCCAGGATCCCTGGAGGGATTTCCAAGGCGTGGAGCTGTGGTGCTGAGGGACAGGGGCTGGTGGTGCCCTGGCAGGGCTGGGGCAACGCTTGGACTTGATGATCTTCAAGGTCTCTCTCAACCTGAAACAATTCCATAGATTTCTAGAAAAGTCAACTCTCTAAAACCAGAGGAGCTATTTCCATTTTTTTTTTTTTTTTTTTTCAATCTTTTCTCCACCCTCCACTAAAGCCTGAGAAGAGCCGGCGCTTCCTCCGTGCTCCGGCGCGAATGACGTGCCTGACTCCGAAGCCGTGCAAACTGACAGCACGAAGTAGGCACGACAGGAAAACCCAGAGCTCCTACCTCCGTGGAAGAGAAATTCCCCCCGGGAGAGGATCGAGCTGCCCAGGAAGGCGTCGTGCCGATTTCTGCCGCTCAAAAAACTAACAAGCTCAGACAAGGAAAACACATTTGCTCGGCCACCCGAGTTCAGAGCGATGCGGAGAGACGAGCGGGATCCAAATCCGCTCCGCTAGAAGGTTTCCAGCGTTTCTGGCGCTCGACAGAAGGACACGGGAAAGGTTAAGGAGCATCTTCGGCACGGCGACGGCGTAACTCGACAGAAAACACCGACCTGATCCACGGGAGAGTTTGAGAGCTTGAAAAATCCTCCCCACTCGGCTCTTCCTCTCCGGAGCGGTGAAGTCGGCTCTTTGCCTGTTGCCTTCAACCTCAAAGCCTTCAAAATCTTTCCCTCTGTTGAAATCAGTCCCTCTAGAAGGCCAATCATACCCTCAAGCCAAGCCAAACGTTCAAGCAAGGCTTCCAGATGCGATCCCAACTTCTCACAGCTGGATTTTCCTAAGACAACCTCCCTCCCTAACTCCTGCCTCTTCCGATAGGCTCTACATCCGTCTCCTTGATCTCATCCCGGATTATTTCCCACCACCGTGGGCCCTGTGGTGACTCCTTCCACATTTCACACCTCACCAGCAAGGAGCTTCTCCTGGTTGCCCTTCTCCCCTTTCCCACCTCTTCGGGCTCATCAGTTTGTCCTTCAGCGTTGTGCCTGTCGCGGTGGCCGCGGCTTCTGGCCAACGACAGTTCCACGCACGGGACGCGAACTCTCGCCGTTCCTCCAGCACCTTTTTAGGCCAAAGCGAAACCGAGAGGTCCTAAAAGCTTCAGATCCACTGCAGGAAAACAGGGAAGAGGCTCTGAGGACTCCAAGGTCACTTTGTAGAGGACGTTAAGATCGGAGTCCGATGAAGCTGGAAGAGGGTAGGTTGAGACCGGATGTCAGGAAGAAATTCTTCCCAGTAAGGGCGGTGAGACACCAGAACAGGTTGCCCAGGGAGGTTGTGGATGTCCCCTCCCTGGAAGTGTTCAGGGGCAGGTTGGATGGGACCTTGAGCAACCTGCTCTAGTGGGAGGTGATGATCTTGAAGGTCCCTTCCAATCTTAACCATCCTATGAATCTCTGAAAGATCCAAAAGCTTCCTAAGCAGACCAGAGACAGAAGGGAAGGTTGGACCAAACGATCTCCAGAAGCCCCCTCCTTAAAACTCCAAGCTCAATTCCAGAGCTTTCTCTTCCTTTCAACCCTGTTTGGTCTTCTTCTTCTCTAAATAGCAGCCAACCTCTCATACGACCTTCGTTCTCGGAACTGCTTCAGCCCCACCCTCCCACTCAAGCTGGAATTAAAAAATTCCACGCGGCGAAGCGAGAACGTCGGCGACAAAAGCGGCCGGGACCTCCCGCGGAGGTCATTCCAAGCCCTAGGGCGGATTTATCCGCCGGCGGACGCGTGGAGGAGGTGACTCCTCGTCATCCCGCCGCGATCCCAAGGCTGCCGCGGGGGCGAAGGTTTTCGGTCGGAAAGCAGCGACAGGGTGCGGTGAAATTTTCACCAAGCTGCCGAAGGCTCGTGGGTGGTTATAAAAGAGTCGATTACAGGGCTCCTAATAAAGGTCTCTGACTAATGACGGGAAAATTGCCAGGTAATTAGCATTTGATGTCACAGAGGGAAATAGATCTTGGGCTTGGGGGTTTTTTGGTCCAAAAAAAAAAAAAAAACCAAACAAAAAAAACCAGGATGGATGAAAAAAAGTAGCGGTAGGAAGATTGATAGCGAAGTCGGTCAGAGCTAAGAGAGATGGGGTTGTTCAGCCTGGAGAAGAGAAGGCTCTGCGGAGATCTTCTGGGGGCCTTTCAGGGCTTCAAGGGGCCTGGCAGAAAGATGGGGACGGACTTTGGAGCAGAGCTTGCTGGGAGACCCCACCTGGAGTACTGCCTCCACTTCTAGAGACCCTATGACAAGAAAGATCTGGACGTGCTGGAAGGTCCAGAAAAGGGCCACGAGGATGATCCGAGGGCTGGAGCACCTCTGCTATGGAGACAGGCTGAGAGAGTTGGGGTTGTTCAGTCTGCAGAAGAGAAGGCTGTGAGGAGACCTTCTGGGGGCCTTCCAGGACCTGAAACAGGGTCTACAAGAAAGCTGGGCAGGCACTTTTTAGGATGTGGGGTAGTGACAGGACAAGGGGGAATGGATCCAAACTAGAGGAGGACAGATTTAGATCGGACATTAGGAAGAAGTTCTTCCCCATGAGGGTGGGGAGACCCTGGAACAGGTTGCCCAGAGAGGTGGTGGAAGCCCCATCCCTGGAAGTTTTGAAGGCCCAGGTTGGATGGGGCTCTGGGCAACCTGCTCTAGTGGGAGGTGTCCCTGCCCATGGCAGGGGGGTTGGAACTGGATGATCTTCAAGGTCCCTTCCAGTCCTGATGATTCTATGAGTGGACAAGGGGGGATGGTTTGAAACTCCAAGAGGGAGATTTAGACCGGAGAGAGAAGGAAGAAATTGTTGCTGCTGAGGGTGGTGAGAGCCTGGAAGAGGTTGCCCCAAGAGGTGGTCGCTGCCCCATCCCTGGCCCCATCCCAGGGGAGGTTGGATGGGGCTCGGAGCAACCTGCTCTAGCTGCAGATGTCCCTGCTCCCTGCAGGGGTGGTTCAATCAGATGACCTTGAAAGGTCCTTTCCAATCCCAACCCATCTGGGATCCTGCAACACCCCTCCTGTTGCACAGGAAACGCACCGTCTAATACAACGTCACCAGCAGCAACCAGTGCAAGGTGCTTCCGAGAGGAACAACAGGGGTTCTCCGCCAATATGGCACGAGGGAGATTTTTTCTCGTGGTCCTCAAAACACCCAGGAGCCAGTTCCAGCCCGAAGAATTTACCAGGCTTAACTGTTCAGAGATCAAACGAAGCGGTGCTGGATATCAAACAAATAATCCGACCTCCTTCTGGGCTAAGATGCTATTTTTGAAGGCCATCAAGCTGAAGATTAATTTGTTCTCATTTTGAAGGAGTCTTCCCAAGATTTGAGAAGGGCAAAGCCCCAACTCCAGCTCATCGCAAAGACAGAACCAGAACGTCTCTACTCCAGACGAGGGCTGAGCCCCTGGGATGTGAAGGTTGGGACAGCCCCGTCGTGAGGAGAAGAGCAGCCACTTGACAAGTCACATCCCTCCCAGACAAGGACAGGTCATACATCTCCTTAAATCCCAACAGGGACGCCGGTCCGAATAATGGATCCAAAAGCTTTCCCGTGACGCTCCCGCCTGCAGGTCTCTCTGGATCTATCCCGTACACATGGATCTCACAGAGCCAACAAGAATTCGCGGTGTCCTTCTCATCACCTTGGCAGGCACCAGAACTGGAAGAGACATGAGATGCTCTTCCCACTGGATGACCCCTTTACATCATCACAGAGCTCTCCTCTTGAGATGCCCATACCTAAAGAGACTGGACTTTCCAAAGACCTTCAAAACAAGGACCTTCATAACACGGTGACAAGAGGAAAGACGTTTTTGACACTGATGGTGGTGAGAGCCTGGCCCAGGTTGCCCCGAGAGGTGGTGGCTGCCCCATCCCTGGCCCCATTCCAGTGGAGGTTGGATGGGGTTCGGAGCAACCTGCTCCAGTTGCAGATGTCCCTGCTCCCTGCACAGAGGTTGGACCAGATGACCTGGAAAGGTCCCTTCTCATCCAAACCATTCTACAGATTCTGATACTTGATAATTCACGACCAAACAAGGAGTCCAACCTTTTTTAGGGATTCTCATGAAGCTTTGCGGCTCTGGCCTTCCTTCTCAACTTTGAAGTAAGATTTCTTTAGGCTGGTACAACCAACAGAGGGTAAAAGACACCAAACTCCTCTCCCAACACTCAAGCATCTCAAGCCCGTACCCTAAACGCCACCAACTTTACCCCAGCAGCTACCGCAAGAAGACTCACGTTTCCCTTGAGTCTTGAGGTCATCAACTCCTGGATAACACTGAAGAAACCAAAAGTCACAAGCAATTACTACCCCTAAGCAAAGCCAGGCCAGAAACAGGAGGTGTGGCAACACGTGGTGAGATCAGGTACCCAAGTTGGTAGCAAACATCTGCCAAGGAGGCTCCGAATGGTCCTAAAGGAAAGCAAAGGCCAACGGCCTACGCCAACCATCAGCACTTCACCCAAAGGAGAAGTTCACCCTCTTGCCAAGTTAAATCCCATTCTTTTCAGGTTTTAGAAAAGATGGGTGGTCACTTTTACCTTGCACTCTTCATCCAGGAGGTCCAAGATCCCCAGTTTCGCCTCGATGAGGTCTATGCAGGGTTGGTTATCGTAGAAGTCGATGAGAGTCCAAGGGATTCCCTCCTTCATGTATTCTTCTTGTTCCAGCTTAAACACGTGCTGAGAGTGGAAAAAAAAGCAGAGTTAGGGACCGTGGCCCCAGTCAGCCCGGCATGAGCCCCTTCCCCGTTGACCCACTGGACCCCTCAGCACATCCAGAAGCTGTAGAAGGTGCTCTAGGTGCCCTCACCTACAGCTTTGTACGGGCTCTGCCATCTGGCAAGGAACACCTCCTGGGTTCCAGTCGGTGCCCGGTGCCCCTTGGCCTGGCGCTGGGCACCACTGAGCAGAGTCTGGCCCCAGCTTCTTGACCTCCACCCCTTAGATCTTGAGAAGATCCCTTCTCAGGTTGCTCTTCTCCAGCTGAAGAGCCCCAGGGCTCTCAGGCTTTCTTGGTCAGAGAGGAAAGGACCTGCAGCCAAGGCTGAGCGTCCACCGTCCACGAGCGGAGCTTCACGAAGAGCACCCCTCGTCCTGGACGGGATGTCAGCAGCACTAAGTTAACGCTTCTAGTGGAGATTTTTATTTAGAAAAAAAATGATATCATTAAAAATAAAAGGAAATTAAAAATCTTTGCACGGCTTCTATCTCTCAGATCTCTGCCCAGGCAGCTAAATTGTCTCTGGCTGTTTCTGAGATGTTCTTAAGCATATTAAAAAGTGATTTTTTTAAAAATTTTTTTTCTTCCAAGATAGCTTCTTCAAAATCTCTTCAAATGCCTCAGCTTGGAGTTTGAATTTCCTAACCTTCAGCAGCTGAATCGGAATTTCTTGTCTCTAAGAAAACAGAAGAATCACAGGGTTTTGTGAGGTGTGTCCGAGGAGAAACCGGGGAACGTGTCCAATAAAACACAGTTTTCCTCACAGGGGTTTAAGCCACATTGAATAGGTAGGTTTCCACCAGTGCTTTGTCTCAAGTTGGACATCAGGACTCGGCCCGAGATCATCCAGGATTGAAACGACGCCATAAAAATCCCAAATTGGCAAACTCTTCTCACAGAATCATAGATCGGGTTGGGTTGGAAGGGACCTTCAAGATCATCCTGTTCCAACCCCCTTGCCAAGGGAAGGGACATTTCCCACTAGACCTCAAGGTCCCATCCAAGCTGGATTTGAACACATCCAGCGATGGAGCCGTTGAAACCCATCGGTGAACATTTGCATGAACCATTTGCTTCCAGTATCGAGCTTCTCAACCGACCAAGCGACATCTGCGACTCGCTACGGATCTTTAGCCCAAGTGCAACACACGATCATCGCCCAGCAGAGGTGGAAGCCCAAGGACCACGTTTCACGGTGGCCCCGCGGAGGGTCAACGCCGTTCAGAAGCGGCCGGACGTGCGAGAACCCAGCCTTGATCCATTTGCTGCTAAGCCGGATGGAACGTTTCCGAGCTGACCAAGTGTCGTGGGTTTGGGACACCAAGCGTTGGACGCTGTCCCGCATGACATCCCGGTCTCTAAACTAGAAGGACAGGGGTTTGATGGATGGACCACTCGGTGGGTAAGGAATTGGCTGGGTGGCCGCTCTCAAAGAGCTGCGATCAATGGCTCGGTGTGCAAAGGATCAAAGCACCCTCAGCAAGTTTGCTGAGGACACTGAGCTGGGTGGGGCGGTGGACACACTGGAGAGAAGGGATCCATCCAGAGGGACCTGGACAGGCTGGAGAGGTGGGTCCAAGCCAACCTCACGAAGTTCAACAAGGCCAAGTCCAAGGTCCTGCAGGTGGGTCAGGGCAATGCCAAGCGCTACTACAGGCTGGGTGATGAGGATGGAGAGCAGAGAAGGACTTGGGGGTGCCGGTTGATGAAGTGCTGAACGTTTGCTGGTGACGTGCCCTGACAGCCCAAAAAGCCAACTCTATCATGGGCCACATCAAAAAATCCGTGGGCAGCAGGTCATGGGAGGTGATGCTGCCCCTCTGCTTTGGTGAGACCCCACCCAGAGCCCTGCGTCCAGCTCTGGAGTCCCCAACACAAGAAGGACGTGGATCTGTTGGAGAGGGTCCAAAGGAGGCCACAAAGATGATCTGAGAGCTGGAGCACCTCTCCTATGAGGACAGGCTGAGGGAGTTGGGGTTGTTCAGTCTGGAGAAGAGAAGGCTCCAGGGAGACCTTCTGGTGGCCTCCAGCATCTGAAGGGGCTACAGGAAACCTGGGGAGAGACTTTCTATAAGGGGTTGTGGGGACAGGACAAAGAGCAATGTTTTTAAACTAGAGCAGAGGAGATTTAGATTGGACATTAGGAAGAAGTTCTTCCCTCTGAGGGTGGCGAGACCCTGGAATGCGTTGTCCAGAGAAGCTGTGGAGCCTCATCCCTGGACGTGTTCAAGACCATGCTGGATGAGGCTCCCAGCAACCTGCTCTAGTGGGAGGTGTCCCTGCCCATGGCAGGGGGGTTGGAACTGGATGAGCTTGAAGGTCCCTTCCAACTGAAGCCGTTCTAGAGTTGTATCATTCGATGACCTTACCGAGTTGAACTGCTGCTGGAGCTTTTCGTTGGCGTAGTTGATACAAAACTGCTCGAAGCTGTTCACTTCAAAAGTCTCAAACCTGCAAAGCAAGGAATAAAATCAACATCAGACGGTGCTCCGTCTCCAAAAATCTACCGTTCTCCTCAACGGCGTCATCTGCAACGCCAGTTCTTCAGCCATCTCTTCGCACCCCTCCAATCCCACACTCTACATTTTACTCCTCGTTCTCCGAACCGTCTCGTTCCTTCGCCACGACTCGAGGGATTCAAGAGGTCCCCTCCGCTACGCACCAATGAGACTTTCAGGAGAAAAATATCACGAACCGATCAACGCGGCTTCACCAAGGGCAAATCACGCCTGACANGATCCTGGGCTGCATCAAGAGAAGCGTGGTCAGCAAGTCGAGGGAGGGGATTCTCCACCTCTACTCCACTCTCATGAGACCCTACCTGGAACTCTGCATCCAGTTCTGGAGCCTTTATTCCAAGAAAGATCTGGATGTGCTGGAACGTGGCCAGAGAAGGGCCACGAGGATGATCTGAGGGCTGGAGCACCTCTCCTAGGAAGACAGGCTGAGAGAGTTGGGCTTCTTCAGTCTGGAGAAGAGAAGGCTGTGAGGAGACCTTCTGGGGGCCTTCCAGGATCTGAAGGGGGCCTACAAGAAAGCTGAGGAGGGACTTTTTAGGATGTGGGGTAGTGATAGGACAAGGGGGAAGGGATCCAAACTAGAGGAGGGCAGATTTAGATTGGACATTAGGAAGAAGTTCTTCCCCAGGAGGGTGGTGAGACCCCGGCACAGGTTGCCCAGAGAGGCGGTGGAAGCCCCATCCCTGGCAGTTTTGAAGGCCAGGTTGGATGGGGCTCTGGGCAACGTGGTCTAGTGGGAGGTGTCCCTGCCCATGGCAGGGGGGTTGGAACTGGATGATCTTCAAGGTCCCTTCCAACCCTGATGATTCTATGATGCTATGAAATATTAAGTCCAAGTAGATTCGCTGCCAAGGTGATGGAGAAAGAGCTGCCGTTCTGACAGCTTCAACGTGGTCGTTTTTAATGCGATTCAACAGAGCAGCAATAAAAAAAAAAAAAAAAAGAAGGTTATTAAATTTGCAGCAGATTCTGCAAGAGCACAACTGAAATACACCTGAGATGGCAACTGCTGGAAGGCAGAGGAAAAAAACGGTGGTTTCAGCTCTAACGTGCTCCTCAGAAAGACTTTGGCATTGGCCTCGGCAATCCGAGGGTTTCCAAAGCTCCCTTCGTCGAAATCTTATCCCACCCCTCCATGGGTCACCGGCCAGCTCCAAAATGAGCTTCGAAAAGACCAAAAAAAAGCCTAATTTTAATAATACAAAGTAGAAGGAAGCAGCAGAGGGTCAAGAGAGCCCGCGGGGCGAGCGGGGCTGAAGCCGGAGAGCTGGGCTTGCTCTTCACAAAAACCAAAACGACGACCAAAAAAAGACATTTTTCAGCCACCACCAGGAATGACATCATTTAGATGGCGATTTTTAAGGCACAGTCAGAAGGGAGAGGGGGAAAAAAAAGGCTGAAAGGGAAGGAAGACGTGACAAGGATCCCTGCGCTTCACGAATACGCCCTTGGAAGGACAAATTTTGCAGCGAAATAACGACTCGGGTCAGAGGCGCCGGGAGAAAAATCTTAAAGCATCAAAAAAAGCAGCTCTTTCTTTTTTTTTTTCCCCCAAAAATCAGTATTTCTGGGACTTTCTGAGGACCTCCCACAGGAGGTAGTCCTCTTTCTGAGGACTACTCAAGAAGAGGACTCTTGAACTCTTCCAAGAATTGAGCTTTCCAACCCAGACGACATCGGAATGGGGAAAGACAACCAACGGCCGGGTGGTTGCTCTTCGTTTTCGTGCACCGTTCACTTGGTGTCAAAAAGAAGAGCGTCGACCACGCCAGGGTGGTCCCCCTGCCCCTGCAAACCTCCCTCTTTGGATGGGATCTCCAGGTCTTGATGGAAAAATAGACCTGGTGTAGGCCGTGGTGACCCACGTGGGACATCTGAAGCTAAGGGAGGTTCTTCTTCCAGGTTAACAGGTTTCAAGCCAAGTTGAATCTTTCATGAGCAGGATCTGCAAGTCTTTGTTTGCTTCCAGAGGGGGGAATCACTGGAATCTTAGAATGATTTGGGTTGGAAGAGACCTTTCAAGGTCATCTGGTCCAACTCCCCTGCAGGGAGCGGGGACATCTGGTAGCTCAGAGCCATGGTAAGCAGCTTGCTCAAACCCCACCGGGCAGAGCCAAGCACAACACGTTGGCACAAGCGTCCACATCGGCACTTTTACCCCACCTCATCGTACAGCTGGACGCTCCAAACGGCACAGGGGACAGAAATCCCAAATGAGGACGGCAAGGCAGGAAAATCCCAAAAATCAGAGCTCAAAAAGAACCAGATGAATCATTTCAGGGCAGGGCCCTGCAATCTAAAGCAGGAACAACGCAGAAAACCACACAGCACTGAGGCTTTTTTCCATCNCCAGGGGTGGCCTCCCCAGTGCCCAGTCCAGGGGGACAATCCCTGCCCTGGCCCTGCTGCCACCCCAGTGCTGCCCCAGCCAGGATGCTGGTGGCTTCTCGGCCACCTGGGCACGCGCTGCCCTATCTTCAGCTGGCTTTCAACCAACACCTCCAGGTCCTTTTCCAGCGGGCAGCTTTCCAGCCTCTCTCCCTGTCCCCAACAAGCCAGAAAGCCGCGACAAATTCGGCAGGACTAATCGAAGAGCCTACCCGTAGATGTCGAGGACACCGATGAAGGAGTGCTGCTTGACGGTGGTGTGCAGGGCCTTGTTGATGTGATGGACGATCCAGTTGAAGAGCTGGGCGTAGATGTGCTTGGCCAAGGCGTTCCTGGCGTTGACCACTTGCTGCAGGGACATGCTCTTGACGTAGGTCTCGGCGGTGGTGACCAGCTTGCGGTGGCAAAGCCAGTGCTCCATTTGGCCGTGCTCCACGCCCAGCAGGCCGCAGAAGCTGTTCAAGTGCTCGTCGTCGCTCTGGAGGGGAACGAGAAGCCAAGTCAACGGGTCGGTGAGACCTTCAAACGGGACTTTTAACACCAGTTGGACAGAATCGTGGCCTGGGAGGGGTGGGAAGGATCCTCCGCAGATCATCTTGTCCAACCCCTCTGGTCACCCAGAGCATGTTTTGTGTGTGAAGGGCCTCACAGGGAGCTCTGGAAGGTGGGACAACCAACGGCTTTGCTCTCCTCTGACACTCTCTGGGACAATAAGCAGTCAGTTTTCCTTCTGCTCGGCGTAATGATACGGATCTTGCGGTGTAAATTGTCTCCAGCTCCGTGGGGTCACGTACAGAAGCTGGATGTGTTTGGGGACGGAGAGAAAAACTCCTTTTAAAACCCCCCCGGAACGTTTTGTTGCTTTTTGGATCTTTTAGACCAAGCAAGAAAAGGACTGTCCCCGTTTCTCCAACACAACACACCCAAGGTCAACGCATCCACCACGGATTTCTGAGCACAGAAAGCTCCCCACACGCCCCCCACCCCACCCCCCAGTCTTACTGGGGCCCTACCGATACGCTACAGGCGTCGCCGTCTCGCTCCGCTTGGATTTCCAAGTTTCCCAGGTGCAGGATGGCGGCAATGATCCTGAAAATGGTCGTCTGGTGAGACTCCTTCACTCCTGCGGGAACAATCGACAGCTGATTGGCGCCACAGTTCTCAATTTCTTTCAAAACACTCACGGAATCCCAGCCTTGAAAGGGTTGGAAGGAACCTCTGGAGCTCCTCTGGTGCCACCCCCCTGCTCCAGCAGGGGCACCCAGAGCAGGGGGCCCAGCAGCGCAGGGTCCAGGCGCCTTTGGAATCTCCCCAGAGAAGGAGACTCCCCAAGCTCTCTGGGCAGCCTGGGCCAGGCTCCAACCCCCTCCCACCAAAGAACTTGCTCCTCCTGCTCCCAGAGAACCTCCTGGCTTCCAGTTGGTGCCCGGTGCCCCTTGGCCTGCCGCTGGGCACCCCTGAGCAGAGTCTGGCCCCAGCCTCTTGCCCTTGAGCTCTTGCTCAGCTCCCCTCTGGGGCTGCTCTTCTCCAGCTCAACAGCCCCAGGGCTCTCAGCCTTTCCTGGCCACACAGATGCTCCAGGACCCTCAGCATCTCTGGAGCTTCCTCTCTCCAGTAGTTCCTTGTCTTTCCTGAACTGGGGAGCCTAGAACCAGACACAACACTCCAGAGGTGGCCTCATCAGGGCAGAGCAGTGGAGCAAGAGAACCTCCCTCCACCTGCTGCCCACACTCTTCCTCATGCCCCTCAGGACACCCTTGGCCTTCTTGGCCACAAGGGCCCATCGCTGGCTCATGGGAAACTTGTTGTCCCCCAGCACTCCCAGCTCCTTCTCCACGCAGCGGCTTCCCAGCAGGTCCCCCCTCCCCTCTCCTGGTGCAGGGGGTTCTTCCTCCCCAGGTTCAGGACCCTCCACTTGCCCTTGTTGAACACCCTGAGGTTCCTCTCCACCCAAGTGTCTCGGAGACACCAAGTCTCCAGCCTGTCCAGGCTGCTGGTTTCCAGAGTTATCAGACCTCTCTCAGAAATCCAGAAAAGCCATCGCTCAGAAACGACGGCCGAGACAAGAAGAGGAGCTCCTCACGTCCTCTCTTTACCCCAATTGTTGCCTCAAAGCGACTTTTTACCCCAGAGGGATTTAACACCATCACGAACGTCCGCAAATCCAAGGATGCCACCCCACAATGACCAACAGGACCCAGAGCTACAGAGGCTCCGTGGCTTTTACAGAACCGACAGCCGTTTCTCTACGATCGCAGCCCAACTGGCAGTTCTCAAGCACAGAAATTACAACCTCTTGCCGGCTTCCCACAAAGAGAAGAGAAACTGAAAGCTGAAAACCTCCAGCCTGCTGCTACGACAGGTCCCCAGGAGGTGACACGAAGCTCTTGAGATACTGGGGGCTACAAGAGGAGCTACGTGCCCTGTGTGGGTCACCACGGGGTGGAAGATGTTGGCACTTGAGAGGTTTTTTTTCCGGCAGGAGCTTCGCTCCACGTGCCTTTCTTGTCCTATCCTGTATTTTTTCCATCCCAAACGGGTTTCCGTGTCCCTTCTGGTTCAGGGCTGGTGTCCTAATTATCCACCCAAGGTCTGAGATGTCACCTGCTGGGTTCTGAATTATCAAGAGCTTCCTTTTTTTCTCTCTTTTTCTCCCTCTCGGGACTTTTCTGTGATCAGCAGAGGGAGAAATGTTTCAAGGTTACTCAAAGGAGCGACGCTCCGCTCTTCCTTGGCGTTTTTCCTCGGAGTTAAGCCCGGCTCCGGTGGGGATCTGCAGAGAAATTGGGCTTCTCCTTGTTACACCTCAAAAAGGCAAAGACTAGAAAGTGTAGGAACAAGTTCAGCAGGGGCTGAGCTGGGAAACACTCGAAGGAAAACGAAGTGGGGTACGTGAAGAGCAAGGAAACATCAACAGACGGACAATGGCGGAAGACGGACGGACAGCTCTCCGTGAGGAGCAGCAAGGAGACAGGAGGTCTTCTCAGGGAGGCAAAGAAGGGAACCAAAGAGAGACTAGATGTGGAAGAGGGATGGGGAGAGAGTTCCCTGGGGATTATAGATCTAAATAGGCAGAAATATTTAGAAACTGGGAAAGTCTTCTATTGGTTTCAAACCATCTCCCCTTGTCCTATCCCACCAGGTTCTGCTGAAAAGTCCGTCCCCATCTGACGGACCTCTTGAAGCCCCCTGAAAGGCCCCCAGGTACTAGAAACATGGATTTCTACCTCTTCATGCTCTAGGAGAGCCAGAAAATCGAGGGAAAATACCAAAAAAAGAGCTTTCCAAGAGATTTCCTCTGGGAAGGCTCCAAGCAGAGCAAGCCCCTTACCAAGCAGGGTGAAGGCACGTCGGGTTTTCTCGAAGTCCTCGGCGTCGTCCACGCCATCGATCGCCGCGTCGCCTCCCTGAGAAGTGTAGAAAAAGTCTTCAGCGCACGCTGGGAGAGAAGAAAGAGAAGAAATCCATCAGCAAGGAGGTGCTCCTCCAAGAGCTTTCCCTCTCCATCCGTCCCCGAAGGGCACCCACCCTCTTTCCACTGTGGGTTACTCCAAAAGGGATGAAGGGAAACCTTGATCCTACTCCACGCAAAGCAAGGTCCACGGGGGCAGAGTGGTGGTTTAGCTGGGATTGGAATGCTCTACGGCACGAGCGGAGCTGATTTTGAACACTGAGGAGCCAGCTTCCTATGGTCTGGATCCTGTTTTACACACCCATGAGTGATTTCACGCGCGGTTGACGCGTTTGAGGGATGGGATCAATCCAGAGGGACCTGGACAAGCTGGAGAAGTGGGCCCATGTGAACCTCCTGAGGTTCAACCAGGCCGAGCGTGAAGGTCTGGCACCTGCAGGGCTGGGGCCAGCTCTGGAGTCCTCAGCCCAGGAGAGACAAGGGAGCTGGTGGAGCAGGGCCAGAGGAGGTGATGGAGATGCTGGGAGGGCTGGAACCCTCTGCTGGGAGAGTTGGACTTGGGCAGTCTGGAGAAGAGAAGGATCCATGGAGACCTTCTGGGCCCTTCATGGTAAGAAACATGGGGAGAGACTTTGGAGCAGGGCCTGTTGGGACAGGACAAGAGGGGATGGGTTGAAACTCCAAGAGGGAGATTGAGACTGGAGAGAAGGGAGAAATTGTTGCTGCTGAGGGTGGTGAGAGCCTGGAAGAGGTTTCCCCAGGAGGTGGTCGCTGCCCCATCCCTGGCCTCATCCCAGGGGAGGTTGGATGGGGCTCGGAGCAACCTGCTCTAGTTGCAGATGTCCCTGCTCCCTGCAGGGGGGTTGGACCAGATGACCTGGAAAGGTCCCTTCCCACCCAAACCAGTCTGAGATTCCACGATCCCGACACTTTCCCACCTTTCCCACGCAACGCCCCGCAGCCAGGGAGCGAAGGCGGAGGAGAACCCACCGGCAGCGTCATCCTCACACCATCTCAACACCGTTTTTTCTCTAACAAAGGTATTTCAGGACGACGCGAAGCTGAAGCCGATGGAGACCGAGAGGCATTTTCCAGCTAGGAGACATCGCAGGATCGACACCCGCTTTGAAAAGCTTCAGGTGTCATCACCCCTCCTCAAAACAACGGTTTCTCCAGCCCAAAGTCATCGAGGCCGCGTCCCGACCGAGGTCTCCTGAACACAACAGGAGCTCAGCCAGCCCGTGACGGAGCCGCCTGGACGAGGCCCGATATCGCTCCGTGTCGCCTTGAAGACGTATCCGTGGCTGGTGGTGGTTGATGGGACCGGGAAAGCTCTCCAAATATCAATTTTTGGCAAGAGTTGGCCATTTTACTTCAGGATTATGATTTCACATTGATGAGAGGTATTGAAATTGGAAGCTTGGCTGCCACCAAAACCGACGTCTCACGAGATGGTTCATTTTATGTTCTATTTGAAGCGGAGTCAAAATGGACTTTACGTGGTCAAGTAACCTCCAAACTACTCTGGTTTTCCCAGATTGGAATTCCCATTGTTAGGGGAGTAAGGAAAAGAGGTTGGTATCTTGAAGCCTGGACATGCTCCTGGAGAACCTGCTCTGGGTGATCCTGCTGGAGGATTGGGGGTTGGATGAGATGATCTCCAGAGGTTCCTTCCAACTCCTACCATTCTGGGATTCTGTGATTTAAGTAGCCAGGGTTTGAAAAACAATAAGATAAGATATTTTTCATGATCAGAAGATCATGAGGAGAAGACCTTCTAGAGGCCTTTCAGGACTTCCAGGGGCCTGGAAGAAAGATGGGAATGGACTTTGGAGCAGGACCTGTTGGGACAGGACAAGGGGGGATGGGTGGAAACTCCAAGAAGGAGATTTAGACTGGAGAGAAGGAAGAAACTGTGGATGCTGAGGGTGGGGAGAGCCTGGCCCAGGTTGTCCAGAAAGATGCTCCCAAAAGCAGCCCCTGGGTCCATCAGAAGCCTTGACCTAAGGAGGCAGTTTTCACACCCCGGCTGGTGCACACGGCAAACCTTCACTTCCCACCCAGGTGTCCTGGGATGGACACGAAGGTTACATTTCACAGTCTCAGAAGTTCCCTTGTGGTCACGTTGCTTGGTCCCACCAGGCAGAGTAGGGACTACAGAAGGTTAATGAACTGAGGAGCACTGGTGACAACTGGACAAGAAGAGAAGTGGCTCAAGTGCAGCACCAACACTTCTCCGGAGCCACGATGGAAAGCCCTACGAGACTCCCCAGCCTCACGGTGCTCCGTGGTGGGATCTCAACCTGCTTTCCTCGCCACCGTTCAAGCCTCGCTTCTCCTTCTAAGCAACAGTGAAGAGTCAAGACCAAATCTTGATGGCATCTTATCTCTGCACCCTTCCCTGCTCCTTCTTCCCGAGGTTTCGCTGCAAATCCTGGGAAATAACACACGGTGGAGGCGGCAAGGGCCGGTGTCTCACCCCAGGCGGCCCATCCCCGGAGATAAGCACCACCGGGGAGAAGACGCCCTTCAAGTTCATCTCCCTCGACCTCCTCCCACGGAACGGGCGCACACGACCTCATCGATGACCTGCGTTTCTAACCCCACCACCTTCTCCCGTTGCCATCAAACCCGAGCGGTGGCCGCCGACGCCCAGGGAGCTCCAAGTACTTACTTAGTCCAAGGTCTTTGAATTCTGGAAGACTGGCCGAGGCACAAAGCTGGTAGAAGATGTGGTAGTTACGCTCGTCCTCCGCCTACGGGGGGAAAACGCCGAGTTAACAGAGGCACAAAGAGGTTACAGTTGAGGCCCTGCTGAGCCCAGGGCTGCTGATGCCGTCAAGACCTTCAGGGAGGCACCAAGAAGATGGGGGTTCTTTGGCCACCTGGGAGAAAGGAGGAACCAAGGCTTGTTCTGATCACTGCCCATGGTCCACCTGGCAAAGGAAATGAGTAACTGGGCCAAGTTCTCCAACCAGCATCACGTTGAAAATCAACGGTAATGGAAAAAGAGGTGGTTTCAACTCGTGGCTTCCCAACGTTGTTTGGGTTTGGAATTTTTCCAGTTGGGGTTGTTTTTTGGGTGAGAATGAAAGACTTGCAGGTGCTTCTGAGCTGGATCTCAAGCACAAATCAAGAAAGCTTGTCTTGAGCCCTACCCAAGAAACGCATGGATTGTGTCACGGCAGAGATGTCAGAATCGTAGATTTGCTTTGGTTGGAAATGATCTTGAAGATCATGGAGTCCAAGCGTTGACCCAGCCCTGCCAGGGCACCACCAACCCCTGGCCCTCAGCACCACAGCTCCACACCTTGGAAACCCCTCCTGGGATCAGGGGGACTCCAGCCCTGCCCTGGGCAGCCTGCGACAGCCCTTCACAACCCTTCCCACAAAGACATTTCTCCTCAGCTTCAACCTAAACCTCCCCTGGGACAACTTGAGGATGGTTCCTCTTGTTCCTTGGGAGCAGAGCCTGACTCCTTCGGGCTCCAACCTCCTGAATTCCATGGAGTTGTAGAGAGCCAGAAGGTCTCCCCTGAGCCTCCTTTGCTCCAGGCTCAACAAGCCCAGCTCCCTCAGCCGCTCCTCCCCACACTCCTGCTCCACACCCTTCCCCAGCTCTGCTGCCCTTCTCTGGCCACGCTCCAGCCCCTCCAGCTCCTTCTTGGACAGTCTTCTTGAATCAACCTCCTCAGCCCTTTTCCTGCCTCTCTTCCATCTTCAAAAGCAAATTCTGAAATTTGCTTTTGAGATTCATCTTCAAAAGCAAATTGTTGCCCGCAATTTATTTTTCCTGACTGTTTAGGAGGTTCACCAAAAACCTCAGCAGCTGCCCAGCCAAAGGTTTTCCATCCCTGCCCAAGAGCCAGGCCAGGAGCAGAGGTCCCTCTTCAGCGTTCCAGCCTTGGGGAGACGAAGGGAAGAACCAGAGGCCAACCGGACGCATATTCCTCCAGAATGAGGTCAGCAGGTTGGGATCACCAAGAACAACTGCAAAAGACTGAGCTTGAAGGACACATCTAAGAAGCTTTGGCCAGCAGGAAAACTACTTTGAAAGCAATTTTTTTAATCCATAGAAAAAAAAAAAAACAAACAAAAAACCAACCAGACTATTAAATTTCGTGGAGGACAGCATCCCAAAAAAAAAAAAAAAGAAGGAAAAAAAGGCCAACTTCCTCACCTGGAACACAACTCGTGATTTCTCCAACAGGTAGGTCCTCATGTTGGCACCGATGATGTGATACCTTTTATCGAAGCCGATCTGAATGTACTTCCCGAAGCGACTGCTGTTGTCGTTCCGCGTGGTTTTAGCGTTTCCGATTGCCTGCGGAAAACCACACCGAGCAGTCATTTTCCATGGAATTTAAAAAAAAAAAAAAAAAGTTTCCGTTTGGAATCGGCGTTACATCAACTGGAGCGGGAGGATTGGAGGAAAACCCCATCCCAGACGTCGAAGGCAGAGCAACGACGGGACTTTTGGGGAGGCTTCTTCGTTGGAAAGGTGGCGCTTCCGGGACTTTTTATGGAAGGAAAACTCATCTAAACAGCAATGAGAATTTGTCGAGTGGATCATCTAGATTCCAGCAGCCACTGGATGCCCTTGTCTTCTAGGATGTCCCCACTTTTGTTGTCTAAATCGGCGCTGGCAGCTTTCTCGGAAGGGACGTGGGCGCTGAAGCCCTGGGAGAAGGGAGGGAACCAGCTACAAATCATCTCCAGATGTTCAGACTTGGGTTCATGGATTTGGTGGCGTGGTCAGAGCTCCTCTGGGCTTCTCCAGTGGACGTGGTGATGCGAGAAGGACAGAGAACGACAAACTTTCCCTTCCTGGCTACACCAGCCTTCTTTTCTCCCACCATTCCCGTGTCCTGAGCTGAAGAGCGTCAAGCAAGCGCAGGAGAAGTGATGGAAGGGAATGAAATGGAGGAAACGTTGAGGAAAGAGCCCTTGGGCACCTCTCAAAGGTTGGCTGCCCCTCCAAGGGCTGCCCCAATTGCAGTATTACCGACCTGACGTCACTATGGTGATGTCATCCAAAAGTTTCATCTCAGGACCTGATGTTTCCAGTCAGAATCACAGAATTGCTTTGGTTGGAAG
>VWZK01000143.1:0-37530 GCA_013396935.1 Baryphthengus martii | reverse complement strand
ATGAGCCGGCAGTGCGCTCATGCAGCCCACAAGGCCACCCCTATCTTAGGCTGCATCAAGAGGAGTGTGGCCAGCAGATCAAGAGGTGTGATTCTCTCCTTTTACTTGNTGTGGCCAGCAGATCAAGAGGTGTGATTCTCCCCTTTTACTTGGCTCTTGTGAGACCCCACCTCAAATACTGCATCCAGTTCTGCTGTCCCCACCACAAGAGGGACATAGATCTGTTGGAATGAGTCCAGAGGAGGCCACAAAGATGATCCAGTGGCTGTAGCACCTCTGCTATGAGGATAGGCTGAGGGAGCTGGGATTGTTCAGCCTGGAGAAGAGAAGACTCCGAGGGGACATTATAACTACCTTCCAATACCTGAAGGAAACCTACAGGAAGGGTAGAGGGGGACATTTCACAAGAGTGTCCAGTGGTCAGACAAGGGGAAATGGTTTTAAGATAAAGGAGAACAGGTTTAGACTGGGTCTTAGGCAGAAGTTCTTCACTATGAGGGTGGTGAGATGCTGGAATAGACTGCCCAGGGAAGCTGTGGATGCCTCTTTCCTGGAGGTATTCAAGACCAGGTTGGATGAGGCCTTGAGCAACCTGGTCTAGTTGAGAGGCAGGGAGGTTGGATGAGATGATCTCTGAGGTCCATTCCAACCTAAGCCATTCTATGATTCTATGACAAATTATCTTGATAACACCCTCTAAACCTAGGCAAGGATTGCTGTAGGCACACCTTTGCACTTCTGCTCACGTATCCACCCTGCAAAGTACTAGCAGAATAATCAGTGCCAAGTGGATCAATAGCAACATACTGCTGCCAGTCCACATTTTACTTCAGTTACTTTTCTGGCAGTAAGTTCCTACAGTGGATGATAAACAGAAAGGAGAATATATGAATGATGTTACAGCTGGTGTAGGTTTCCATACAGCAAAATCCTTACTTAGCTACTCAACTGTACTCTGTGTTCTTGCTGCTTGATATTAAATTGGAGAAAAAAAAATCAATAGTCTTTTTAGATAGGATTTCAGTTATAGTACTTTAAAAAATGCTGTAGCTAATGAAGTCTTATTGGTTCCATATAAGAGCCGTCACCAGCTGCAGGTGAGCTCCCAGCTGGATTTAGCGTTGCTCTGAGCCATCTTCATTGGGAAAGACAACAAGCAAGTTCCCATTCTATAAAGACAAGAATGTCTTAACAAGGAATGTGGGAGAAAGACTGGTGTTACAACATTTAACTATCCAGCTAGACCAGATGAATCTATTATTCTCTTTCTTTTCTATATACTCAGTGGGCAGAAGCAGACATTTCTGAAAACCTTTAGAAGACATTTTGAATGCCTAAAGTAGATTTTCTCCAGTTAGTATATATGGGGTCTGTATGTCTCAGTACCCTTATACACTGTTCAAGAAAGGGGTAACCTTGACTTTGGTACTTGTAGCATAATCAGAACTGGAGGAGTTCGTTATCTACTTGCCTCAACTTGCAGTTTACTGCTTTTCTGCGGATAAATCTGACTCATTCCTGCTCTTATATTTTAGATATCCAAGGATGTGGGCTCTTTGGTGCACATGAATTGTTGCACTAATGTAGATCTTACTCCTTAAACAAATTATGTCTCTGATTGATTTTAAATAACAATGAGTAAAACATTTACAAATTTCCTTCCCCAGGGACAACAATGGATATTTCTTTTCAAACCCTGACCCTTTAAACATGCCTTGTACTCATTTACTTACCAAGAATGGCTACAACAATGTCACTCTTAAGGATTTCAATGGAGCCTCTTGACACAAAGTAAAGAGCAGTGAGAACATCTCCACAGTGCACTAAAGTGTCTCCGGGTGGTGCGTGTGTTGTCTTAAATTTCATAGCCAAGGCTCGAAGACAACCTTTACTGGCCCCATGGAAAGCTTTGCAATGCTGGAGCAAATTTTGGTTGAGGTGCAGACAAATATCAGCTTGTAAGCATTCTGGAAATCCCTTCAGGACCTGGAAAGACAAGCATCAGGATTTCATGTGAATGCTATGAAAGTTGCTTTATGTCATTTCTACGTTTTCTTCCAGGACAGAAAGAAAGAAGTGACATACAAAAAGAGATGGCCCTAAGAGCTGTCAGACTATTACAATTCAACAAGTGCATAGTGTAATCTATAGTGCAAAGTTTATACAATGTGAATACTAATGTACATACTAACGTATGTAGTGGTTACAAAACTCATTATTAAGATTTCTTTCATTGCAAGAAATGGTGTTAAGGTATGTGAATGAATATACTGCAGTAAAATAACAAATAAGACAGTTAAAGAGAGAGTCTTGACTGAATTTCACCTATTTGGACTAATATTATATCATTGAATATAAGAGAGAGTTTTGCTGACATAACCATGACATTTGTAAAATGAAAACTATCTGAACGAGATCAGATATTTTCAGACAGAGGGCATTTTAATGTGGTTTTCATGTTAAATATGTTCTGCTGGTAAGTACAAGACTTAGATTCTTATCAGAAAAAAGGCAGCATGTGCCACTGAAACAGTGATGTTATGCATATTTACATAGGCAGGTGATTAGTTCAGCAAACCATAGAGCTTTTCGCTATGGTCCTTGCTCATCTCTTACTCAGAGCAATGGGAGTTTGCCTGAAGTAGACCCATAGGATTCCTCTTGTGTACCATGGGAACATGACAATTTTGTTTAGAAGAAAAAAAGCAAGCTGCTTACAATGCAGTCATTATGTCTGAGCTTTTCTAAATTGTCTAGGATCATACTACCTCTGATTTTTTTTAGAATCAATAAATATTTCTGATACCGAGTTCTATGGGATTGCTGCCCAACTTGTGACTGCTGCTGTGTTAAGCAATGGGCCTGACACCTTACTATGCACCGTCCCTTTTTTTCCCCTTCAAATTCCGTTATCTGCTGCCAACAATGTTAACAGGTCATATGCTTTCCTTAGGACTGGCTACATCAGTTGCACGTTTCTATGAACAAAACACGAACTGGTGCTACTAGTCTTAAGAATATGTGAACAGGATGTGTCTTTTTGTTATTAGAGCAGTCTATTAATTCATTCCTGTTTATCCTCTGCCCTGTTTTTCCACAAACATGGAAATATTCCTGCACTGAAGAAAATGTATACAAAATGCATTCGCTTGCTGTGTTAATTCTTACTTCAGCACAATAAAGGCCTGTGCGCTCACTCTTATTTCATAAAGGTATTCACAACTCATATCCCTTGCTAACGGAGAAGACGAACACGTCCGATATGAGGCTTCTGTCCACACAAGCCAAGCTATGATTTACAAATGAAATATTAGTGTCTTTAACTGAGTTGAAATGTTTCTATGATTGCTAATGGAAATCAAAGCTGTGAAATAACAAACAGAATGTCTTCACGCACATGTATACAGAAATTTTATGAGGTCTCGGGCGTTACCACATGGAATTTGTACATCCTCAGAAAAAAGTCAGCATTCAACAACAATAAGCAAAAGAAAATATGATAAATGAAAAGCTTCTGTGGTGCCACTGTTTACAGTATCTATCTGTCACACCACTAGAAATAGCTTGGTAGACAATTACTCTTTTTATTTTAATCTAATTATCTCAAAATAAAAGTATTGTGGCTTGTAGCAATTTACTTACTGAATGATATTGAGAAACTGATAACCAGATATGTCCACTCAATGACACGGGTGGAGAAAAATTGCAGGTGTTTATTTTGAAATAGTTCTCTAGTCATGTCAGTAAAAAAGACCTATTTTGAATTAATTCTTTTTCTATAGATCTATCTGAATATTATTTAGAAGAGTTCTATTTTTTATAGGAAGCAAAATAGGAAATGTGCTTTCAGTTCAGAGGTACTTACAGGAAAAGGTATTTGAATTGTTAGAATGCCAGGAGCACAGCCTTAGGATAAATTGTATTATTTTTTCACCTCAGCTTCTGTTTATCTCATTTACCAAGGGATTGTACTTTACCATTAAGCAAAACCCATGCAGACCATGTATGTTGGTTTATATTTCTGAAGATACTTTGGGTATTTCTTTAAAGAAACAATTATTTAGATAATTAATTTATACTTTACATGAAACTGTTTTAAAATAATTGCACATTAGTTAATAGTTACTTATATGCCAATAACATCTGAAAGATACTAAACTCTGTTCAAGTATCTGTGATTAAAATGTCCCTGCCCCATGGAGCTTACACTCTAAAATAGTTGTTATACATCAGAAAGGAAAAACATTTACTCTTTGATACCACAGTTGTTAAATGTCTAGAAAGAGAACAGATACTGAAATAACACTGATTTCCAACGGAGTTTTGGAGATTGCTCCACTAATGCATGTTTAGAAACGCAAGAAAGAAGCTTATTTGAAGATAAATTTGTTAAAACATTATTATTTACTACATTACTAAAAGGAGCTTACCATATTGTGCACATTGTATGTAGTGAGGTATTTAATCCAAATCCAGTAGCTGACACTATACAAAATTGGATGTTTCCAAATGAAATTTTATGTTGCGCAGTACCGGCAACCTCTTGCCAACCCAAGCCTCCATGTACATTCCTAATATTCAGATTTTCATTGCTTTGATAAAATATTTCATATTCGTCAATTTTTAGCTTGTGTTAATGAGGAAGTATCTGCTTCTCACAGATATCTTTGATTGTCTGTGTAGAGCAGGAACAATTGTATTGAAAATTATGTTCTTATAATGTGGCAATCAACATCAATGCATTACGTGTACACATCCTGACAACTCTAAATATTAGCAAATCATCCATGAAGTCTTCAAAATCAGGAGATTAGCTTAGAAAGAATAAAACTCTAAATACTGCATTTCACTTCTGTCCATTTGTTGTGAGCTTCTGAAATCTTTAAACACCTTTAAATCACACTTCAGTGTGACAAGGAAAATTTAAAATACACTTTTATAAACAAGTAAAAGTCAACATAATCTTGAAATTACATGATTGCAGGACTAGGTAATGCAAAAATAAAATCATTTTCAAAATAAGACTTTGAAAGTAATAAAGCTAGAATTGCTCTTTAAGTAGAGATTCTCAGTGACAAATCCAAAATTAGTAAAGCATTTGAATACAGGTTTGGGTTTCAATTGCTCCATTCTTTCCTGACATGTTTCTATTGTTACAGTCAGTATCTCCTCAGTGATTCCACTGGTCCCTGGTGAGAAAAATCTTGCATTCTCATGGTTAGAATCATGTTTAGATTTACAACTCATGCATAATTCAGGAGACATAGATCTTCTATAAAAGACCTATAAAAAGATACAAAATCAGCCTCAACCCTCTCCCTCCCACCCAAAATAAAACCAACAAAAAAATCAAAAAGAAAAAGAAAATGCTGTGACCATAGGCTCCAGTTGTCCCTCATCGGTAATTATCAAATTGAAGTTCAGTCATCTCTTCCTGTCTGGAATAAAACTTATTCCACATCAAATAATGTTGATTTATCTACTTGGCATGCTTAGAGAGGAGGAAAGTAGAACATTTTATGGGGAATAAGTGATTGAAGTTTAGTGAGGATAGTAGGGACATGATTCATATTGCCTTGAAGAATGTGGTCTTTCATAAGTGAAGAGGGAGTGCAGCTTAATTCTCTTTTTTGTGATGTTTACAAGGTGTAACTTCGTACATGTATCAGACACCTTTGTGACAACAGAATTGGACATCTAAGTGCCCTAACCTCAGACAACTAGCAAATGTTTGGGACAATGATAACATTGTTTTGTTTGGATAAATAATAGGATTCATGACAATTTTTAGATATTCTATCCTCAGTTCTGGAAAAGGTATTGACATCTGTCCCACAGAAAGTGTTTAGAAGGCATCCAAGTCAAAGCAAATCAGAATTTTAGCTACAGTAATTGTCATTACACATGGAAACACCACATTCTATACCAACAGAATCACAGAATGATTGAGGTTGGAAGGGACCTCTGGAGTTTATCTTGTCCAATGTCCCTGCATAACCAGGGCTACCTAGAGCTGGTAGACCATTACAGTGTCCAGATGGCTTTTGAATATCTACAAGGACGAAGACTGCGCAACCTCTCTGGGAAACTTATGCCAGTGCTCAGTCACCCTCACAGTAAAAAAGTGTTTCCTGATACTTGGACAGAACCTCCTGTTTCAGTTTGTGCCCATTGCCTCTGGTCCTCTCACTGAGCACCGCTGAAAAGAGCCTGGTACCATCTTCTTCATACTTTCTCTTCAGGTATTTGTTTGCATTGATGAGATCCTCTGTGATCCTTCACTTCTCCAGGCGGAACAGTCTCAGCTCTCTCAGCCTTTCCTAATATGAAAGATGATCCAGTCCCTGCAGTCTGGCAAAGATATTCCTTTAATTGGAATTCTATCATACATTTTCTCTGTTGAATATAGGTGGGATCGAATATTAAATGCCAGGAAGCAGTTGAAGAGAGCACGAGGGCTCATGTGCATGATGGGTCTATGTGGGGTGTGTTGAAACTCATTTTGACAAAGGCTTTCTTGTCCTAGAATTAGTCAGACTTGTTTTTGAGTGGCAAGGATCCAGCATAGAGAGGGAAAGTTAAGGGTAGACTCTCAAGTTCATCTGACAATTTAAGTTGGCATAAACTGAAAGAGGACTTCTGGTCCTTCCCCACATTTTCTGTTTATTCCTGCCTTGGTCTTTCTTCATTAAATCATTTGAGAAACTCATCCACACGAAATTTTTCCACAGGAAAAAAGCAGCTGAAGGTACAAGGAGTCAGGAATAAATAAAGTTTGTGTTGTAGACTACACATACTTAATCTCTATTTGGATCTAGTCTGCACAATATAGATCTCAGGGTATGTTGACATTGGCATAACTAAATGCTGAATAAAGTTCTCGAACGATTTGAATAATAAATCTCGAACTGATTACAGGGGGCAAACTCCATGCCTTGGAGGGTCCACTGTAGCAGGGATCCATATTTGAATTTAGCATTTTGTCTGTCTTAGTTTGCTCTGTAACAATGAGTGAAATGAATTCATGGTAATTCACTATTTCTGTGATTGCTAATTACAATTGAACTATCTCTATAAGCAGAAGGCCAAATATTTCCAAGGGCTTTCACCCTTTAGAAAAGAATGAACAGTGTTATAAGTGGTGATAATTCTGCTCCAGCAGCTCTTGGGCTCCATACAGAACAAAGATTATTTCTGATGATTCCTCTTCTTCATACAGGAAAATGTTGCAGAGTCAATTTTTTTTTTTTAAACTTCATTTTTTTTTTCAGGATATGAAGAAGGTCCTTAAACCATTTGGTAGAGAAGAGAAGCAGAGTGACGATGAGCTGATTCTCCTTTCAATCAGATTTGCAGTCTAACAAACAACCTTATCAAGAATTAGGATCTTTTGTTTTCAGTCATTGCCATGACATAGATTTGTGTGACATTTTTATTGTGAAATTACTGGTGCTGTAGTGGATCATTCTTATCCCTAATCTTAATAAAGTTTCTGAGTATGTCTGAAAGATGATCTCTGAGATATGATACATTGCTGGGTGAGTAGGACAGGAAATGCTTTCCGTTTCTTAGACTGTTGACTCCCTTGCCAAGAGAAAACTTTAATGTCTGTAGGAGTTAGAAGCTGACTAGATCCGTGCATTTCCAAAAATATAATGATAGTTGGAAAATTGTTAATTGCCTTTGGTTTTGAAACAGTGGACCACAAAATAAAATTCAGTAAGAAACTGATATTGCAAATAGATTGTCATTCTTGAAAGTCTTTTTTTTTTCCCCGATGTCTTACTTTTGTGATTTGATTGAATGTAGGGATTCATGGGTTTTAAGTGATCTTGTTATAGAAAATGAAAGAACAGCTTTACAGTTAATCATGTCTGAGGTACTTTCTGATAGGCTTATATGACTTAGGATTTCCATGATGACATATAGACAAACACCAGTGCCACTTTCCACCAGGATTATATATTCCCTCTGTTTAACCAACTACTACTAGTTTTTGTTCCAAAAACTTCTGATTTGGATTACCCTTCTGATGGTATGAGAATTTTTTGAAATGCTCTTTTTGAAGCTTTAACTTACTTTTCTAATTCTCTGCTTCAAAGACATTGCTGGCAATAGTTCTATTGGTAGAACTGTTTGTGTCATGAGAAGTGATCACAGTGGGAGAAAAAGAAAAAATAACAAAAGTAGCGGTGTCATCCAGTGATCGGTTGCCAATTTGTGACAAAGGAAGCCTTGCCACAGCAACGCTGAACCCGCCCTTTATTTGATGCTGGTTCTGAACCTTCAAGATAGGTGCACACTCTGCTGGTCTTGCATGATCATTGTGGCCAAGACAACTTATCACAAAAGTAAAATCACCCATTTGCTTGGATAGGTCCAGGACAAGGTTCCACAAATTGATGAATAAAAATTTCAACTTACTCTCTCCTTTCATCCTACTCAGTAAAACCCAAAATAAAAAGGCATCTGTTCCATAGCCAAAATTTTAATTAATGTGTACATTTGGCTAAATACTTTCCAAAGCCTGTCCCACTTATTTTACTTCTTTGAACTCTTTTAAGAGGAAAAAGAAACCAGTAAAGCTATTCAGATGCACAGAAGATCCATGGAAAGAAGGGGGCAGGGGGGAAAGGATTGTAATAAATACATGCACAACTTAAAAAAGGATCTCAAACATCTTTTTAGGATATGCATCACAGGCATGCTATTATCAGTGCTGGACTGATAACACTGGAATAAAGAGGGAAAAAGAAGGCAAAAGAGAGTTTAGGAAAAACAGAACAGGATAGTTTAAAAAATAAAAATAATATCTTTGAATCTTTGGGACTAGGGACATCTTTCATAAAACAATATACACTGTCAATAATTTTTTTGTAATTTAACTTTGTCAGTGTATACCCCAAGGATATGATTTAAATTATGCTTATTCTATAGACTCAAGATTTTTATCCAGATTAAAATAAATCCCAAATCCTGTTTATCCAGTCCATGCATAATTATGTGGAACTGTTTTTATCAGAATGCATTATGCAATGAAACATAATCAAAGAGATGTAGAAATGAAGCAAAGGGGAACAAATAAACAAATAAACAATGTTCTCGGAATATTTCACCTGCATAATTTTAAGTTTAGCCATTTCAAATAAGTATAAAGTATTATCTTCTGGTTTTCGATGTAAAGTGTAGGATTTTGTTTAGAAAATCAAGTTTATCTAGTCTTAGTGCAGTATTATTCCTGAGGTTAAAAGCTGGGGTTTTTTTTCACTTTTCCTGAATTACTGAGTTTATCACTGATGATAACTAAAAGCATCTTTTGAAACATATAATGTAATATTATTTATATATATATATGAGGATGTTTGTATATATGTTGCATGTACATATATATATATATATAAAAAATGTAAATTACTCATGCATTTCATATTTTAAAGGAGAAAGAGGACTGAGTTTTTGAATTTTATTCAGTTTTCAGTTATGAAATGAAAAAGAAAGACATTGGATCAAATTCTGCCTTCAGATACTTGCCAAAAACTCCCAGTAAATATTGACAGGAGTCAAACACATTTGTCTGAGGACAGTATTAGCCCTGTGGTGTGTAAATGCAAATATTTCATGCAAAATTAAGTTAATACCACATGCAAGTCCATTTCATATGCACATGGCTTATAGCCAAGAACACTTCATTGGTGCTGGTGCTAACATGCAGTTATGGTTTGAACTAAGAGCATTCACACAAAGGAAAATGCAGAATGATCAGCATGGCAACTTTGTCAGAGTGACATTCCTACAGAGCAACTATCTAATGCAAACCAATATGCACATGACCCTTTTTGGGCAGAAAAGCATGATTTAAGTTGTGGGGTAAAACAGTGATTAACAAATGTGGTTAGAGTAGCATTTCATAATATCTGATTTTTAGTGACCATTTTGCCCCACATCTGATTCTATTTGGATTATTTCCCTTCCTATCTACCCCTTCATCATGCAAAAAGTTACTGTTAAAATTAGAAAGCATTGAACAAGCTCAAAACCCGACAGATAACATGGATATTCTCCACACTTTATACTGGAATTAAATTTGATATAAATACCTCCTGCTCTTACCAGTGGGTGGTGTTATTCCATGTATATAGGTATGAAGCAGACAGGAAAGAGATAAATCTTTCATAAGTACAACATAAATCACACAGTTGTTATATTATCCTTGCACTAAGTGTAATAAATTCACTTTTTAAGAAATTTAAGCAACTGCCATAAAACTTGAGGGACAGAATTGTGAACAGAATAAGAAATAAAATATCACAGAACAAGATACTAAACTTGATTTATTTTTTTTTTCCACATTTTATTTCAAACAAAGCCTCCACGCTGCCTCACAATCATATTGCAGGCTATAGGCTATTTAATTCATTTAGTTAGTAATTCACATTAATGACAAATCCAAGACTAATTCCAGCACACCAGTTCCTGCATTATGCGAAGTTTAACCTGACAACATGGAATTTTAGTTACTATTTCATGTGAGACGGGTGTTCTTAGTTCATCCATTACTGGTAATGAATTAGTTAAGGCATACACAAATTTATAATATCTTCAGAAATAATTTAATGAGCTATTTTAGGTTTAGGCTGCACCCACCTGCAGCTTAAAGGCCTGATCCTGCAAAGTGCTGAGTACCCCACAATCCCATTGCCATCAGAGGGAATTAGGGCTTTTCAGTGCCACGCAGGATGAAGCTACTGATGCTGCCTTCCAGTGCAGTAATCCCCGGCAGAGATTTATGCAAGTATCCTTATCCTGTGCTGGGCATAATATCCCTCTGGAGGGGACACTCATGGAAGTGGGAGGTGAAGCCCAATAGATTTCATTTGCTGTCTTGCTTTTAAGATCTGCTTTACTTAATGGTAACCGTAAAGTCAAGCTGTCCGTGATTCAGCTTTATAAAAGTTTCTTATCAAGCCCGTTGTTTCTGCTTCCTGCATAAATGTGTACCACTGACAGTCATGCACCAACAGATGTGTAGATACCACATGGAAGCTGTTTGAATTTATGTCAAAATTTTGGAGGTTGATTTCTAGTTAAATTGTTACAAAAACGTATAGATTTTCTTATTCGTGCCAACTTTATGGAGAGCTCTCCAAAGTCTCTTACATCTGACTCAGAATAGCTCTGGAAAGCAGCCCTCTAGAGACACAGATTAACAGATCCTTAAGATGCACAATGCTCTCAGTCTCTTCTAACCTGTGTCAACTTTTCAGAAAGAATAAGCCAGAAATATAGATGCTGACTTTTGCTCCTTAGCAGACTGCTATTTCTTTTTAGCTGGCCACATAATATATTTTTCTATAAGGAGGGTTTGTAGATTTTTTTATCCAGAACAGAAAATATGAGTGTTATACCTCACCACTTCCTAGAAATGAGATTCTGTGGACCGCTAAATGATCAGTAGTACTGTGGTGACTTTTAGTGCAGCATTATGTGGTTGTGACTGCAAGCAAACTACTGTTCAGATTATCATGATTAGAATATTTCACTCTGAAAGGAGCAGCTAATCCACCTGCCTACTCCTCTCTTCCATCCACCCCCAATATACCTGTTCTAGATCACACGATAGGATTTTGAAAAGGAATTGATCTCCACAGTTTTATAGAAGTGTAGCTCTGTAGATAAAAGTAGTCTTGTTTGATACTGGAAGTGGAAAATCAGGCCAAAGAAAAAACAAAATTCTGAAACAGCTGTATCTGAAATAAGAAATTTATGTTTTGGGTTTTTTTTGTTAAGCTTATAATGGTCAACTGCAGTTCTCAAGCTTTCTTACGCACAGTGAAAGGTTGGAGTATTGATACAGCTTGTAATAATTTAGGCAGCTAAACGCTTGAATGCCAAACTTGTAATGGCTTGGTTTTCAATAACTACTATATATCCATCTTCTTAAGCTTGTAGTTTTACGGCTCATAAATAATGAAGACTTACAACCTCTTTCTAAATTCTCATGCATTTATCTATTCCTCATCATTTGTGCCTGAAAAACAGAACAACATACCATGTTCATGTCAATGCCATTGGTGTATGTCCATGCATGCTGGAAGTACTCCTCAAGGCGCTGCCGCAGAGGGTTGGGGATCTGATGGAAGCGGATAAACTCCTTTACTCGCAGCATTTGCATGTGATACCGGGCAGTTCCCGAGTAGAGTCTTTGGATTATTGCAGATACGTTTCCAAAAATGCTAGCGTACATTAATGCTGGATTAAATAGAAACAAAATTTAGTGAAGTCATATCACTAAGGTTTGCAGAGGATGCAACACTTCTTATAATGTACTTTGTATGTAAAACAGATCAAATGAGACTAGGAACATTTTCAGAGATGTGGAATTTTTTTTCTTGAAGCTTTGTATTGATTTAGTTGTGTCAATACCAACTCAGTTAGCAGATGAGACTTAAATATTACATCAAAGTCAAGTTGGTAATATTTCCTAAAATCAGTGTTTAAAATCAGGTTCATCTAATTTTATAATCTGTTGTAGAACAAAGAACTAGGAACTAAGGCTAAGTACAAGACCAAAGGGCAGAGTTAAGAAGGTACACATCCATTTACAGGTTCAGAGTTGAAATCAACAAATAAAATACCATTATGATTATTCTAAAGTGATGGGCTATCATTTCCTAAAGCTCAGCTTCCTACCCCATATGGGATTTGCTGACAGACACTGATGCACAGCACAAAACTTCTGCCAGTTTGGATAACAGATTTTGAGTAGTCAAGCGACTTGACTAGCTCCTGACACTGCATGAGTCACAACATATTTTCGCACGTAAAGTCGCTTTCCCTGGGAATTTGCCCTTCTGGCTTCAGGCTTATAATCTTATTAGCTTGTGCTGCTAAATTATTTGCTCAAACACTGAGGAAAAAAAAAATAAAATTGATTAATAAGATAAAACTACTTACAGCCAATCAACATGACGCAGATGGAAAAGATTTTCTCTGAGTTGGTGTTTGGAGACACATTTCCAAATCCTACACTTGTCAGACTGCTGAAGGTAAAATAAAGTGCTGTAACATATTTGTCCTTGATGGATGGCCCAGAGCTTGCATCACTCTTATTGTAATGCTTTCCTAATTGTTCTCCTAAAGAATCCAACCAGCCAATCTTGTGAGCCAAGTAAGGTCTCTCTACGTTTCCAATGGCATACCAAATGCAAGCAAGCCAGTGTGCAATTAGTGCAAATATGCACATAAGGAGCATCAAAACTGCAGCACCATATTCTGAATATCTGTCCAATTTCCGTGCTACCCTCACCAAACGTAGCAGTCTAGCTGTCTTCAGAAGACCTATTAATGTTGTTGTCTGTAAAAATAAGATAGAAATTGATTTTTGCTGTTAGCAAATACACTCTCATGAATAGTCAACATGAACAAAGCAGTGCAAATTCCATTATTTTGGGGAATCAACGAAACCAGTAGATCAATCCATTTCAATGTAATCTTAATTTCATTTTCTTTAAACTATCGATTTTATTACAAAACCAGTGAAGAAAACAATAAGAAATGCACATTTTAAATTAAGATCTATTGTAGTTGTCATTATCTGCTGAATACACTTTCATTTGGAATATTATCCTTGATCTGGACTCTTCAATCTAACAAAATGGACTTAAATGATCCATTAGATTCATGATGTTTTGGCATGACAAAATCTGTAAGTTTTTGGAACTATTCATAATCATATGACTAACCTTGTAGGTAACAAGTATTTGTAATGTTTGAACAAAGTTATGTGACAATATTTGATCCTAACTTAGAGACTCCTTGCAAAGCTCTGGCACACATGTTCTGGAAGAGAGAAGGAATAGGGCAAAAATGTCCCAAAGAGTAAGTATCTTATTCTATAATTATATTTCCTGTTTATAATGGTCAGAACACTTTACACAGGTAAAAGAAGATGAACCACTGAATAGAAAATCATGGAAAAGTTACTGCTGCCAGACTCCAGATTAATCTTTATGCATCTTTCACCCTGAAGGTTGCAGGTGTAGTGTTTAGAAGCCACTAATAAAAGTCTTATACCATTAAATAAAATAAAATAAAATAAAATAAAATAAAATAAAATAAAATAAAATAAAATAAAATAAAATAAAATAAAATAAAAGGGTCAGTTATAAACCAGGAATATATTCCAGGCTTTTTAGTGTGTACCTACCCTATGATTCATTGCAGACTCTTTGAGAGTGATATTTTTAAAGTAATCTAAAGGTTATTAATGTAAATTTACAATTTTATATCAATAAATTGTTTTCATACTTGTTATTTCCTTATAACAGAGAGTGACGACATTGTAAATTGTAACTACTCAATTTCAAAAAGAACAGAAGTTCATGGATACTACGATTTCTAAGTATAGATCACTGAATTTCTTTTACAAAACCCTTATATATTACAAGAGAGTATCCTTAACTCTGATCAGTCTTCTTTATTGAGTGAGATTAGTTTATATCCTCAATTTCTCAAGCCCTGATGCTGAACTAAGCACAGCAGGAGGCTATTTTGATGGACAGCAAGTGATTACAACAAAATTTGAAAGAGGAGGGCATCAGATTGCAGAGGGTATCATTCAGAAGTTATTATCATTCTTTCTTCATAAAATCCACTATCATTAATGCATAAACCTATAATGTGATGTCTCTTTTGCCTCTTTTTGTAGACCAAATAACCCACAGAACTAGCTCAAACTATCTCTTCCAATGTGCATTAATGTGGACTTGCTTACACAGTATTTCATCTGCTAGGGTCCTTTCCAGTTTTCTGGTGTTGTAAGGTCCTCAGTTTCTCAATAATTTCCTGTCGCCTACATTTTACGTAGGTGAATTATCATCAACTTTCTACCTTTTTTTTTTTCAGCCTGTAAACAAATCTATTAAATATGAGTACTATAGCATCAAGCATAGTTAACTCTTTTGTCTTTCTTGGAAAAATCTCTGATATATCCCAGTATTTGGCCTTTCAGTCTATGCTCCATTGCCTTAATATCCTCTTCTGAGCACAGTATCATTGTTGAAGATCTTTATGCTGTCTGCATCATGATACTGAAACTGTTAGTACAAACAGCAATTAAATACAAACCTTTCAACTAACCAAAACTTCTTTTTTTTTTATAGCAGGGCACTGATATTTCAACTGCCATTGATAAAGGGCTGCCAAAATGGTCTAAGAATAACTGCCTGCTCAAGGAGTGCTAGCGTTCCTCTCTGTTTCATCTTGAAAAACAATCAAAGTAAGAAAAATTTAATACTGCTACTTCTCTGATATTAGCCAGCCACCTAAATAATTTCCGGAGACTGTGACCTAGTGCTGCGTCATCCTGGGCCACACTCTTTCCACAGTGGCTACTGTAAAGGTAGACTGTCTGTACAATCAGCTATGCAGTCTTCAGTGTAAAAAAAATTAATTGGAAGAGGTTTTCTGAGTCAATTGCTACATTGAAATCTGTATTAGTCCCTTCCTGAGATGTTTTCTGAGCTTGATGTACAAGGAGGATAAAGTACTGATTCTATCAGTGGAGATGCAGTCAGGACCATGAGGTTCAATCTCTAATTCTAGAAATGTGGGATTCTTCTTTTGGTTTGCCTTAACAGATACACTGTGTAATGGAGTGAAGCAAAGATATCAAAACTAAGAAAATAAGAGTACTTTGATGTATTTATTTCCATTTTCTAAGGTAGCATTTTTCCTGTTGATAAGCTTTTTTATTATGATCTGTAAAACAGCTTTGATCGCTATTATTTGTACAAATGGCAAAAGGAAGAGACTTCATACTTTCTGCATATTTCAACTGAGTGTTCTCTCTGGCCTGAATTTAGTAAAACTAAATATGCAGATTTTCTTGCTGAAGCTGTTACCATCTCTTTGCATGCTTTATTGCAGTAGGTTCTAGACGAATGGGAAGAAATTCCAGTTACCTATATATCCATCTGGTTTTGTCCTGCAACATACCTGTCGTTGAAGTGTGAAGCTGATCAATACATTAAAAAGCACATTATTTTAGATGCATATATCTAAAAATGTCTAGTAACCCTCAGCAGCTTTTCGCTTGTACATGCACATCATCTGTATGTGTGCTTTAAGGAGCTGTGCCACTGCAACTATTATTTGTTTAAAATAACAACCAGGCTCCTCAGCTAAGCAGAATGATTAAAAATAAACTACCAAAAAGAACAGAAAGTAAAAAGTCCATCTACTAATTATTTTTATCTTCACAAGTATTAGGGATGCCACTTAACACACACGCACACAAAAAGAATGGTTTACTACCAGCCATAATAATTTTGTGTTGAGTCTGCTTAAACAGAAAAAAATATTTTAAAAGCATCTTAGTTCTCCGTTTTAGAAATCAGAAAGTTAACTATCTTAAGTCCCTGGTTTTCCTATCGTTGACAAAGAATGGCTCGAATAAAAGCATTCAGATAGTGCTGCACGTGGTATTTGGACTATTATCTCCTGCCCTTTCTAGACCTGGTTTGATATCAAGGTGTTTAAAAGCTGGGTGAGCACACACGGAGCTCTCTTTGGGGCTTATGTTGTTTACTAAAAAGACCGTTCAATACAATTGTTTGTAGGGGGTCTTATTTGAAGAATGTCTAGATAACAAAAAAGAGTTATTTCGTAAAAAGACAACCCTTATGACTGAAAAAAAAGATCTATTAAATGAAAAATACTCCATTCTGATAGCTTTACATTTGCTTCCTCTTGCTAAATTCTCAAAAAGGGATCACTGGGGAAATACTCTAGTTGGGAATGTAGGAAGCAAAACTGCAGTAAGTAGCGGCTTAGAAAAAGTGCTGGACATGTTTAATGCCATGAATGAGAGAGAGAAGTCACAGTGGCAGGGTGAACTGGTGATAATCTGTATAGTTTCACTGCTGCTTAGGTAAACTAGCTTTTCCAGATAGTGAAAGTGTTCAATTACCAAAATTTCAAGGGAATAAAGAATTAATTTACTTACATCTGCAACACTGAAATAGTCTTTAAATGGTCCAATAGTACACGGGGTTTGTATTGGTGCATTCTTTTGGTACGAGAGTTATTAACATGTTTCCTCTGTCCTTTATGTTACTTTCTCATTTCTTATTGTATTCCCTTAAAACTGATTTCTCCTGCACGCTGTTAAATCCATGCTTCTCCAGATTCCTCATTTACCCTACGTGTGCAGGCTCATGTTCAAACAAGCAGGAATATCACTATTGATTAAGAAGGTTATTGCTGATTTCTATGACTGCTGAATGAGACCACATTATTATAATGATTTTTCAGAAGTACAGGAGTCAGGAAAACATTTTCATTATATAAAATGTAAGAAAATGAGATTAAGAAAACCACGATTGATATTCATCCTACTTTGGAAGTTTTTAAGGCTGAATATGCTCGAAAGACTCTCTAGGTGCGTGTAGGTACGTGCCAGTTGTTTATACTGACCCTTAAAGGCAATCTTAATTAATTTTCCATGTAATTTGTGAAGATAGCTAGGCTAAGTTCAGAATTTAGATCAGGCTTTTGGGGTGCACATAAAATTATTTCCTGTCACAGCAAATGACTTGAATGAAAAGGAATTAATTTTAAAATGAAAACATTTTTTGCATTCTCCATATTGTTAGGTGGAGGCATCCAGTCAGATCAGTAAAGTTTCATGCTAAAGGTTGCTGATTAATTTATAGCTTTCACCTTTCTCTTCTCAATTAATAAGATGCACAGATGGTCGAAAAACCTGTCTGTTTCCTTTATGTCAATATGTGCAAAACTGTATTCTTAAGAAATGGATTTGTGTCCTCTGAAAAGTGAGCAGATCATATTTTGCTTGGTTTGCTGCTTCTTTTTTAGCTGCTGTGTTCTATACATCACAACCCTTCCCTCAGTTCTCTATTTGTAGTTCACTTTTCGTCAAAAAATACGTTATAACTTTAGCCCTTCTTAAATTAAGTAAAATTCTTTAGAAGGAGGCAGAACTGGGTCAGGCATCCAGAACATAGCGAATGTTTTAAACACCTTTGGGCAATTTTTGGATACACATATTGAACGCTTTTTTAACCTATTGTACAGATTGGGTGAGGACTTTAGTCATATCTGGCAAGGTTAATTCCATATATAATATTTTTTGCTTTCTTCTGATAGTCCATATTTTTTATAAAATAGACAACAACTGAATGTTTTTAGGTAGTTTACACTGTAACCAATGTGTTTTATACTAAGCAAACATCTACTCTAAAGATTGCGAACAGAGAAAATTTATTTTAATGCTTTAATTCCAACACGATACTTATATGCATGACGAGCAGTTTTTGTGAAGCAAGCAGCAAATCAAAGGATAAGTTCTTAAATAAAAGCATTTGAAAAAATCCTTCATACATGATATATCTATTTCATTATTTGTAAAGACAGTATCAAATACAATATAATTGAAAAATACTAGCTGAATTGTTTAACTTGTTCTCCTGTCAATGAAAGCTAATGTTCTATATTACTCTATAAAAGAAAAATTAATTGTAGATTAATAGATGGGGCAGAACTACTAAACAGCCTATTAACAGAGAAGCGAAAAATACATTAGGATATAAAGATGATTGTAGTAAAGTCAAAACTTAAGATTAAAGATTTCTTATTCGTTTAAGCTTACCTCTTCAGAGCCAGAGCCAAAAATCAGCAGGTCAAAAGGTATTGCAGCAACCATGTCAATTAGGAACCAGCCTTTGAAGTAGTGAATTGCTATTTTTGCTGGGTCACTTACCACTTCTTCATTCTGGTTTACATATGTTGTTCTGAAGTTTATTAGAATGTCAATGATAAACATAATATCCACAATCAAGTCTACAACATTCAGTGGGCTGCAAGAATATCCACACTCTCTCCTCTTCCGCTCCTCACTGTCATTCAGAAGGAAGGCAGCAGAGTAAGGGGTGAATATGGCGGTGTATATTACCAGCAACAAAATGAGCCAGTCCCACACAGCTTTGAAAGGACTATAGTGCAATATAGTAAACTTGTTGATGCGAGGTGTCTGGAGTTTATACTCTGGTAGAACATCAGCTCCTAAGGATAGAACCTAGAATAAGAAAAACATCATGTCAATAATCTGCAAATCTATTATCATCAGCTTCAATTCACTACAAAAGAGTCTGTAGTTCTGGTGCAGATAAAGGTGTGACAGAAGTACTGCCTTTTGCTTCACTTCTACTTTGGCAATGCCTAAAGCTTGTTATCATTCCTTTAAAAGTATGGGTTTGTTATCTATCAGTGTTATCTAAGCTGGATTTCAATTTTATTCAGAAGGGATTATGTCTGTAGGCACTGCTTGATTTGCTGGCTCTAGAAGCTGAAATGTTTGCTTTGTTGTAAAGAACAAGCATACTGTGGGCACCAGATAAAACAAATTTCCCTTGGCTGTTCCTCCAGCCTGACTGAACTCTGACATGAAGGGACTAAACCTGTAAGGATAAGAAGGTAAATTACATTTTCGTCCGTATTCAGTGCTTGGCATAGTTCTAGAGACTGCCAGGAATCATGTTAATTATTGTCTTCTGTGCTGCAAGTGCCCTCCAAATCCTGTGGGACTCACATCACCACTTCATTTTGCTCAGACCAGTGAATAAACATTAGATGGTGACAACTTTCCGTTACTATCCATTTGGGCAAGTGACATATCCAAGAAAATTGATGCCTGTTTTCTCCCAGTTACTTCTACTTATTTCTTATCCCACATCTAATTAAAATCAATACTGTTTAGAAAAAAACAGATCTTTTAAAAGTAATGCAAATGAATAATTATACTGAAATGAAATAATGACTGGAAGGAGAATTGCCCTGTCAGCAACATTGTCCGCTGTTATTTGCTTTTTGATTAGCAGTAAGTAGTTCGGGATTTGAGATTTCAGCTTGTTCAAGACTGAGGAATTTCCTGCTCCTCAAGCATAATCTTACAAGATTATAAAGGTCAACACAATCCTTCCTTTTTAACTTTTCAACAGCAAGTGTTGTATAAACCTCAGCTCCTATCCTTAGTAATCTAAGTGGCACTTCTTATTCAGTGAAGTTCTACTCTGAATACGTTGTGAGAACACCAAGGTTAATAACCACTCTTCTCCTTTGAACTGTGAAGAAAGAGACAATTAAGCCATCCAAAAGATTATATGGTGCCTTCAAGCATCCATTAAGCACCATGCTGAGGTGATGGTAGAGGCTGTTCATCTATTTTTTTATATTGTAACTAGGACTTGAACTTAACTAATGGTGCAAGCTATTTTTTTTTTATGTGCTAAACACGCTAGCTAACAGAAAGCTGAAGCATAGGCATAGCTTAGTCTCTTAAGCAGTCTTAATACTTTCAGACCCCACCTGGTGAGCTGACAAGAATGATTTCCTAGTATTTCAGAGCGCTGTGAGTATAAGCGGCAAGCGAACTGCTATTGATAAAATTTATATCAGTGTTCTCCTGCTGGATTTTCAGACAGTGAAGAAAATGGATTAGACAACGAGAAAAATAAAGCTTACTTCACGTGTTTCTTGCAGTTGCTTGAAAATTCCAGCCAGTGTGCTTCACTTCAGAGCAACACATTATGTAAATTGAACTTATTCCCCTGATATATGGCTCCTTTTCCTAGTTAGTCTTGTTCCTAGGTTGGTTTAGACTGGGTTAAGTAAGACTGAAGAGTGAAAAAAACAAAATCATGCCAACTGGGCAAAATAGGGGAAGAGCAGCATAAAAATGATCTTAGCAGAAATGGATCCAACTTTTTCATGCTGGTTTCTTAGACACACACAAAAGGAGAGGCTGAGTGGTGTGAGCTTCATATTCAGAATGTGATACAGAACTTTATATTTCTGCATTGCTTATTCACAGGTAAGTAAACTATATTGCATTTTGCCTTTGAATAAAGAACCCCGATACAAAATTCAACTTGTCTATGTTCCTGTTTATTCGGTTCGCTGTTAAACCAGCGCTGCTACAAGTTACAAGACTCTTCCTTCAAACACATTTTTTGACTCTGAGAATCCTACTTCAGCTGTTTCACACAGATAGGGTTAGTGAAATTCTTTTGTTCTTTTTAGGTTCGTAAGTCCACTTTCTAAGATCACAAGTTCAAGGTAGCACTTACTACAGAAGGGCTGAAATCAAAGTGAGATCAAAGTCATACATTCACACAGTTTTGGATAGATTATCTTTCTGAAGTCTTTGGTAGCTTTTAGTTTCTCAAAGACAACAGTAGTTCATGGAAACTGAAAAAAAATCTATTTAAGAAGAATGAAAATGTTTTAATGGCTGCTGTTCTGTTAAAGAAAAGGAGAAAGGAAGCATATGTACCAGAGGTACTGTCAGGTGACAATTAAAAACAACAAAAAAAGATTCAGTAAGCCTTTTATCACTTTAAATTGGGTTATATTGTTTGTGTTTGGGTTTTTTGCTTGTTGGTTGGTTGGTTGGTTGGTTTTTTGGCAGTTCTAACACCTTTCCCCTCAAGAAAACCTGCCTGGTACTGAGTAACATTTCTGACCTGTGTTGTGTTCAAAAGACCTTGTTTTGCGTAGTGGTTCTTGGTGAAGAAGTGTGAAGCAGACAAAGTAGGCCATTGGCCATAAGCTTCCCTGGGCAACAGTGGTTGGCACTTCTTGAAGAAACACAAATATTCTTCTCTGAAATTTCTTTTATAAATTAGAATATGTTGGTTAAATGCTACATATGTAGGCAAGATGTTGGATGACCTGGGAATTATACTCCCATCTCTGCCATTGAGTTTCTCAGTGATCTTAAGCAAGCTGACATTTAACCTCTCTAACTCTTGTCAAGTAAAAAGTATAATATTTACCTACTAAACTGAAAGCATCTTGAAAGGGTAAGGAGTGGAAAGCATACACAGAAGCTGTTACACAGCAGTAATGAGTTATCATCATTCGTAGTCTTCTAAATCTAGTTGATTCTTTTTATTTTTAAGATTAATTCACATAGATATTTTGTCCTCTTCTTTTAATTTTAAATTTCTAACTTAATGAGGACACTTTCCAGTTTATTTTTATTTCCTGCATGAAAACATTTTAATTTTGTTATCTGTTATGCAAACTGTACAGTTTCAAGAGACTTTGAAAGACCCATATTGCTATATATAATATGCATATTCATAAGGTTTGTTCTGAGGCACTTTCAGTCTAAATTTATTAAAGAATGTGTATACAGCAAAAACCAAAGCACTAGAAAGAAAGTGAAGAAACATAGCAGTGTATTAATAAATCATAACAGAAAAAATAAACGATAAGCCATCTGTTTTGAACACCACCATGAGAAACAGAAGAAATAAAAGAAATTCAAGAAACGCTTCTGTCAAATCTCTGTATGGATTTACAGTATGGTTTCCTAGCTACTCTAGCACTGCATGAGAGCAAGTGTGAGGTAGGGTTATACGTTGACCAAAGGTCTTCAAGGAACTGTGGAGCTCTGTAAAGCACAAGAACATGGAGATCCACTAGAAAGCAGGCTTGAGGCTTTTAAGAAGCACTGAACTCATTTTGTGAGCTTCCTGTGATAGCATGGACCAGATGTTATAAGCAAATATTTCAGAAAGCACTGGACCATCCGTACTTGTTGCTAAGAATTCACAATATTTTTTGTGCTGTATATTTCCAAACAGACAGGAGACATATGATTAATGTACACTCACACAAATATTCTGTAGTATATTGGCAATCTCAAGATCTTTCGGCATGGACAGAACTAATGCACATCTGGAAAATTTGAACAAAGAGCAATGTCTACAGCTGGCAAAATAAGAGGTATATGGGGAGGAGGGAAACATCACAGTTGCAAGGTAGACGGGTTCCAAGTATATTTATGCAAAAGGTAGATGTGGAAGTTTGATAGGTACAAAGTTTAATAAATTTATTTGTCAGAAAGGTACTTTCATATGTCTCATGACAGAGTGTGTCTTGTGTGAACTGTGCATTTAAATGATATAGCTACATTCAGTACTAAATACTGCTTTGGCAGTGCTGCTTTTGCCATAGATGAATTAAAGTAAAGCTTGTGCTAACAAGTTTAGCCCTTGCATAGCACCGTTCCTGTGAAGAGAATTTCAAAAACATTTACTAAAGCTCAGACTCTAAATATAGTCCCAAATTTTTTGGAGACTTGAAAAGAAACATTTCTCTCACCCATAAAACACCTTGCATACAACTGTGGAAGATGCTACCAGTTCACTCATTGAAAGAAAGTTAAGATGATTTATTTCGAGAAAATACTATATAACATAAAAAAATACTATCTATTTTTTTATTTTTTTTTCTGGGCTGAATCCAACACTACGTGAACATCCCTGACAGATAAATGGATGACCAACCCTGCATCTTTAAGTGAGGGAAACTGTAGCAAATCTAGCTATGTGTCAGCAACTTCTGTGCTAAGACACTTGAATATCTTTATTATTAGTAGAGATTGAAGAAACTTTAAATTTCTCGTTGTATAAAGTGTACTCAGAAGACAAGATATGAAATTTTCATGAAAATGTAAACAACAGAATAATGGAACCAGGATAATTTTATTATTGTGCATTATTGTAGCTGGAGAAAAATAAGGAATTTGGAAGAGCATTTGACTTTTCAGATCTTCTAATCCAAATACACTTAAAAGTTGAGTCAGAAAGTCAAAATCAACCATATTCATTACCTGAGTGTAACAGTGGAAGGTGACTACATTAATGAAATGTAAAGCATGTTCTATTTTCTTAGAGAATATAGGCAATATTGACATGAGAACATCCATGCCCATCTTATTTTTATAGGAAGTTTCTATGGATTATTAGGCTAGATTACTCTCAATGACCTTTAAGTAATTTTTTAAAAAAACTAAAAGCTATTTGCACCTCATGGTGCACAATAAACACTTCTAATATTATCCTGAACCCCCTAGATCTTGAGTACAATCTCTTCCTTTTAACAGGTAGTTCTAAACTCATTTTCAGATCTTTATTAACAAGGCAAATAACAGTATTGTTCAGGAAAAACTGAGAAAACAGAATAAATGAGAAGTGTGAAACAGACACAGAAGCTAAAAGCATATTCTTGTAATAATTAACTTTTATCATGACCATAGACCTTAAATCCAAATGATAACGCAGTTCAAAAAATTAAGCAGTATTACTTCAGCTTTAAAAGGGGATATGATTTCACATTGGAGATTTTATTAGATCTGTGGAACTCTTTTCTCTTTATGTAACCTCTCCTGGCTCTCCTCCTCTATATTAGTTCTGATGAAGCTACCAAGCTGTAACTAGCAAGGACATCTCTTCCCTTTTCATGTCTATTCATACCCTTACCATGAGATCCCTACAGACTGGACCTCCAAAAGAAATCCCTGAATCTAAAAAGACCTAAAAATAAATATGGCACAAGTATTACTGAGCAAATGGAAATAAACCCAACATTTGTTCCCTGATGGTGGGCATTACCTAATTGCCCAGAAGACTACATATTTCAGTCATCTTCCTTGATGCTGACATGAACAACTAGTAAGATCACACCAGTACTGAATGAAATCTGAAGTGCTTTTGATTTAGTGCATCCTCCAAACACAGCATTATCTACTGGCTCTCACATCAGCATTAAAAGCCATTTTCAGATGTGAAATATTTTTTTAGATGTTTTTCAAAAGATAGACATTAAAAAAACATCTTCTCAAACATGAAATATAAATGGTGGGGACTGTTAATAGTTGTCTCCTTGCTTTACTCTTTTGTCTGTATTAAATGCTTTAAAGTTATGTAGTATTTGTATATCATGCTGATACTTCATCAGACAGTTTGGAGTATGTCCATGAGGTCTTATAACACCGTGTTGTAATGGCCTCCATAGTTTGTAAGTTAAGCTTTTGTTAAAGAAAATCTGTTGCAGTTTGAAAATATGACTTGTCCTTGCCTGTCCTGTATGTTTCCCGTTTGGGACTTCAGATACAAGAGGATATAAACCTTTCTTATTTAAACAATGAACTCAATATTTCTTTGTTTTCAGGGTCAGAAATAGCACAATAGATTTTTTATTTTTTTTTCCTGGACTATGCCTGCATATTCATCAAATGTAAATTTAGGTAAGCGTTGAAAAAGCACTTTTGTTATTAATGGCTGAACCTGAAAAACTCAAAGCTTCTCTGAGCCCATTTGCATCAATTCTGTTCCTGAAGTCAATCTACCACTAAATAAAGCTTTTTTCAGTTAGTCAAAGACAGATTTTGTGGCATTCTCAACCTAACTGAAATGCTGAAACACTGGAAACTTTTTCGGATGTTCAGTAAATTACTATTCTGGAGGAGCTACAATTTGATAAGCAATGAGATTGGGTGAAAGAACAAAAAAATATGTAAGTTTTAAAGTGGCATGTATGGGGAATTTAGCGTCAAATAATTTTAAAAATAAATTCCCCAAAATTTCAGTGAAGTTAAACATTAGTGCTGTTTGGTGGTGTTAAAATTTAAGAAAAAGAAAAATTCTAATGGAGACCTAGACATAACCTCTCAATATATTGCCATAAAAGTCACTGATTTGATATGGGAAAATTCACAAGGAATAGAGACTGACATTGATTTAAAAAGGTCTTGTGCACCACCAATGAGCATAACACTGCTCCTGCTGCTGCTGCTGCCACCATTCAAGTCACATTGGTTGGACTGTTCTATCTCTACCTTAGGTAGTCTAGTTACAGTTTCATCTTTTGTTACGGATTCACTGGTACAGGTGAATATTCTGCTGCCTGCATATCTACTTCCTGCTGCTCTGATTCCTCTTTAATCTCCTGCACTGGAACATGCAGAATTTGTGCAGTTGAAGCCTCAAGCTTTTTCAGAAGGAAAGATGGTCACCTCAAGCCTACCTCAAAACACTTGTTGCAAATTGCTTATTTCCTCCAAGAGAGGAGGAAATCTTTCCCCTCTGTGCTGGGAAGGCTTGTGGGAAACAACACTGGGCAAGTTATATGCTGCCAGCTGGGTTTTATATGGCTTTTTGCTGTTCCTCTTGAATAAAATTTTAAGTCTTCTCTAGCTTCAATGTTGTGGTAGCAAGTTGCTGGAAATGGAAGATGGTTTTAAAAAAGTAATACAGAGTGTATAATTGTAAAATGGAGTAGATATATAAGAATCATCCTGACCAGCATAAAAGCCTTTACTTGTTGTGTCTCCTGTGTATCATAAACTTGTATTTTAGTATTTTTAAATATGATCCCTCAGCAAGTTTGCTCCTTCAGCAAGTTTGCCGATGACGCCAAGCTGTGTGGGGTGGCTGACATGCTGCAGGGAAGGGATGCCATCCAGACAGACCTTGACAGGCTGGAGAGGTGGGCCCACGGCAGCCTCATGAAGTTCAACAAGGTCAAGTGCAAGGTCCTGCACCTGGGTCAGGGCAATCTCAAGCACCGATACAGGGTGAGCAGGGGCTGGCTTGAGAGCAGCACAGGAGAAAAGGACTTGGGGGTGCTGGTGGACGAGAAGCTCAATGTGAGCCATCAGTGTGCACTTGCAGCCCAGAAAGCCAACCCTATCCTGGGCTGCACCAAGAGAAGCGTGGCCAGCAGGTTGAGGGTGGTGATTCTTCTCCTGTACTCCACTCTGGTGAGACCCCACCTGGAACCCTGCGTCCAGTTCTGGAGCTCCTATTACAAGAAAGATGTGGACATGCTGGAATGTGTCCAGAGAAGGGCCATGAGGATGATCAGAGGGCTGGAGCACCTGTCCTATGAAGACAGACTGAGAGAGTTGAGGTTGTTCAAATTGGGAGAAAAGAAGGCTCTGAGGAGACCTTCTTGTGGCCTTCCAGTATCTGAAGGGGGCCTACAAGAAAGCTGGGGAGAGACTTTTTAGGACATCAAGTAGTTCTAGGACTAGAGGGAATGGATTAAAACTAGAGATGGGTCAATTCAGATTGGACATCAGGAAAAAATCCTTCCTCATGAGGGTGGTGAGCCACTGAAATAGGTTGCCCAGAGAGGTGGTGGCAAGCCCCTTCCCTGGAAGCTTTTAAGGCCAGGCTGGATGGGGCTCTGGGTAACCTGACCTAGTGGGAGGTGTCCCTGCCCATAGCAGGGGGGTTGGAACTAGATGATTTTTAAGGTCCCTTCGAACGCTGACGATTCTATGATTCTTTCTCTATGTCTCCTCTGCTCTCCGTATTTTCTGTTTAGGGCTGTCATTAAAATACATTCCGTTATATTCATGAACATGGTGCTTAGATAAGCAGTAAAGATATTTTTCATCATCATCTAAAATGCATGATGAAACAGAGAACAAATTTAAGATCTGATATCATGGCTGAAACCCACGCACACAGTCTATGTATTAGTGATGTGATTCATCTGCACACAGTGATTGGGTCGATGCCTTGAAATTATAGCAGCTGTACTGAACTGTTACTGGGCTCTCACTAGTGCTTGCGCTCTACAAATGTAATGATACCCAAGAACTCGGAAAACTCCAGAAATCATAGAATCATAGAATTGTCATGGTTGGAAAAGACCTCTAAAGTCACTTTATCCAACTGTCAACCCAGAACAGAACCAAAACCCAACCAAACAAAAAAACCCCACCCCTCACAAAACGTATAAAACGCGTCACCGTCCTGCTAGATCATGTCCTGAAGTGCCTCATTTACACAGTTTTTTAATACCTCCAGGGATGGTCACTCCACCACCTCCCTGGGCAGCCCATTCCAGCTCCTGACTACTCTTTAGTAAAGAAATTCTTCCTTATATCCAATCTAAACCTCCCCTGGTGCAACTCCAGGCCATTTCCTCTAGTTCTTTTGTTAGTTACTTGAGAGAGGACACTGCACCCAACTCACTACAACCTCCTTTCAGGTAGTTCTAGAGAGCAAGAAGGTCTCCTCCCCTCGGCCTCCTCTTCTCAAACAACCCCAATTCCCTCATAAATCTCATAGTACACCAGAGAAGTCAACCAATATCATAATTCAAAGCAAAGAGGTAGGCCTTATTATCAAGTAAGTTGACTTCCCATGTGAAAAGGATTACAAAATGATTCTTGATCTAAGATTTATAAAGATTCCTTAAGAAATGTTGCCCAATTAGTCCCCATCTGATAGGGTAGCATCCTTCCTTGGTGGTGATGAACAGTTTCAAATCTGATTCAGATTTGAGAGCACTGGGACTTCTTGGGAGTGCTGAGTGCTCTACAGGACTGAGTGTCACATTTTCGTAAAACTCTCAAGTAATTAGGTAAATCTATTCAGCTAAAGATGTTTAAATACACAGTAAAGCCAGATCTGCAAACTGACGAACAAATTTCTGTATGCCATGAAACTAAAGCAGTAGAACAGCCTTCTTCTCATGTGTGTTCAGTAAAGTTATGCAGCTTTCATGGAAATAATATTTCTGTGGATGCTACTGTCAAACAAAATCGCTTCACCAAACTTGAATATGTGTAATGATTTAGAAAAATCTCTACCTCTAACCTATCATTTATTTTTCTCATGAAGATAGATATTAAAAGAGAGGAAGCATTTTTATACTTCATTTTCCAGCCATTATTTTCCATGAAAAAAATGAAGAAATGACATATATCTTCAACTTCAGGAGCCTCTTCTTGCCAGTCAGTATGTAATTACTTTCACATTAGTGGGCAATGCATCATCAGAGCAACACTTAGAAACGTGCAGATTTATTGAGCATGCTTTACTGAACTTTAAATCTTAAATTAGCAATATACAGATTATCAAAGAAGGAGATATTAACAAATGACTATTTTTAGCAGATGTCGTTGCCAGAATATGTATTAAAAGTTCTGTAACCCTCTTTTTTAAAAAATTCACTAGGAGGTGTTATTTCAGCAGACAGAAAATGCTGGCCTTCAAGATGCTAAAGAGCTTGTGAGTTATTTGTTCTCCTCTAGCTGAACACTAAGCTTTTAACAAGTATTTATGTGTCTAACAACAAAACATCAAGGGTCACATTGGTAATAAGGGCTTAAATTATTCCTCTGGGTTTTAGTCACCTAAAAAATGTTTTCTATCATTTGTTCCTGGCACGACAACAAAACCAAGTAGATTTTGTGCTTGTTGATGCTATCTCTTCTTCCTCACAATGTTTATGTAAGATGTATCTTTCATTATTATTCATTCAGACTGGTTTGCCAGCTGCCAAACGTTCTGCTGCAGCTAAAGAAGAGCATAAAAGTTGTACATAGAGTGGAAATGAAGCAATTACCCTCTAGTTTGGTTCTAGGATTGCAGTACTTACTGATGCAACTGCCAGGAGGGAAGGAGAAAGAGAGAAAAGATCCTTATGCAAACATTCAGATTTAACATCTTTTCCATTGTCAGCAAAAGAAGCAAACTTTAGTTTCTAGAAAATGTATTTTGTAATTAGATCCCCTAATGTTTAAAAAGTGTGAAATGCGATTGAAACTGCTCTGCTAGCTGGGGAAAAGCTTAATTTAGAGATGTCCATCTCCCCTGTGGCTCTCCATGCCTAATGAGCATATGCCAACCTGGTTCACTTAAAGGAGACTTTTAGTCTTAGTGTTCTGCCTAAGTTCCTCTCTTCACACCGTTTGTAGGATAGTTTACTGCGTTACCCAACCTTCTACCATATTTGGTCTGTAACATGCCAACCAAAAAGTCATTTGGCAGGGGACATGGAAGAGCTTGTGGGCACATGTACGCACAATGTGAAGATGCACACCGTATTTCACTAGCAAAACCAACTTCTAAAATCATGGTTCAAATTTCTAGAGCTAACCATTTGGTTTACACTGGTTAGGCAGAGTTGTGACTATGGAGACCATTTTGCCTTTCCTCGGTCAGCAGCTGGATCTTACATTAAATATTTTTCTTTTTTTCCAATGGAAAAATACATTTTGGCTTTGGGGAATTGTGGCAAGACATGGTAGGACCTTCGTGGTGTTTTTTCACTGTCTACTCTGGTACTCCAACAAAAATATGATAACGCAGCATCAGTGAGCCAAAAATAACTCCTTGAGAAGCTCTGCCTCACCTTTGATGCCAAACGAAGCTCATGTTCAGGAGAGAACAGGATCTTTTTTTAATGGATTTAACCAGGGAGATACGGGAATCTTTTTGGTACTATGGCTGATCACATATATGATTGCAGCCATCAAAAGTTCAATCCAGTGGAAAACAAAATGCCTAGGATAGAAGCTTGACTGTAAACTTTAAAGTTGGTAATGTTCTTTCTTTTCTAGATATATTGACTAATTTATCACACTGTGTAAACCGCAGAATGGGTCATTCATTATTGCAGTTTCCTTAGCTTACTTGATATTGTAGGTGGAAAGAAGAGAGAAAAGAGACAGCCTAATTTATCTAGAAATTACTATCTCATACAAAACTGATTTTTCAAGCTTTGTTTGAAAACCTGTAAGGAGGCTGCAGTCCACATGCTATCCTAACAAAGTATCATCAAAATAAATTAGCTGGCCTCTAACAAGTTCTACAGGATGACCATGAGCTGCCGGCACTGCTTTCTTTTTACTTCCAAACCCAGCCACTAACATTATTAAAGACTAAGCTGCAGCAAAAGGTATTACTCTCCTTCACTTTTACTCTTTCATTGTTAACCCACCTACAAATCCAGTGAAACTTCTCTGAACAGAACAGATTGGTACAGATGTGAAACCATAACCAGACAGCAGTTCTTTTGTTTCAAAAGAGAGTAGGTTTCTTCATAATTAATAGAATTCATTTAAAAAGTGGAACATCTTCAAGGAAGATGGATACTTCGATTACAAAAACATGCAAAGCTTTGAAATGAAGAACTTTTCTTCCCATTTAATAAATGTTTCTCATTTATTAGTAGTAGTTTTCTGAACAGGCTATCTGGAGCTGAACATACCTCTTCATGTCAGCTTCCAAGATATTAAATGAGAAGTAGTTACTGCAATTTTCATATTTTAAAAGATGCTGCCTTACTGTAAAATTGGCAATTTTTTGAATAAAAAACTTATACTTGAAAATATACCTAGAGTACCTTAAAGACAATTCCACTGTGTACTACAATGAAAGATTTATTCAGCTGTCAAAGACAACCAGACTTAGCTAAGATAAATCTAATACAAGACCACCCAGATATCAGCAAGGGGAAACTCTTTGAGTTCTGTACGTACTGTGAATATCCCCTAAATACTCATGCAATTTAGGTACTTTATTTCAGATAGATAGGTTTGAATTTGATAGTATATTTCTACACAATAGATGGCCTGAACTAGGCCCTTTTAGTAAATGTTTCCTAGAGATTTTTGTTGTGCTCTGCTTATTTATTTTATGCTCAGTATCACCTACGCCACCATTAAAGCTCAATAACTGCTTTGCAACTACATGTTACCCTGCTGATTAGCACACTGGTTCATAAACACAGTATTTGGAATTCAGTGACCCCTTGATTTGTGATTCATACCGTTGGTTCCTGATTTTTTCCCTGACTGTGATTTTATTGATATTTCAATATAAATTGAGGAGTGTTTATTTATTTATTTAAAAAGCATTATCTCTGAACTATTCTGAGTATGCAATTCTCTATTGATCCTGGTACCAGTTACAAGCTGAAAGCACTATCCAAGTTCTAACACATGACAGATAATAGATGAGAAGAGTGACCTTCTCATTGGCTTATCAATTTTGAGGGCATTCAGCATTCATTAAACAACATCCTGTGCTGACTGGGCTTAATGGTCTTTGCTTTTCGTTACTGTTTCCAATCCCATGAAAAAAATCCCAAACCCTAAGAAACTCTAACCAGAAAACATTTTCCTCAACTGTCGATACATCAAAACCAATCAGTCCACATGATTCTTTTCTACCACTTGCCCAAGCCTTGCTCTTATTTCTTTTTTATATGCTTAAGGCCAACCGGTTTCTAATCAGTAGTAGAAGATAACAGCTTTATAATTATCACCAGTTATATCATCACCTTACTAGCTGCAAATTGCTGGAACTTTCTGCTCTCATTTAGTTTATTCATCAATTTATCTCATTAATGGTGTGCAGGAACTTAACTATTTCCTTGAAAATGTTAATCTTTCAAACTCCCCATTAGTTTTTTCACTTTGTGTAATAGCTACTATTATGCTGAAAGGGAAACTCATTACTTGCAAGAAATGAATATTAAATTGTTGGCTGCACATACCTGAATTTTTTTTTTCTCTGATGAAAATAACTCTTCGTAGGGGTGAATGCTAAATGTTGCCTGCTCAGGTTGTGGCATTTTGTGGCTTGATCCAGCATTGGTACTACAGTGCATACATGAGGTGTCTGGCACCAGAACAGAGTTCAGAAGCCAGGTTATTTGAGGGTAAGGGCACTCAGGGAGGGAAGGAGCCCTGAGTCTGAGTCCCTGGCGCCCAGGGTTATTTCGTGGATTTTTTTAACAGATGGCCATTTACGTAAGATAAGTTACAGACAAAATACTCTGGCACTACAACCCAGGACAGCCTCTAAGTGGTTACTCTCAATGTTAGCTACATCAGCAATATTCCTTGTAAGATGCCAGCTCTTTCTGGCCCATGAGTTCCACAGCTTTCTGGCCTTTCCCTCGCTCTTTCCACACATCAGCTGTTATTGCTGTCTGTCTTTGGGTGATTTTCGCTGGGAAAATATATGCTTATGTTGGCCTAAATATAGAAACTGTATCCTGAGTTAACATGGTAACCACCTGACTCTGATCTAACTTTGAAGTTATGATGTTTTGAGTAGGAGGTTGGGCTAGATGGCCTCTAGAGGTCTCTTCCACACCACATATTTGTATGGTTCTATAGGTTATGTGAGAGACTGTGACTCTTTCATGGCTGTTTTAAGGCAATGCCAACTGTGTGTATGAAAAGTATTATTTGAAGCTGTGCATGCCAAGTTTAACAGAGGTGTCTGCCAGTGCACCGGATCTCAGTGGGGCTTGACAGGGGTTAAGCAAGGGCTTGACTTCTTGCTGTTCATGGTGGGACAGTTCTCATGGGTGTCAGAACTATTGGTTTCAGCTGAGTGACCTACCAAGTTTAGAAACTTCTAAAGTCAATCTACCGTGAAATGGGAGTTTAGGGGTTTAGAGCTCTATTCTAGAGAAATGGGATTTGTCTAAGTGCTGCTTACACCTTGGTTTTCATCAGTTTTACTTGCTTTGTAGGGCTTTAGTTCTTACACCCTCAACATACTCATCAAATTCATTATTTTCAGAACAAACTACAATGAAGTCTGAAAGCCTGAGCCTGGCTATTTCCCCCCACTTATTAGCATTAAAAGAAGAATGTTGCTTTGGAAAACAATGTAGTCTTACAAAAAGTTTATATGCTCCATTCCATTTTAGCATCACAGAACAGATCACTGACTATTTGGTTCAGGGTAGTAACAACAAAACATTGGCTACTTGAAAGTGTAATTCGTGGAAGGTATTGGATACTTTTTCCCAAGTCAGCAAAAGCAAGTAATCCCTTTTTCAGAAGCGTAGATCTTGGGGGAAGGACATGGTTTAATTAAGGATGCATCCAGGTTACATGCTTCAAAGCAGCTGGCCTTTCCGACTGCTCCATTTCTACCATATGTTGTGAAATCTTCTCAAAACACTGCAGCAGTTTCTGATGCCTTAGCCTGTTCAGCTGTCACAAAGAGAAGAGGCTCTACTGGAAGGAAGGAATAATTTCTCTTTCACAGTTGCTGTGAATCTGTAACTATATTGGCCATTTTATTCCTTGATGCAATAGCAAGTAAATCCAATGATACTGCTGTTTTCTTCCGAAATGGATCAAAACAGTAGGCTTGGTTTTCTGCTTCCGTGTGCTTTCTGTAGCTACTTGTTTTGGTGCAAAAGAGCCTGCTCTCCAGTTTTGGCGACATTTTTGCACAGGTATAGGTGACTACCTCGAGACTGGAATATTTATATTGGGTTTGCCATCACCGTGATGTTCTCTACTGATCTTCTTTTCACAAACAGTGTGTCACATCTTCTCAGTGATAATGAACTCACACACATTTATACTATTTCTGCAATTACATCTGTAGCAATTACGAAGCTTAATTATATAATGATAATAAAATATGTACTTTTATCGCATGAGAGTGCTTAGTATGATTATATACAAAGGCAATATTTCCTGTATAAGCTGTGTCAATTGATCATTGACAACAGGAATAGTAAATAATAGAAAAAAAGGAGATGCTCAAGTCAGCAGAACCCAATAATCTAAACTTTCCGTATAGTAACTAGGGAATGCTGGCTCTACTTACTCCCCAATTTCATTATTATATGTTTGCCTTGCTGTGTAATTGGAAGATATATCAAAATTGTTACTCCTTAATTCAGAATTTTCTGCTTTATGTCAGCTTGCATTCCAGAATGAACAGCCTTGAAATGTTGTTTGTATGTGGGTTATTGCATGATGTAAACAGAGCGGTGTGTCAGCTGAATCAGACTGCTGAAAATGTAGAGATCAATAATTTGGTTTATTTTTAGGTCTTATATTGCCCCTCTCTGTCCCAGATGCTGCTAGTCTTCTTTTAGCCTGAAAACCTGAAGGTTATTTGAAGTCATGATCATATAATAGTTCTTTTTAAATCAACAGCTGAGACTGGCCTTGGGGAATATTGTTACTTATTTCTTAACCTTTTGGGGCTGACAGAATAGAGTCTGACTAGATTACAAAAACATGCAGTGAAACTACAAGGTCTATTACTTCATACATGACCCTTCACTGAGAGCTCCACTTGCGGAAGAGCTGTGGGTGTTCAGCATGTCTGTAAATCAGATTATAATCTTCTACCAATCAACCATGTAGCCCACCAAGATATATATTTATCATCTGATCAGCCATATAACTAGTTGGGGTAGATATATTTCCTACAGGTGGGTGGATGATGAAGTTGTTTTGAAAAGTCTTATTTACAAGAAGTTTAAAGATCATAGAGTTTTACCTTCCTGTAAGTCAATTATTGAGACAAATCATAAAAGATACATACTGGGTCTTTCAACTACATGCTATATCTTAACAGACTGATGAATATCAGGGGGATCAATAATTTCTGAACATTAATAACCAGGGGCCACAGAACAGTTTGTTCCTAAACAACACAATAAAGAAACCAGTAATTTACAAGTTCATTAACTGGGCCAGCTACTGTTTGTTGCCAGTGTTTATGGGTATTCAGGAATTCTCTCTTTTCTTTGCAAATAAGCACAGATGCTGTCGATTCTAATATTCGTGCTGCTTTGAGTCTGTTCACAACAGAGTTCACAGCTTTGGAACCCAACTGATGTTTTTAATAAAAGTCTATTTTTTGTGTCTCTGGGAAGACTTGTCTCTTTCTAACAACCAGTGTCAGGACACCAACCAAAGCTGTCACTGCAAAAGAGTGCAGAAATTGGACTGTCCCCCTGAATAGACTGTCAAAAAAAAAAGAAGAAAAACAAAAGAAAAAAGAAAAAAAATAAGTTGAGACTCTTCTAGATGAGAATCTATCTTAACACCTCTGAAAACTGTAATATGAAACATTAAAACCCCCAACTTATACTAAAGTGGAATGGAAGCTTAAATTTAATTTTAGTGACAAATGGCTACATTGAGACATGAAAATGCCAGTTGTTCGACAGGGACTATCTGGCAGCTACTGCTGGGCTATTCCTCTGAGTGAAAGTCAATGTTATGCAGAACCAGGGATCCAGAAGATGTTAAGCTACCCTGCATTACACAAGGGGTTTTCATCAGCGAAAGACCCAAGTGAAAGGCCAAGAGATCAGGGTATCAGGACCATCACAGGGGCAGCACTTCACTGCAAGCTATATCTTAAGGCAACTTTCAGCTCTACTTAATGCCCTGTACACTCCTGTTAAATAGTTAGACGATATTGGAAGGGTCTTTGCAGTAGAATTTATAATTTATCTCTTTTTTGAAGAGATTCATTTATTTGTATTACTTAAAAGGTATGAGGCTGAGAATTTTATTTATTTATTAGATTCTGTAGTGAAACCTTTTTTTTCTCCACTCATATATCAAAGTTCATATTTTTCACTCAAAGTATCAACCACTATCCCACAGCTCCTGTTTCTTCTGAAATTATTTTCTAAACCTTATTCTCCTAATTTATTCCATGAAAATCTTACTGCTAAATCCTGTCACTCTTCACATGCCTTCTGAAAGCGTATCACTTCTTCTAAACACAATGGCCATGACTCTTGTATTTATTTTTTTAATTATTCTTCCTCTACCTTTTGAAGTTAGCTACGTTCCATCCCCTTCTTTTTCACTGTCTTCACTGCCTGAATTACTTCCCCAGCTTGTGGATATGATAGAAGTCATACAGCTGTTACCTCTGGACAGAATTGTTCGATCTTACTGATGCATGAAAGAGAATCCCGAGTGCAGTGATCCAACTGCGAAGCTCACTGATACCTTATTGTGCTGCATAGCAGAGTCCAGGGCTCTATATTTTGACTTGCACAGTGAGAGGAGCCACAGGAGTGGAAATATCATATTATGGCAGCATGACCAAATTTCTCAGCAAAGCTGAGAAGAGGAAAGGGAGAGAGTTACACAATAAGGAACACAAAGAGAGAGATGGGGGGATGTTTGAATGGTACAATATGCCACTGGAAGTGGCCTTCCATGTCATTGAGTCCTACAATCCCAGAAAACACATCGTATTTTCTATCCCTTTACTACATTTCTAAGGCTCTGTCTAAAAACATTTGGAATTCCTGCCCTAGCTTCTTTTATTAGAAGACAATTTCAGAATGTCACCACTCTGATTAAGGGTGACCTTTTAACTTACCTTGCCCATTTTATACCCATTTTCTCCTTTACTGATATTGTCCCGTAGATGAAATGGGTCATATTGCCCTCTGTACATTCTTGATGCTGTTTGGCAGATTTATGTATTAGAGGACTGTGCCAGCATGAGCATATCCTAATTATCTCATTTTATGTTTCTGCCATATTCTCTTCTCAACGCTGTGCTCAAACCTTCCTAAACCACTTTCGTATTATTATGCAGATATAAAATGGATCGATGGGCCTGTGAGACGTTTTACAAAGGGATTTACAGGCAAAAGTGCAGTGGAACCTTTGAAGTGCTGATTCATAAAACATATTGAAATCACTGGGGATCAGAAACATAGGCAGGACTAAAACTAGACATTTTCATCTTCTGAATGTCTATTTCTAATCTGATTCATGAATAACTAGTTAACTAGATCTTTGGCTATTGAAATCAGTAGATCTGAATTTATTTATACCACCTAAGAGTTTCTCCCTGTATGTAATCCTAGAGTTTAGGCTGCAGCAGCAACTAAAATCACTGATCACAATATAAAAAAAGGAAAAGGAATACTTGTGAGGAATTCTTTCCAATTATGATGTATAGTATATTTTCAAAGTTAGCTACACAAATTCTACTTTGAACATTGAAATGTTCTAGAAAATGATATAAACCAAGGTAAAATTAAATTACTAGTCTTTTGTGATGTGTAAAGATTGTATATATTTATATATATATTTTAAATTTA
>VWZK01000138.1:0-22502 GCA_013396935.1 Baryphthengus martii | reverse complement strand
TGTGATTCTGTGATTCTGTGATTCTCCTAATGTACTTCAGGCAAAAATTTTCAGCAGTATTTCATTGAGACGTACATGCATACACACACACACATCACATACACATGCACAGAATACTACTGAAATAATGTTTCCGACAGAAATCAGTTTTAAATATTTTTTTCTGACCAGTATCACTGAAGAGCTGAACGGAGAGAAATGTTGGATGAGAGGAAGGTAAGCATGTAGTGCTGTTTGTCCAGAACATTCCACAAGGATTTCTTGTATTAGGCTGTTCCTGGTCAAAAGGCAGTGTCTTTGGACATAAGAACTCTCAATGGATTTTTATCTCATTCCATCTCTTTTTTTAAACCTAGAGGAATTTTAGCATCCACAACATCCTGTGGCAAGGAGTTCCAAGCACTACTTCTTTTCTTTCAGTAATAAATTCCCATCTGCCAGTTTCATTTCATGCTTTAGTTCACATTTTAAAAGATCCAGTGAACAGTGTTTTCATAGACCCTTATCATATCGTCTCTCAATCACCTCTCTTTTTTTTTAGGCTTCAGTGTTTCATGCATGGATGCTATTTTATACCTGTGATCTTTCTTGTTGCCCTTTTTTTCTATATCTTCTCCAGTTCTCTTACTTGCTTTAAGAGATGAGGAAAAGCAGAACTGCACGCAGCATTGTGTGCAGGGGCACTGCAGATTTGCAGTGCTTTTCTTTCTCTTGAATTCCTAAATTTAACTACAGGTGAGCTGGTATTTTCTTAGCACTATCTTTTATCATCCCAAGACCTCATTTCTAAATAGTTCTGTGCCCGTCACGGCATAAATAAAGTGAGGATTTCTGTTCCCGTGTTCATCATTGAAACCTGAGACTGAGTTATTTATGTGAGAAAAAAAAAAAAGAAAATAAGGGACAAGAAGTTCTAGGATATAGTAATACTTCCAGATAATAAGCCTAGGCAAGAGGTTCAGGGTGAAGACCCTCAGATAAAGCTGTTATCTGCAAGAAAGGTTGAGTGAGCTGAAAGATGATGAAGAGCATGATGCCAAGTGTTTGAATTGCCAGAGAATAAAACAGGAGAAAAGGTGAAAAAAGGAATTAAAGAAAGATTAACATTGTTTTGAATCATATATCTAGAAAGCAGTCTGCTATAGGAGAGAGCTATAATGAAAAAGCATCCAACATAAAGTGTTTACCTAGGGAAAAAGAAGAAATTGAGGCAAAAAATAAATGCCCAGAGATAGACACTGTCATCTCTGCTGCAGAACTGGCAGTTCATTTAATAACTTTCAAGACTATGTCTTGGTATTACAAGCTTTAAAAGCTCCAGCTGAAAACAATCGCTATTAATAACCTCCCTGCTTTGCAATATGAAAGCAGAAGGTACAACAGCGAGACACCTATAATCCCCCCATGTTAGACAGCAGCAGAACAGCACTCAGCCAACCATGGAGGAGAATCCTATAAAAGTACCCAAATCCATCTCTCCATGATGGATGGTCTTTGTACAAGCACTAAAGTGTATTCCCTTTAGTACTACTGTCTATTGATGCTGAGCTACTAAGTAATCTGAGGGAAACTAGGAAGCGATCGCCATGATAAAAAATAAAATGGATTGGGGATAAAGCTGGAATTTCGTCAAAACCATCATGATCAGAACAATATTGCCTGAGAAATGGGGAGCTTTATATCTGTCAAGATGTCAGTGTTTGGACAGGAAACCAAAGCCTTGGAGATTGGTGTCAGAAGAGGGATCTTTTTCTTCCGTAAGCACCATACATGTACCAACATGAAATACAAATGCAATCTTGCTGACTAGAATTCATGACAAGTAGCTCCTGTGAGAACAGTCTGAAACCAGTAAGACTGCTCACATATTCCTGGAAGACTTCTCTTATATTCACTAAGCATTTACTCAGCCTTTACTCGTGAAATACATTTTGCTAATTCATGGAACTCTTTTTTGAACAATTCAGGATTTATTTCTGAGTTTTGAATTGAGCCAAATCCTGCATAGCTTGTATGAACTAATGAGAAGGAATCATTAATGCCGAGAGAATGACTCACAGGATTAAAGGCAACAGATAGGATCAAGCCCTACACAAGTACTAAGACTAAAATCCTGATAGCATTAGTGGGATCTAAAGCTAATTAAAAAAAAAATAAAAAAAAAAAAAAAAAAAAAAAAAAAAAAACAAGAAAAAAGAAATCAGGAAAGATGTGTTGACACTGTGATTTTGAGAAAGAAAAACTATCAGCAAAGTCACATAAGAAAAAGTTGACTAAGTTGGGGTTTGAAACCTGGGGGCTGCCATATATCTGAAGAGTATGGGCACAGGCATGAATGTCTAATGAGAGAATCAACCATTCTGGAGACATAATAGCATGATGACTGGAAAGAAGAGTGGACTGAAACTTATTTCCTCTCTACATGTTAGGGATTTAAGTCAGGAAAGAACCATAAAGTAACAGAATAGGTGAGATTGGAAGGCACCTCTGGAGTTACTGTAGTCCAAACCCTACTCAGAGCAGGGTCACCTTGAGTAGACTGCTCAGGACCATGTCCATTTGGGATTTGAACATCTTCAAGGATGAAGCCTCTATAACCTCTTCGGGCAACCTGTGGCAGTGTTTGACCATCCTCACCATTAAAAAGTTTCTTTTTATATTGAAAGAGAAGTTTCTGTGTTTGCCCATTGCTTCTTACCCTGACAACAGGCCTTCTTTATTACCTTCCCTAAGGTATTTGTACACATTGATATAACACCCCTCTGAGCCTTCCCTTCGCCAGACTACACAGTCCCAGCTCTCTTCATATGCCAAATGCTCCAGATCCTCATCATCTCTGTGGCCCTTTCCTAGACTTGCTCCAGGACATCCATGTTTCTGTACTGGGGAGCCTAGAATTGGACCCAGCACTCCAGATGTGAGCCTGCCTCCTTTTCTGCACTAAAATCACATTAGGTCTCTGACCAGGGCAGGGGGGAAAAAAGAAAAAAAAAAAAAGAAAAAATAGTGAAGTAAGATTTCATAGGCTTTTGTCATGATGATTTAAAATAATTCAATAGAATCACTGGGAAGAGATTGATAGAGAAAAGAAAAATGAAAGCCATGTGAGCAACTCTTATGCCAACGAGGGGAATACATAGTGTCTGCTTTCTCTTAAAACATTTTTGGAAAGAAGTTGATTGAAAATACAAGATTTCTGAGGCTTGGAGTTTTTTGAAGTCTGCAGAGGGACGTTCATGAGCAGAAAGCCTTGAGTTCAGCTGCTCTGAACTTGATAATTTGCTGCAGAGAGCTTCAGTGCCTTTCATGAGAGTATTGTCTGGCTAAACTCTGAATAAAACCCTTACAGGGCAGCCTTAGCACCTTTAGCAGTTTAAAAAACTTTTGGGGATGGGGAATATTTCTCTAGGCTGAAATGTATCTCACTTTCTGAGCTGAATAGATTCTTTTTTGTTGTTGTTGCTCACAAAATGCTTTAAAATCTCTAGGTTTGAGTTATCTGTGGCTGGGGAATTGCAAGTACTTTTCATGCCTGAAGACCATTTCAGGCACTTTGCTTGTGCACAAATAATTCAATGTTTGGGAAAGAAAAACTTGGCATGGAGATCATCAGCACCAAGGAGTAAGAGACCAGCTTCTCAAGAAAGAAATAAAAGGAATACAAATAGCAAAAATGGAAATATTAAGGCCACAGGCCTGGACAGCCTGTTTCTCCTAGAGGATATCATGACTCAAAAGATGACACACATACTCAAATAACATGAACATTAAGAATTATAATAAATATTTGCCAACTATCATCTTTGAGGGTTTACGAAAGAGTATTTCCTTAGGAGCAGGTTATTTGATAACCTGTAACAACAGTTTTTATTTAGGTTTGGGTTCATTTTCATTTATTTGTTTTATTTTATGTTTTGTGTTAGTGCTTGGTATTTTTTTGCTTTGAGTCAGGCAGGCTTTTTGTTATGAGAGACAGGACACTGAACCCATTAACTCTTGTTCTGATCCAGCAGAACAAATCCTGTGTTCCTCTATTACACTTTATCTATTTTTGTTCATATGGATCACCTAAATAACGCCAATGCATGGAAAAACATGTACAATCATTCGTGCTCTGCAGGTGGAACGGGGCATATCTTCAGAAATGGATTCAGGTCACCCAGCCTTTTTACATCTAAATGTCATCTCTAAGATGACTCACTTAGGTTTTGCTGGTACTTGGTAAAGGGACATAGGCAGTGATATGTAGGTTTAGTCTTGGACAGTGGCATCAACCTAGGTTGAATCGCTTATCACCCTTTCCATGTTCCTTCCATTGCTATCATTACTGCTTAAGTGATTAGCACAGACTAAATCACTAGTGACATTAAATCCACCCCAAAACGTACATAGGTGTACAACCAAGAATTGATGCATATTAAAGGGTGATAAGAAATCTAACTGCTTTTTGGAATGCCTGGGAGTGAGAGGAAAGGGAAGTAAGTATCAGGGAGGAATTAAAGATTATTAAGTTAAAGGACTACATTGACACAAGACTTTCTGTAGGTAAATTGGCAATGAGTAAGTGTGGAACAAAAAGGGAAAGAAAATTCCTGACCTAAAAAAAAGTATTTTTAATTAATGTTCAGAACACAGACCTTCCAACTTTGTAATATGAGAATCAGGTAAAACCGTACATAAAATTAAAAAAAATATAATTCTGAAGTAGTACCTGCACTTTGTGACCAGAAAGTCTTTACTTTCCTGTGGCACTGTTAGTACAAGTAGAATTTAGTCCATATAAATTTATTTCATGTGTCTCACACATCCTATGGGAATTATTTTTTTTTCTTCATAAGTGTTCATTACATTTTGCTTTTATTTCACTGTTTAAATGTTTATATAGCTGCAACAAAGTCAGGCAGAATACCATGTTACATTAACTGAAATAAAAATTGTCACTGAATTTTTAAAGAGTTTAAATTAAATTAATGAGAACTTTAGCATTCACAATCAGAAGCCAGAGTGTACTAGCCACGAAGGCTGCCAAGACAATTGATAGCTCCGCCTTTCCTAACAGAAGGTTCTGAATAACTGTCCTACTCAATGCCATTTGACCATTGTCCATGAGGATCTCTAGGCCTGCAGGGGGAAGATTTAATGAAAAGAAGAAAATCAGATTGCAGGTTAATTTCTAAAACATTTTGGGATAATATGACTCAAAGGATCACAGGTTACGTCTTAACGCCACTCTTGAGAAATGCACTCTATCAAGAGAGCTTTGCATTGAACTGCAAAGTACTATGGAGATGAGGTGGGGTGTTTCACATGCCTCAAATTGGTTAAGCATAAATTTCAGCTTGGTCCTACGTATCAGTGTAGAGATCTTACATGGTGGAATATGAAGAAATGAGGTAAGCAGAGTAGATCTGAGCAAACACTCTTGCTTTGTGATGTGCGTGTTAAAGTCACTGGGAAAAGCAAAATTCTTAATTCGCTGGCTGTTATGCATATAAACTTTGCAGCTCTACAGTTGCATTACTTTGAATTTGTTATGATTTGGAGGTTGTTTTTTATAATGCTTTCAACTGCTATTAGTTTTAGACCAGAGTTTGGATGCTCGGTACACAATCCCTTTACACTGCAGAAACCATAGCAAGATCAGTCTGTGTAACTATCATGTACAAGAAATTAGAATAGAGAGAGTTTTCATAATTTGTGGGCTTGCATACAAATCTGCAATTTCTGGAACACAGACAGCACTTCCCTCCCTCAGAATAGAAGATAAAAGCCTGTCAGTGATTCTGAGGTGCTAAAATATGAGGGAAACAAGGACCAGATAAGAATCTTACTAGATAAGACAGACAGCTATAAGCACTAACCCTGGATAAGATTTCAAGCAATAATCTAATCAATAAACATATGGGCAAATGAAAATGCAAATAAGCCACAAAGATATAAATGTTCGGGAAGAAAGAAAGATTTCTGTAATGCTTACCTGTATTGCAGTGACTTCAAGTAGCCCTTAAGTGGAACTGACGGTATTACAAACACAATAAGCACTTCTAGACAAACTGGAATAACAATCACTTCAGGAGCCTGGAAGCATTCACAATTCTGCTGTTGTCAACTCTTTCAGTAGCTTTAATTTTCAATGGTAAGCACAACTCCTATATAGTGTTGTCAAAACTGCAATGAAGTTATGTCATTGAATATTAAAGCACTGGCCTGCGGAATGCCAAACACACGGATTTGAATTTCATGCTCTCTACTAAACATCAAGACAAATATGTCTAATTTCATAAAAACCTCACCAGCCCAGAAAGGCTGACAATCAGGCCCAGTGTTACCACTTCACAGCTGAAACAGGAGTTTCTCCTATAAAACAGCTCTTTCCTGGAGGTCAGAGGAGGGGAGAAGAAGCATGGGGTTAGGATTCATGGATGCATCATGAGATCAAAGCATAAAGAGGTTGCAGTACTAAAGCTTACAATTAATCACAGAACAGAAAATGCACATTTGTGTACGAAATTGCTTTCCTTATGCTGTTTGGGAGAGGCTGGGAAGTGATTCAAGAAGTACATGAGGAAATAAGGATACTTATTTCAAATGACAGGAGTTTCATTTACTGTGAAGTTTACCTGATTCCAGCCTTGATTTATGAGCCATGACGGTGACTTGTTCAACAGAAGGAACAATACACTTGTGCTCCTCATCAAAATCCAAAGAGTTGCTCCCTCCCTCGCCTTTTCTCCCAATGCTACCTTTTGCTCTGAGATGTACTCAGGGCCTCTGTCTTTCCATGTCTTCATGAGACTAGAGATAACTTGTGGTAATGTTTTGGGAGCCTGCAGTCTTTCTGTTAAAACTACTTAGGTCTTGATACAGGCTTTTCCTTTTGGGGTAGGTTTTATTCTGTGTGTTAGATTACAAACAGTAATGAAGGCGTATGACCACTGGAAAGATTTGGGAGGCCATACAAACATGAACTTCATGGCAGTCTCTAGACTAGTGAGGTACTTTTCTTCTGGAATATTTTCTAAAAATGATTGTTTTGACCTTGAAAGTAAAATTTTGTTCCTGCCTCTATTGGAAGAAATGCATCTATTCAAAGAATAGATGCCCAAAGCTTACCAATTATACTGAAATGCTCAAAATAGTCTGGACACTGATATTCTGGACAGAATGAGTTCCATGCTGAAGTATTCCTGGCAGGCAAAAAAAAAAAACAGAGAAAATTAATTGCTCAGTCTTATTTGTTCTACAGTTTATAGATAGCACTGTGAAGAGAAGAAACACAAACCACTGTGCTTGGTTTGTGCTTTGTGACCTCGCCAGTCTGAGACTGACTGAAATCCACTAAACTCTTTTCACACAGATATCCTAAAGCTTTGAAAATTAAAAATCATTAATTACCTTGCCTGTAGTTTCACTGCCTAACAAATAATCAACAATTATAATAATTAATGTGTTTTTTTTTATTGTTGTTGTTTCATGAAGCACTGAAAGTATATTAGAAACACCACATTTCTCCCAAAGTTACATTGGTTTCAAGATATTTCCCTCTGATTATTTTATTTCCTTGGGGGGGCATTTCTAAGCTCACAGAAATCTTTTGGATGCTCTGTTTTACCAGTGCTTATGCCCTCCGAGATCTTGCATTATTAATAATACTAATTATTGCAATTATTTATTATTAGATGAAGGATGAGAGAGTTTCCAGCAATTCACAAAGCACAGAAGAGGATGTAGGCTTTATACTACAGGGGTTGTGGGTGAACTTTCAGACCCCTATGTAGTGAGACGCCTCTGACAAAGAAGAATTGTGCTTAGCAAAAGCAGCTGGTAAAAGGACATGGAAAATAAATAAATAAATAAATAAGACCTCATGCATTGTTGGACTACTTACTCAAAAGGTCACACTAGGGGAACAGATTAAAAAAAAAAAAAAAAAAAGAGAAGAAAATGTGTACTAGACGGTTTAATAATACAGAATACAGATCAGAATCTGGAAAAGGTTGATTAACATCTGATAACTTCATGGAGGTACACTTCAATGTTATGTAGGAGTTGTCCTTTATCTTTTCTGGAGGACAGAGAAATGTCTGGTGACAAAGATGCAGGTGTACTGAATGAATAACCATAGCTTATGGTGTGCACTCTTATGCAAGTATTCTGAGCTAGAGCAAAAGAGAGAGATGCTATAGCTGCAGATGCAGAATCAGGGCTCACAAGGCAGTAGGAGAGATTGAGTTCAAGTATCAAACAGCGTAGAGCTGTAACCCAAGATGTTGCAAGGTCATAGCATAGTCTGACTGACACAATGGACTGCCTTAGTCAAAAAGAAAATTTCACATCTTAGACTCGCAACAAAGCCTTTTGTTTTATGTAGGATAATGAAAGCTCAGAAATGGAGGATGTCACTTCAAGAAGAATTACCTTCAGGGAGTTTGATGTTAAGGAGGGAGCACACTCTCTGGAAGGCTGGCCCACCACATCCCCAGTATTTTTTCAAGGAATAGAGAAGATGTCTGTTTTTTTTCCTGTTGCTTAATAGTGGCAACCTCTAAGTAGCAAAACAAAAGCTTAAGCAGATCTAGACATATATGTACAATTTTATATCTATTTTTCTAATTCTCTCTTCTACTTGTTAAGCAAATATCTGTTCATGACTATATAAATCTAATTAGATATTTAAAAGAAAATGTATTGGTCTTCACACAGAGCTCAAGAGACATGTAGGTGATATAGATCAAATACTGTGTCTTTGGCTTGGTCCAAAGGTGGAGAAACACAAAACGCCACCTGAAAGCTACAAAACACATGCAGTACACCTAAGTAAAGTGTATGAGAAGACCAGAGAAAGAACACAGACAAAATCAGCTCTGTAACTATGACAGTGACATTAGTGACTTACAGAAGCTTTTAGGTATTATTACTCTCTTCAAAAGATGAGTGTGCTTCCCCTGCGCTTTTCTTTTCGACACATGTCTTCCTACCCAAATGCACAGCAAGTGATTTTTATATCTGAAACATATTCTAGGGGATAAAGAACAACAGGTGTACAATAGGAAATGAATCCAATCCAAAAGACTAAAAGACTGCTTCTGAACAACATCTGACTCAGGAAGCTTTTTTTTTATTTTTTTTTTTATTTTTTTTTTATTAAACCAGTCCAGAAACAGATCATTTAATGAATTGTTTGTTTCTTTTTGTTTGTTTGTTTTGTGTTGTTTTTTGTTTTTTTTTTATGTTGGTTGTTTTGTTTTTTTTTTTCATGTGGACCTACTCTCATTCCACTGTATGTTGAAGGAGGAGTCCTGTTTCAGATATTAAATGGCTTTATGCCAGCGGAGTATGTATTAGACACAATCACAGAAAAATGGTATTGCAAAGGGTCTTAAGAGGGTGTGTAATCCATGCAGTTCTTTCCCCAAGGCAGAATCAACTACTTAAGCCATTTGCAAGAGAAGATTGTCTATCTCTTGTTCTCAGTAATGGCCAGTGATGTATTGCAAACCGTGTACTTACATATATTACACCAGAATTTGGAGAGTACAGGTCAGATTAAAGTCTCACTTACTGACACTGTGCAAACTCCTAAGAAGAAGCAATTCCAGTTCCATACAGCTTTCAATCTCAGTAGACAAAGCAGCCAAGGGAAAGAGAAATAATATGTCGTCATATTTATTTTATACGGAATTTCTAACTTTTTTTGCATTAGCATAATCCACCTTTTCTTAAGACTAATAGTAAAACTCCAGCTGACCACAAGTGGAATTAACAGAAGAAACTACAGATTACACAAGGAATATGCAGAAGGGGAAAACAGTCCGAGTAGGACTCCTGTATAACCCAGATCTCTCATATCTCAAAATCTTGACAAAGACTTCTATACCTAGCATGAAGGTTTTGTCTCTTTGCACTTTTAAAAAAGAAAATAATGCTTTAAGAAGAAAAAAAACAAAAACCCCACAACAAAAAAAAACCAAAAAACTATAACACATGATGGAGTTTTCCCAACACAGCGTGCAGCTGTGGAGCCAAACAAGGTTATCCACATTCCCTGAGCGATAGTTTATGTTTTGACATTGACTAACTCATCCACGCTCAGGGCACAAGCATTCAGACAATCTCCATCACCACTTTCCCATTAGAAATCTTGATCTCTGCTGAAACAAGCTCAATTCCCTTCATTATTTCCCAGCTGACAGACGACTTGAGAGGGAGGATATTACAAGTGTCAGTCTCTTTGCCTCCGGACAGGCCATAGATGACACAAGAAGGAGAGAAACAAACAAATAAAAAATACCTCTGTTTATATGGCAACTTTTTAATGTGTTTGACACACCACTATGCTTCATTCATTCTCCCCAAACTAGTTTACTAGGATTATATTCTTGGAAATCCTTCAGCAAAAGTGTTCCCTCTGCCCTTTTTCTTTGATTTTTGTTCAGTTCTTGTTATTTCACTGAAAGAAGGAACCAGCAATCCATCTTAAAGAGCTGCTTTGTTATTAGAAAGAGCTATAGTGCTCTTCAAATTAGTCGTGTAAAATCTAGCAAACAATTTCGAGAAGGATGATGTTTTCTTACTACACAACACAATGAACAATCAAATGGGTCTTAATGTAGACTTTTCCATAAATATTTTCAGAAGGGTCAATTTAGGTTTACTAATACTTGCATTTTTTTGGCAATGAGAGGTCAAGATCAAGGTCTGTAAGTTAATGAGAATTGTCATAGCTCCATTAACTGCAGTAGAGGTATGGTGCTTTGCGTTAAGAGTTAGTCATAAACATAGTGAAAGATAGTCCCTGATCTGAACAATTCACTTTTTGAAGGTAGAAAATAGTCAACATTGACCAAAAGCATGAAGAGCAAAAAGGTAGTGTGTTTTCCACTCAGTACAACCAGTATGAGTCATTTCAGGGTACGTGATGGTTCTGAACATACGTGCAACTCTTTCCTCATTCTCTGCTCTCACCTCTGTGTGTTTGTGGGCACATCCCATAGTTTTCTGCATTGAGGTGATCCAGAACTCTTCTTAGTCAATAGCATTAGAAGACTCCGTGGCTATGTCAATACAAGCAAACAAAACTATTTTTGGTTCATTCCTTGATATTTAGTCTGAACGTCATGAAATAGCCCTTATCCATACTACTGCACTTTCTTAGCTTTAAAAAAAAAAAGATTTTAACTGCCTATTAAGAATAGTGCCTGACTCATACTAGATGCCCAAATAGTTTTGGAGATTGGTAATTGTCATAAGCCAAAACTGTATTAGGAACCATACTGTTTAGTAGTATCAGTAATCATGGTCTAGTGCCCATGAATATTCTCAGTGTTTTATTCATTAGCGTAGCCATTGCCTATCCGTCCCCTCAGGGGAGCCGCATGATGGTCACAGAAAGAGTGTCAGCACACAGGTGAGTTTTATTAAATGCATATGAGAAAGACTGAAAAGAAAGATAATAAAAGATTGATAGCATGGGGATGTGACTAAGGTGGTTATCACCAAAGAGATTTTGTAGCCTCTGGAATATGAAAAATATTAGTATGGACCACATTAAAAATTAAAACACTTTCCCTTAGCTCTTGATGTTCACCATTTTGATGAAAGTTTTCATTAAAAGACTAATCTTTTTAAAAAAAATATATTAAAAAACCTCCAGTAACATGGAACAGAATCAAAATATCAACATTTTGGCATTAAAAGAAGAAGTAGAAAGAAGAAATACAGAATCATTGGTAAGAGAAATGATGCAGAATAAAATAATTCAAGGAAAACTAAGGGAGGATGGGTGTAATGTCTCAAGAAATCTAGTAATGACCTGCTGGAAGATGGAGGAGAAGGAGGTGTGTTTTGCTTTATTGTGTATTTCTGTAGAGTGCAGTAAAAGAAAATTCTACCATCTGTCATCTTCAAGAAATTGGCATGCTATGACATTAGACAGGTTTGTTCATACTTCCAATCTGCTGCTCGCTCATTTCTGCTGAACAGTTTTGTTCTCCACTTCTCCCACATAATTTTTATTTTTATCACTATTATTATTTGGAAGTTAGATCATGTTCCATTATTTTTCTATAGCTTTTAGTCTTCAAGCCAAAATAAAATAAAATAAAATAATAATTGAAAAAAAGAGCAATCTACCAAAAAATCCTAGACTTCCTCCACTACCTGCCTTGATCATTCTATTTTATTTTTCCAGATGTCATTTAGGTATACTTTTTAACGTGGTTACGCTTCCCCAGCCCACTGTTTGTGATATAATGTTTTTTAAAAAAATGAGTCATAATGAACATTAATGGAACATTAAGTTTTAGTTACATTAAAATCCGTAAGGCAATATATTTGAAATTTATGTAAGTAGGTTGTATCTCCTATTAGGGAAAGCATATTTCTTCAGGATATAGCAGGAAAATGTCTCTGTTAGAAGTTACAATATCAAATCCAAATGATAGGATTTCCTTGCTATATGTCACAGAAAACCCTGGATGTGGGATTTACGTAACCCAGATGGCCCAGCTGGGTGATAAGTGGATATCAGTCCTTAGCTAATCTCCCATCCTGGGAGATCCCTGCTTCCCTTGCATGATCTGAAGGGAGGACACTGAAAAAGATTTTATCATTTTTCACTGACAACCAAGAGGACTTAGACAACCATTTCAGGGTAGAGGTCCACCTTTTAGTCTGTAAATGTCAGAGGAAATAATTCTGTTTCTAATTCACATCAGGAGTGCCAGGTTCCTAAATCTGCTAGGTCAAGTATTGAAAGGGGAAAACTTGACTGTTTTTGTATCATATTCCAAGATGTGGATTCAATTTCCTTAATTTCCTTCAAATAGTACAGTAGGTCCTGACTAAAGAGGTCCTGAATAGGGAAAAAAAAAGCTTTTAATTCTTACAGTTGCCAAAGTTTTTCTTAGAATTCATCTCCTGCTTCATATTCCAGATTTTTAATGATTGGTACATCTTCATATTTCAAACACAATTTAACTAAAAAGAGACTTTAACTAAAAAAGAGCCATACGGCTTTCAGCAGAAATTCTAGACTGAATGTGGAGCTCCAAGTTGTTTTGTAGAAAAAAAGATGTATAGAAGAAGAAAAAATATGCAAGTTATGATTTGCTGAATTAAGCAGGTCCATATTATACATAAATATATTTGAAGTAGATTACTGAAAAAGTATTTCCTTGATGTTTCTGTAAAACAGATTTTCAGCACGATTAAATTTATTTACATGCCACATTTCTTATTGGTGCAAACTGGGATAGTTACATCAATTTTAGTGAACTGAAATGATAATAATTGTATAATTAAATGAGGATCTAATTTTTTGGAGAATAGGTATTTGCTAAGATTAGGAATATTTTATGTGGTTTTCTTTTAACCTGAAGGGAAAGGACAAGGATTTGTGATTACTGAGGAAGGCAAAGAAAAGCTAGAAAAGGATTCATTAGGCTGAAGCAGCAGATAGACCTTCAGGGAAAAACTCACATCTCGAAACACTGAGAGTGGTAGTGACTCAGGGGAGTTAAACTAAACTTGGAGCAGTGTGTCTCATAGCACAGTTTGGCCCACGGCCTGGAAAAGAGTCTTCTTGCTGTCTGTCAACGTTCAAATGAATCTTCTTCAAACTTAGCACTCTTTTTTATAGTGTCTTCCATCTGGGGATCTGTAACATCAAGGTGTAAGAGAGATCAAAATTTGGCCAAGTAGTTTATAATTCAGGGGAAAGTGCTTCTAGCCTGGTGACACACACTATGTAATCAACAAATAAAAATATTTACAATATCTGTGAATAGACTTGCCTTGGTTATTAAGATACAAGTAAACACATTTCTCATAAGTCAGGATTAACAAAACGGTTGTACCAGTATTAATGATTTACATTCAATTTTTTTTTGGAGGGGAAGAGAGGGATGGAGGAGGTAGTAGGGATAAAAATGAAAATGTGCGGTTTGTGGAATTTCCAGGAGAAGTAACTGAGTTCTAGAAATTCCATCCAGTGAAAATTAATACAAGCAAAGCAAGGAAACAAACAAAAAACACAGACTACAAAAAGACCAGGGCAAATTCCTTGATTTTCCGTAGTCTCCCCTGTAAAGAATCTGTCTTTAGATCCATTGTATATGATGCAGTGCAACATTTGACCTTGAACTTCTGTTGACTATTGTCAATTTTCAGCAATGGAAGAAACTGAGACAGGCTAGTTTATCTCCACAGATTTCTACAACTCACCCTTTGTTCCATCCCCTTCCCATAATTAAACAAAACATAACGAAGACAAGAAACAGAAGAGAAAAAAAGAACTTCTTTGGCTGCTGTCAGCCTTTCTGGGATAAGGTTCCTGGCTCCAGATCTGGTGCTGATTTTGACACTCAGCTCATAAGAAGAGTGAATCAATCAAGAGGTAATTCAGCACCCTCCACAGGCTTCATATAAATGCTCTCACTTGTGATTTGAAGATGATGTTCAGAGAAGGTGAACAAACTAAATTATTCATCAGGCAAGGGTGGAGCAAAAGGTGAGGGGATAAATCATTCCTTGTCCATTCAGGTAGTGAGAAGAAACTACGAAGCATGGGATTAGCATATACCAGGAGACAACTGCCATACCTTCTGCCAGTATCATTTTTCTCATCAAAAAAACCTTTGTTGTTCTGACTGTGACAATACTTGGTTGGCCTTTTGTTACATTCTCATCTGCTTCTGGTTATCCAGTCATTAGCCATCAAACTCTGCTGTCATGAGCCACTACCATGCAATTTTTTGGTTCACTGTGGGTCAAGGATAACAAATATTTTTGATTGCATCTTATTTTCTTAGTGTCTTGGAGAGGGGAAAAACAAACAGTTAATCTATTTCATTTTACTGATCACCATCAGGAGTTCTGGATGGGTAATTTTGTGTCGTTACTCTGTCCCCATCTCATAAAGTTTCATTTACTGCCTTTTTAAACAAATGATGACTCCAAATCTATTTGTCACACAATAGCTCTCAAACATGCCAAACAATAACTATTACTATTCTTGGCTTGTTTGATCCAAATGGCATTTGCAGACATTATTCCTCCCCTCTCCTTGACATGACTTGAATAGAAACCTTTAAATAAATAAAACAAAACCCAGAGCAAACCTCAAAAACAATAAACCAACATCTGAGCCCTGAAAAATAATCACAAAAACAGTGGCTGTTACCGTTGTAAGTGGGGAAATCCAATTATGAGATGTCAATATTGTTCTCCTTTCAATTGCTTCAAAAAGATTCATATGTGTATAATTTTTAGGTTGATTTCTTTGGCTTTGTCAAAAAGAAACAGAAATTATGTAGCCGAAGGAGGACTTAACCCCAAAAATTCTTCTTGTACATGAACATGCAAATACACGCACACACACAAACACACACACTAACACAGACACACACAGAGGGATCGATATCAATTTTCAAATGTACTATTGATTTCAGTAGCCCTTAATTTCAAGACAAACAATAGTTTCTTTTGTAATTTCCATGCTGCTGATAAAACTGCCATCATTGCTGACCTGTATGTTGTCAAATAATATTGATTGGGTATGAAATGAAGCAAGAAGAGGCTGGCAGCAAGGTGTGTGGTGGGAGGGGAGAAGAATGTGGGTGCCTTCTCGTTAACTAAAGAAATAAAAAGGATGAAACAACTTTGTAGGTTAGGTAACTGAGAAAGGTGGGTCATCACGCTGGGTTTTGGTCTCCTTAATATACTTTGCATCCCTCCACAAATTGTTCTCCATTCCTATACCTCTGTCTCCCTCTCTCTTGTGGTTTTTCCTTTCTATGCAGATCGTAAACTCATGAGAAAGGATTTTCAGCTTGAGTTCATTAAATGTACTTCTTGATTAAGCCAGGGAAGAAGGAAGTTTTTATGACTAAACCGCTGGGGACTCAGGAGCCTTATGTTTTCTCCATGCTCTACCAGTGGCTGATGAACCCAGAAAAATGCTTCCAAATTGCTGACATTTCTGTGTGGTCTCTTCACATGACTTCTAGTATCCAGGATGGGGCTAGAAATTCTTTATCTGTCTTGTCCATCAAATCATATGGGACAGTGACTGAGACACTTCATACAGTTCCTATGGGACCCTATCCTCGAGCTTCTGAAGCCTACTGGGCTAAAGATATGTTTCTGGTAGTGCTGTAATTGTGCCAAGTGAGATATCTGCAGATGCACAGCCTACAGACCAGAAGGCAGCTCCAAGAGTAGATTTCGGAGCTCATTCAGGTGACTAGACCATTCACCCGGACTGTCAGATCCTTAGATTTACTTGGCAGGACTTCATCTAGTATCTTGTGCTCTCTAAATCAATATTAAATCCAAAGTATCCTCATAATCACGTCTAAACTTGGAGTTATGGATATTTGAAAGAAGCCTCTGGCTCTCACACAGAAAAGAGAATATTCATTCACTTGTCTGGACAACATGCTGACTGGTGTAATTAAATTCTACCAGCTCAGATTTCTCCTGTAGTATCTTCTGGCTTTGATATTATTCTTAAATTCACATCCTCAGCTACTCTGTAATATTGCTGTGTGTTTTAAATCATCTGATTCAGTCACATAGCTGCAGTGATGGTACCAGAGCTGACTCATGCATTAGTGTACATACCTCAACACAATTAATCTTTCTCCAAGGAAACTGCATAAACAAGATCTTAAGACTACATGTTATCCAAACCTTTCATCCTAAAGCATTTTAGGATGTCTTGCTAGACTATGTGTATAGGTATATACACACGTGCACATTTATATATATATACACACACAGTAAGAGAAAGAAGGAAAGCCAGTAATTCAGTGTTTGGATCCAAATTTGGGTCATATCTGTAAAAGATCCAGCTTCAGGGTATTCTGATACTCCATGCACTTATTTACAGTTCACTTAGCTAACTTCATCAGGATTTAGGAAAATTTAGATGAAATATACTAGGTTAATCTATAGCATAGATATGAGCCTATGGGTAAAATCCTAGGCCCTTTTGGAATCAATGTAAAAATTCCCAAAGGACTGAAAACTTCTTTCTGTCTAGGAATTGTTCCCTTTGGCATGACAGTGTACCCCTCACTGGAGTGGGAAGCAGCTGCAAAGCTTTAATGAATGAAAAAAAAATAAAAATATATCCAGCTAAAACTAGAGTGGGAATTTTAAGTAGGCAAATCAACTAGCAGTTACTCAAATTTAAATCTATTGAGAATGCTGGGGTTAATGACTAGTTTATGCACTACATTTCCTTCCTTTAATATTATTTTAACATTGTTGTATTTTATTTTAATCACATTCAATCTTAGTTTTTCTGTTACTTTATATAGGAAGCACATTCATGCTCGCTAGCTTGGAAAAAAAGCAAGAAGCAAATGTCAAACTTGCAACACCACATGGGATCGAAAGCTTGGTTTAATTCTGGTTAAGACAGATCTAAATTAAAACTACTTTCCTTTCCCTGCAGACCCCTTATTTAAAGATGGCAGATCCCTGAGTGTGTGTGTTTGTGAGAGTAAATGTGTTACTGAAAGATCGTGAACAGAGCCCAAGAGAGAAGCGGAGAAAAGGAACAGATAGATAAAATGGATGATTTCAGATCTTGAGTTGTTGATCTCAACTCTTGTTTGTGTTTACTACCTTTTTGAAATACATCTGTCCCTCTTATTCTGTGTGATGGTATTTTTTATCTTTTAGTCTGCTTTGCAGATAGCATAACTGTAAGAATCACACAGGATATAGGGTATGATGGTACGCATGGAAAGAATTTATTCTAGAAGCAACTGGTCAGAAGTCTTTAAACTGTGTATTCTAGTGTATTGAAAGGGAAAGCTTGCATAGTTTCAAAAAATCACTAGTATATTTTCTATGGATATACTTATTTAATGACAGGGAAAGTGCAAAATATTCTGGAGACCTACAGACATAAAAATCTCAAATATTAGATCTTGGTTGCTAACTGCTAAAAAAGACTGTTCAAATTCTGTTACATATATAGAAATATGTGCCAACAAAATCAAAATGGTTAAATAAATAAAGACAAAATAGATGTGAATGCAATTGTAAGCTTGAGGTTGTTCAAACCTCTAGAAACAACTGACAGCTTGGGAAAGAAAATTCTATGGACAAATTCATTTTCACCCACCCCTTAACTTCATGTGGTCGATGAATGGCATTCCTTCACAGTTTTATCAATAGAATGTAATTCTGGCCAGATCAGTCTGTCAACAAGGAACAACATTAAATCATTTTGTCCATATAAATAAATCACTTACTGTTTATTATTTCTTTTCTTTGTTTGTGGATGAAATGGGGCTATTAAAATGCCTTCTGTAGCCCAATATAAGAACGAGGGAAGACACTTCATTGTAGACAAAGCATAGAGTACAGGCAAAATTGCCTTCATACAAAAAACTTCAGAATGCAAGAGACGTAATAAAATGAATGCAAAAGAACCTCGAATTGTCCAGTGTCTGATTTGTTAAATGAATCTCTGATGAAATTGATGTTTTGAGGTTCCAGCGTGGAGCTTTTTAGTGTAAGCACAGTTGTACAAAATCACAATAACTGTAGTGCTGAATGTCTTGATAGGCAGTTGTCGTTACTGTCTAACATGTAAGCAGGTTAGGGATGTCCAGTCCAGTGGACATTCTTAGTTAGATGGGTCTATTTTTCATAGAAACGTTTCAAATTTCCTGTCCCAAACATTTCCATTTTTTTGATGAAAATTCAAAAGTGCTGAGATGCATGTGTGTGCGTATTGATCAACCGCGTTTTCTGAATGTTACTTCCTCAAGCCCATCATTACAGGAGGTTTCCTGGGTTCAGCTAAGATAGAGTTAAATTTCACCAGAAGCTTGGAGGTGACATAGCCAAGCTGTGGTTTCACAAATGCCAGGACAGGCAACCGAAGCAGGCAGTGTGACATTTAATACCATACTGGTGTCTTGCCTACTATATACGGGTGGGGTAGAGGTGACGGTGGTGGTGCCTGGGTTTCTGGTGCAGAGCCCTTGATGCAGGGCTGGGCAGTCAGTAGGTTCCTCACTTTATATAGAATTTTCATTACTATTATGGTTATTACTGTTATTTCTTCTCCTCTTGCATTGTTCTATTAAATTCTCCTTATCTCAGCCCGTGGAGTTTTACCTTTTTCTCCCTATTCGCCTTCCTATCCTACCAGACGATGTGGAGCACATGTTGCTCAGCTCTTGGAGGAAATCACGATGGGAGGACACTCCTTTATCCCACTCCAGTCCCGTCTCCCAACTACAGGTTGCTAATTCTTGACCATTTACATCTACTTCTGAAGAATCTGTGGTTTCAGCAAGGGAATAACAGAGTTTACAGCATCTCTGTTAGTACTGTCCAACTCCTTTAACAGTGTGAGCTTTGTGTTACAAAGCAAAGAAATACTGTGGAAGATTAAAACTTGGGAATTTTCCAACTGATACTGTTTTAAGCCGGAACATCCCACATTTTCATTGATCCAGGTTTATACACTTTCATACACCCATAGGAATATTTTTGTCATGACTTGGTATTCCACAAGAAGAGAGGAGTGAGTCTAACTCCCTTTATCTCCTTGTAGGTCTCCAGAATTGGGTAGGACGAACTAGTTTGAATGGTAGAAACTGATTTTATATCAAACAACTGGAAAACTGGGACTTGTTTTGTTAAATAATAATCAAACCAACCAGTAAATTCATAAGGATAATGAGTTTCACTTCAATAGATAATTCAGGACAAGGACTCACCAGGGTACTTGATATATCACAGCAGAAAAAGAAATAGACCTAGCCTTCTGTAACCCAAGGTATGCTCAGGTCTTTGGATGATCTTTGCCCTCATACCAGAAGATCTCAGGCTCCGAGATGCTTTAAAAATGATTCTACCTTGCTATAAGGCTCTACAACTTCAAAGGATACAATTGCTGGAGTGATGAGCACAGCAGGACATAACTTTTACATGAAAGTGTAGCATGCATTGATGGTACAGGGCTTAATACATTTAAATGAATATGTGAAGGAATATGAATATTTGAGTTCATATTCTCAGAGTAGGACATGTAAACTAGTCAGTAGATTTAGAGTTGCCCTTCTCAGGAACACAAATGCCTAATTTCAGGTTGCAAGGATGATTGTCATCTTCTATTTGGCATTCATAGACAAAAATACTCTTTTAAGTCTAGACGAGTCGGTAACTCTAAGTTTACTGTCACCTCAGTAGCTGGATCAGAATTTAGCTTCCCTCTGTGTTTATAGTGATTTAAATTCAGACCTCCTGAGTTGTGGATGACTGCACTAGCTTCAAGACAATACATTGTTTCATGCATGGAAATGCTATATTTGTGCCCAGAATTTCTCAGAGGTGTTCATGAATGAGCTGAGACAGTCCAATGATTTGAGAAAGCTTCAGGCCAGCCTTTTCATTTTATCTAGGCTGGCGAAGAAGAGATACTAATGAAATTCCCTGGATAAACACTATTCCCACTGCCCTTTCTCGTATCTTCTTATCATTTAAATATTTTTTTAAATCTGTAGAAAATGGAATTGTTTCTAGAAGAGGAATGGAGCTCAGGTCTGTTTAGAGTGCCCAAAGCCATGAGGTTGGGCTATAGTCTTAGGACACGAGCATAGGACAGATTCTTAACTTATGGCCCTCAGTGTTATATGGCAGTGAATTTGAACCGTGCTGACTTAAGTGATAACTGGGCAAAGACTAACCACAAAGTCCTTTCATTAATCTAACTCTGCATCAAGCAGCTGACCATTGAGCGCTGGAGGCTCTTAGCCTGAACCAGCTGTCCCTTAGACAAGAGCAAATGCATCAGTTGTCTGCAATCTTGCTGCTGCTCTGGAAGAAAGCCAGAGTGGGATGGGGGTAGAGCAAACGATCCAGGCACTAAGTCAGGCAGGGCATCTTTCACTCCGGATAGATTGGAAAGCTGTGCTCCCAGAGCTGAGGCCCTAGGGAAGGATTTCTCAGTTATATTTTTTTCCCCTCATTTTCCAGTCTCCCCCATGTTTGTTGGCAGGTCTAGTCTATGTGAAAACAAACTATAAATGCTTTAGAGTTTGTTCATTTTTGTTGGTGTTGTTTTGTTGTTGCTTTTCTTACTCAAGTCCCCAAAGAAACATCAAAGTACAAAGGAAAGAAAGCAATACTGAGAATAAGAGTGAAAGCCAAACAAAAAGACGGAGGGGGATAAAAAAATAAAAAAAAAAAATAAAAAATAAAGCAGCTAGCAATGGCCCTAGGGAACTTTCTTCAAGGGAGTTAGTCCTCCTTCAGAGAAAGTTTATATATATATTTGTTTATTTGCATTTTCAAATTGGGGCTGTTTGTGTACATTCAGAGGTGAACAACAAAAGCAATGCAAATTTCAGAGGAGGTGTTTAGAGTGGCAGGCTGCTAGCAGGGCCACCTGGCTACTGCAAGCAGCCCGTTGCCCGCTGTGCTCACCTGCTTAAATATTAACAACGAGGAGGGAGGCAGAAATGTATCAATTAAACATCAGGAGTGTCTGAGCAGGGAGATGGATTATTTTCAGGACATAATGCAGGCAGTCACAATACCCTAACTTCTGTTCCTGGCTGCTTAAGCCTCTGAACGTTAAACCACGCTAATGTGTTTTTCCTTCCTACCCACCCTTCTCTCTGAGCACATGCTTGCAACACACAAAGGGTAAAACATTCATTTTCCAAAAGTAAGGAATAGAAATTCAGTACTAGTCCAGACATGGACTTGAATTGACCGGAGCTCCAAACCAGAATCTGGTACCTTTCTTCTAAAGAGTCTCCAACAGAGCTGTCAGGTGTTTTACACCAAGTAGAAAACGTACACACAAATGAGCTCTTACTGAGTGCAAATTAAATAACCTGGTAGTTGCTGAGAGTTCTGCCTTCTCTCTTTGGCAAAAGAAATTCATGCCAAAGCCAGGAAGTAACCTCTGAGCAGTCTAAAGACTTTTCTTTACCTAGCTAGTACTAACAATGATAACATACTGAATCAGAGTTGAGATCCATTAGCCCTACATTCTGAATATTGCCAATAATGGGTGCCTAGGAGAGAAGTAGGTGTAAGAAAACAATATATACATATACACAGCTATTCTTTTCATTTTTTTTTGTCTTATGTTTTCACAGATTCACACAATGTTAGAGGTTGGAAGGGACCCCCAAAGGTCGTCTAGTCCAACCCCCCTGCCAGAGCAGGGTCACCTAGAACAGATCACACAGGAACATATCCAGGTGAGTTCGAAAGTCTCCAGAGATGGAGACTTCACCACCCCTGGGCAGCCTGTTCCAGGGCTCTGTTACTCTCACTGTAAATAACCTTTTCCTTATGTTGAACTTGAACATTTTATTTTTGAGTTTGTGCCCATTGCCCCTAGTCCTGTCATTGGGCACTGCTGAGAAGAGCCTGGCCACATCTTTCTGATGCCCAATCTTTAGATATTTATAAGCATTGATGAGCTCCCCTCTCAGCCTCCTCCTCTCCAAGCT
>VWZK01000135.1:6783-25240 GCA_013396935.1 Baryphthengus martii | reverse complement strand
TGGATTGCTCCTCCCCTGGGAAAAGGCAAGCCCATTCGTGGGATGGGCCTGGTACACCCAGGACGTGGGTGTACTTGGTGGGTAATGCGGGAGGATGGTGAGACTCGGTGTGTCCCTCAAGGAGATTTGACCTTGGCAGAAAAATAACCTAGAATTAAAGTTGTATGTTGTAGGAAGTGAAGATGCAGGGAGGAGTTGGAACAACAGAATGAATTTCACAAAGAATGGGATGAGTACTGTGGCAACTGAAACCTGGCCAGTGTTTGTGCCCAACAATCGAAGATACTGCTTCTCCTATCCCAAAATGCATCTTGGCATTGAATGCGGGACTATATAGGGGATAGGAGTTGAGTAAAATGTATCAATCTGTATGTTGGGTATGAAGATGGTTTAAGTATGTAGATTATGATATGAGTGTTTGTAATTAGGGATTTTTGGTAAAGAGAAGTAAATATGATGAGATGGTCCTGTATTATGTGGTGCCTGGGCATGACGTAAACAGTATGGAATAAGGGGTGGAGAGTTTATAGCCATTGACTGCAGTACACCAGTTGTGTGAGTCATCCCACCATGTTTCTGTGATGGCAACTATGTCAATTTTCCTGCTGCACAATCCAGCTCCTCATAGTTTGTGGTCCACACTGTGGGAGAAAAACTAACCCATACATGACCATTCTCAGGGATTTCTGTGACCATCCTCTGTCAAGCCTGGTTTTGCCCCTTTCCCCCTTCAAATCTAGTTTAAAGCTCTTTCCATGAGCCCTGCTAACTCTTGTGCCAGGTGTACTCCATCTTTTGCAAGTAATCCTGGAGTCCTGTAAACTGATCCGTTATCAAAAAATAGAAAATTTTGCTAGTAACACCAGGCTTGGAGCCAGGTTATTGGTTTGTTGGCTCTTCCTATTACTTACCCTGTTTTTCACTGTAGCCAAAGGGATAGAGGAGAACACTACCTATGCTCTTGATCCCTTAAGCAGTCTCTCAAGGCCCTGTAGTCTCCCTTGACTACCCTCAAGACTTTACATTGCAATTTCATCACTGCCCACCTGAAAAAAAATCAATAAAGGACAGTAATCTGAGGGCCATACCAGAGCAGAGAGTTTTTCCTTCAAGTCTTTAATTCAGGCTGCAGCAAGGCATTGGACTTCTCCAAGAAGTGGGTCCAGTCTGCATAAGAGTCCTTCTGCTCCCTTCAGAAGGGAGTCTCCTATGACAATGATGTGGGTTTTTTTTCCTTTGCAGAAGCAGTTTTGATGTCTGGCACTAGCTGACTAAATCTTGGCAACACCTCCAAGCTGGGTGAACCATCATCCTCATCATTGTTAGCTTTACTTGCAGAGCCTCCTAAACATTCTGCAAGGACATCTGGGAGGGTAGGGTAGTTACAGAGGACATACATCTGCTGTACTGGGCGGGAACTTGCTGCTATTGCCCCCTGGTACTTGAGTCACTGTGTTCAACCAGGCAAAGAGATGAGGGGGAATCCTCCAGGTCACACATCTTGTCTTCCCATTGGGCTTGTCCCATGAAAGGTAGGGCACAACCCCAATAATCTATCTCTCTCCCACTCCCTGATGTTCCTCAGCCTGCTCACCTCCTCCCTGAGCTCTGCCACTATGCAGAAGGGTTCTTCTACCTGTGCACATCTTCCACAGGTATGCTCAATGCTTCTGTCCTGTACGGGTGTAAGACCTGGGCGCATCCTGCACCCTGAGACCTGGGCAGCTGCAGGTTCTCTCTGGAGCTCCGTCTGGACAGATGCCTCAGCTGTGGTGGATGCAGAGCTAACATGGCTCTCTCCTGGGTGGATACCATAGCTCCCTGGTTGAGCTGGCAGGGCTTCAGAACCTTCCTGCATGCCTTTCATGTGAACTGCCATGTGATGCCCTGGCTGGCGCACCACATGGTGTCTGAAGGACTCCCTTGGACACTTTCTTTGGGAAGGACTGACATCGCTCTGGGAATGTCCAGGCCTCATCATTATCTTCCCATAAAAAGTGCCAGCTCCTGGCGGGTGTCTCTGCAGTCCTGACATTTCCCTGTCTCAAGAAAAGTCAGGAAAAACCCCTGTGCACTATCTGCTGCTCCACTGCAGGCTGGGCCAGCTCCAGAGCTGCTCCGCTTGGCATCCTTCACTTTTACCCCACTCTTCCCTATTGGTAAATATGACAATGACAAGCAGGAAAGTAATTTTTTATGCCAGAGCTGTAAAATAAGCTCTATAAATCGATAAGAGAAGATGAGCCATTTCCTTTACTGAAAAACATATAAAATACTGCCAGCCTCCTAAATCTTTTGATTAATTCCTTCACAAATCAGCTGCAATTTTGTGAAAACAGCAAACTACACAATATCCAACGACATGCATAATCAATGCATCTTCAATATCTCCAGCTTGTGGCAAAGCAATCAATTAGATCAGCTCTCAAATAGTCATCAGTAGTACCAAAGTACACTGCTTAATGATTCTCAGTTGTACTGCATCAGCAAATTTTTCTTTTTTAGTGGGGCAGGAGGTGGGACAGGCAGGACAAACAGAAACAGCAAGAATTATATTCTCCCTACCTGTAAGTATAAACAGAAGAACAATTATGTTATTTCTACGACCAATGTAGTATCTGGAAAGCTGTTAGAAATGTGTATCTGTTTCCTGTCTTTCTCCATCCCCAACTCACCCATTTTCATACATCTGGAGAATCAGCAGAATATAAATGAGGGCTCAGGCTTCTTCAGGCTCTCCTTGGCAATCATCTTCTTCAGGAAGAAAACAGAATGACCAGCTAGACAATTATAAAATTTATCTCCTACCTTATTACTTTATCCTTGGACAGTTGGACCCTTAGTTGTCTTAGTTTCATTACCTTAAAAAGAGAGTTGCAGCCAGTGCCTGGTTCTGAAAACTCATCAACTCAATTTATCTTCTTCCAATCTCCTTGGCATAAACTATTAAAATCTATTCCAGTAATTGTTTAAATGAATGATAAAGGATGTAGAGGTAAATGAAAAATCTAAACCACACAATTACCTAAAGTAGGCTACTGTCTACCTAACATCTCTAATTTTTACAACTGCTTGGGGGAGTTTTAACTGGATGAAGAAAATGCAGTAACTATTTATATGAGCAGTGCCCTTCAAAGAGTAACAAAAATGTTACTAAACTGAGGAACGTGGAATTCAATATACTTAGAAGACAGGAAAGAAACTGGCTAAGACAACAATGAACTGTATCGAAAAGCGAGTACTTGAGCTGGCTGGGAAGAACAGTTACAAGTTGTTGCCAAGTAGTGCTAATCCTAAACCAGGTACTCCTCAGTTTCTTGTGCTCTGCCAGTAAGGCAATAAACCAGAAGCTCATAGGGAGCATGGCCAGGACAGCTGACTCAAACTAGCCAAAGGGATATTCCATACCATAGAACATCATGCTCAGTATATGAACTGGGGGGAGCAGGCCAGGAGGTGCAGATCACTGCTTGGGCATCAGTGAGCAGGTGGTGAGCAATTGCACTGTGCATCACTTGTGCTCTCTTCTGTTTTATTTCTCTCTCTTTTTGTTATATTCCTTTTCATTACAATTATCATTATTACATTTTATTTCATTTTAGTTATAAAACTGTTCTTATCTCAATCCATGAGTTTTACCCTTTTTGTTTTTTTCCAATTCTCCTCCTCTTCCCACTGGGAGAGTGGAACAGTGAGCAAGCAGCTGCATGGTGCTCAGTTGCCAACTGGAGTTAAAATGCAGCATACAAGCACTAATTAGATATAGTCGTGAAAAAGACAAACCTCCCTGTAATGTATCGGGCAAGGTTTTCTGGTAAGAGAGAAGGAACAAATAATGCAACACTTTCAGTAAAAGTATGTAAAAGGCGTTCTTTGCAATTCTGCTCACTTATATTCAGACAAAGCAAACATAGAAAAGAGGTATCAAAATCACAGAATGGAATGGAAGCGAACAAGACACTTCAAGACAGCAAAGAGTTACCCAAGATAGAGGCAGGATCTGATCTCTCATGTGAGACACACCAGGAGGTAAGAACATAACGAACAATTATCTTAGCTAAGGACAATAACAACTACAAATCTTATGCGGAAAAACTGGTAACAAAGACTAGGAATTCAAATAAAATTTCAAATTTCACAGCATTTCAACTTTCCAGTATTAATAGTGCAAGTAATGCAACTACTTTTTGGATTGAAACAGATGTACTTCTGAACAGTGCTAAATCGTATGATTAGCTATGGTAGCAAACAATGACTCCCTGGTGCAATAGATCTCTCTCCCTTATTTTTCCATATAATCCTTAGACTAGTTAAAATAGTAAGTGATGTCTCAGACTTCAGGAACTTCAAGAGTTAACATAAAATTCCAAAAAGCATGGACTATTTGGCAAAATTCAATGAATATTACTATACAGGAAAATTTTAGAAGTGTTGCAAACTAACAGCCATCCTGCTGAAACAGCAGTATAGTAGGCAGAGTATAAAAACATAACTCAGCTGTACTTGTGGCTGCCAGCAGACCTGCTTAGAGGGTTTTACTCTTCTTCACTCTTCACAATGACTTAGAATGCTAAACGGTCCTCTAGTTTACAACAAATCCTTCAGAAAGCGTATCAGTTTCAAAGATAAAAGCAGAAGTAATAAAAACAAACAAAAGCAAAATCAACTACACTCACCAGGTTGAGACTCTGATCCAACAGTGAGAGTGACTACAGAAGTCTGTAAGTAACCAGCAAAAAACAATTGTTTCAAAACCAAAAATGTACAGCTGAGGAGTACCAAATTTGGTACCTCCCCAAAATGCCTATGTGATAACATCAAAAGCTTCTTGGTAAATGTTTTCAAGAGAGGGCAGTAAGAAAAGGCTATCTGAAGGAAACAGAAAATATATGTGCTATATATTGAAAAAATGTAGATTATGAAAATTAGAATTGCATCTGCATTTTAAACTCATGTTCTTGACTGAGAATCTTATTTTCATGAGATCTTATCTAAGGGATGCACATTTGTTTCCATGTGCCACAAAGTCTGGTGGTAATTTCCTTGTGAGAAATAGATCCAGTAAGTACCCTGTGCAAATTATCCAAGGGCCACAGAATGTGCTTTACTGGGTAAAAGTCATTTAACAGGGACTGGAAAGACAGGAAGACTTAATACCTGACAGTGACTGTCACTAAAACAGCTGTTTTCCCCCAAAGTTAGAATTATTAGCCTGAAAATGTGACCTACATAAACAGGAAAAAGCAACTGCCTCATTTTGCAGCTCTTTTTATTTCCTGTCTCATTGCTTCACTGCACTGCAAGAACCCCAGGGAACTGGACATACAGTTTATTCAAAGCACTCTTGTTGCTGCAAGAATATGAAAGCAATATCCCAGCTTCACTATGAAATGACCTTGATGATCTGTGTAACACTTATCAGAGACTAATAAAATTTGTAAAGATACTTGCTGATATGATTGATTGCATTCTTCACCGCTCCAGTTACCTCAAACTAAATTGCCTGTCATTACAATGACTTTTGTAAATGCAGTTTTTAAATTTTTTTTCCCCAGTCTTTCAACAGAAGTCTCTTAATAGATTGCAAGTGTTTATGGATCAATAACATGCAAGAATAAAATACTGCATTCTAACAAGTATTTTTAATCTTTCTGCTTATGAGCTGTTGTGACAGAGCACTAGAAGATAATTCAATTTCTAAGTAACAGCAAAATAATATTGAAACCTAGTTTGCACATATCCAGCATCATGGACAGCCAGACAATCCTACAGATTCTGAATAATACCAGGTGCTGGTGATTCACAGTTGTCCCAATGGACACAAAAAACAGTGAAAAAAAATAATAAAGAAATTGTAATCAACACATATATTCCAGACACACCTGATCACAGACAGTCAGTCCTGCTGAGCTACTCAAGAGTGTTGACCTGTTTTCCCCTGACATTGAGTTCAAGTTCATCACACGATGCAATGATAACTAGAAGAGCTCTGAAATGAGCCAGAAAAGATTCAGAGCATTTACCCATTTGGGCTCTAGGCATGATAAAAATGTCTTTATTACTATCAGTCTCTGAAAACAGCACATCTTAATTCATATGGGAACCTAGTTAATCAGGTCATGCTGACAGTGTACTTCAGGATAGAGTACTCAGGCAGCAACTGCATTCTGTACAGAGAACAGTAAATCTTCTGCAGAAGTTCAGGAAGCTTTCTCATTCACAGCCAGGTTCATGAATGTCACAGGACAAAATGCTCTGAAAGGAGCTCTCCTCAGTAACCTGAAAGGGCAAAGCTGAAACAATTGCCAGGAAACTGGAAATTTCTCTGCAGATTGGCTTGCTCTGCTAAAAATTGAGCCAAAAAAGAGGTGGCAGCCTTTAATAAAAACTTATGTTTGGAGAGGTTCAGGGATCAAATGAGAATTACTGATTTGTACTAGCTACAGACACTGCAAAAGATGGCACATTAAGTTGTTGCAAGCGGAAGTGACTGTGGTGGGTAGACCTTGGCTGCCAGATATCCATCCAATCACTTTCTCATGCCCTCATGGGTGGAATTAAACATACTACTCACCAGTTACTATCACAGGATAAACAGACTCAACTCTTTCCCCTCCTTCCTCCTCACACTCTTTCCCTGTTCCAGTGCAGGGTCCCTCCCAATGGATATCGGCCTTGATGAATTTCTCCAATGTGGTTCTGTTCCACTGGGTGTAGGCCTTCAGGAACGGAGTGCTACACCATGTGCCCCACATGGGATGCAGCTCCTACCAGAAAACCTGCTTCTGTGTGGGCTCCTCTCCACAGGCCACAGCCCCAGGAGCCCACTCTAGCACATGTACTCTGTGGCTGCAGCCTCTTTCAGAGCATCTCCACAGGCTGCAGTGTGGATATGTGCGCCAGGGACTGACAGGGAATCTGTGCTCTGGCACTTGGAGTACCTCCTCTCTGTTCTTCATTGATCTTGGTGTCTTCAGGGCTGGTTCTCACACTTTTTCCTCACTCCTCTCTCACACTCTGCTGTGCAGCTTTTCTTCCCCTTTCTTAAACACACTTTCCTAGAGGTGGCACCACCTTGGCCAAGATGCTCAGCCATGCCCTGTGGTGGGTTCACTGGAACCTGTGTCCAGCAAAAGGCAACCACCATGTTTCCTCACAGAGGCCATCCCTGCAGCCACCCAATTGCCAGTACTCCACCATGGACACCCACTACACTGACAAATGAACACAAAAGCCACCTAGAAAAGAACCCAGTAAACTTGTTGGGCCTTGACTAGACAGGAACAAGATAAAGAAATTATATAATGGATCTGAAAGTGTCAACTACATGTTGACTTCAATAGTGACTACTTCTAGATTACTGCTTCTCATTATCTTAGTCTCCAGAAAGTCTAGGTCCAAACCCATGCCCAGACACATGCTTCTGGATTCTAATACACAAAATCTTTTATAGCAAAGTCACATTCATAGGCTTGTATTGCTAAAAGCATGTCACCTAGCTCTGATTTTCAAGAGCCAATCTCTAGTTTTTACTAGAAGTACAGTATTATTGCATTATACAACCACAGATTTAACAGCTTCACATCCCAGACTTGAACTGAAGCAATGTCATGAAGGATTGCAGATCTTTTCAATTCCTTTGCTTTTACCAATGAAGCACTGCTTTAGCTTTAAACACCTCTCAGTTCAAATCACAGCATCCTATTCATTAATATTTCCAACTATAAATGATAATTTCATATTCTTCAGTGAGGCTACTTCAGGTTAAACCAGTATCTTCAGAAGCTAAATGACAGAGCAAGAAAGTGGAGTTACATGCAAAAGCATGATCATCCCCAGTAACAAAAATACCTGGTCTTTTAAGTTGGCAACAATTTTTCACTTACTTTTCAATAAATCTTACCTCTCCCTCTTTATCAGTTCTGAATACCTGAGTATACGAAGCTATATAAAGCACTGCAAAGCTTTAGAGAAAACTATAAATGAAATCTCAGCCTTATGAACACATCTGTGTTGCTACAATATCAACTTGAACTATGAATATATAATATACACAACATACTATAAAATACATCATGTAGACATGCATTAGCCAAAGAATATAAATGCATTTTCAGACAGGTGAGCGCAGAGTATGAGAGATAGTTCACCTTCTATTAATTTTCCAAAGCGAAGTTGCTCAAAGAATCCCATTGTTTCTAACGGGGTTACAATTTCCAGGAGCCTGCTGGCTTCATGCACACTATGTGGAACTGTGCTGCAAAGACATCCCAGCAGGCAGGCAGACTGTAAACCACAGGCTAGAACAAAACCAAACAGCTCACCTAAAATCTGGATGTAATTTGGTCATAGAAAAATAACAGAGTGAAAACACATTTACTATAAATACATCATTCACAGCTTGCTCAGCATTTCTGAAGATCAAGTCACTTACTTACCTTTTGCTCATTTTGTCCTAGTTGTGTTGATTTGCACCAATCTAAGTCATTCTTTCCCTCTATGTTTACATCTTTCAAGCGCTTGCAGGTAATTAGTATGGCTGAAAATGTGAAGCTCAAAGGCACAAATAGTCAAGGAATTAGTACTACACTGACAGTATCTAAATAAGACTGTATTGTGCTGTGCCTGCTAAAACTGTAACTAGATTGTTCAGAAAACTGACTACAATTTCCTGATTACTGAGACTCATCAACATCAACAATAATTTTAAATTAAATAAACTATTCTCCTCTCGTAATTAATTTGAATAGTTACCCAAATAGATGTCTTGGACAAAAATACAGGAAGTCTTCCACCTCTGAAAGACATACTGTTGTAAACAAATCAATCTTATCTCCTTTCACTGCAGCAGATACAAGGTGAAAGAACACAGACCTCTTCTTACTTGCAAAACTTACACCAGAAGACATGATATAGCTTCAGGGAAGGACCAAACTACTGAACTGCTTTCACCTCATTAACCAACAGTGAGGAACTAGAAACAACATGTAAGCCTCGTTTTTGGAAAAAAAAAACAAACCACCAACACAAAAAAAAACCCACAAACAAACAAAAAAAATCGAAACACACCACCACAACACACACAAAACAAACAAAAAGTACCATACTTAAAAGTGGCTTATAAGAAAAATGGGGATAGACTTTTCAGTAGGGCTTGTTGCAACAGAATGAATGGTCATGGTTTTAACTAAAAGAGGGTAGAACCAACCTAGATAGAAGGAAGAATTTTTTACGATGAAGGTAGCAAGACACTGGAACTGGCTGCCCAGAGAGGTAGTAGAAGCTCCATCCCTGGAAACATTTAAGGTCAGGTTGGACAGGACTCTGAGCAAAGAAATAGTTCAAGATATCCCTGCTCACTGAAGGGGATTGGACTGGATGACCTTTAAAGGTCTCTTCTAATCCAAAGCATTCCATGATTCTGTGATCTCCTCATGACAAACTGACTGAATAGCTGATGCTATGCTGTTGTCAAGTATTTTTCTAAATTGTTATTAGTAACAATACTAATCATGTGAGAAGATTATTAACTGATTAGGAAAACATACAACCCTCAAATGTCCTTAATAATTTCATTATATATTTGACGTCAATGTATATTTTGGCAAATGAGACACTTCTGTTTAATTATTTCATAATAAACAATTATTCATAATAAACAATTATTCAAAATAAATATTATTCATCTTCTTGGTACAATTCAAATAAAATCTCTTCATGTATATTACCATATGTTCACTTTGGTACATCTTCTTTAAAATAAAATAGAAGAGACATGCCAGAAAGATTAAGGTTAAGACTCTGACACACAGAAGGTGAGCTATTAAAGATTTAAGAAATATTTTTAGTCAAACTTGTAAGTAATGCCCCCAGTTAAACTTCACTATGTAACAACTACCTAAAAATATGCTAGGCAATTTTGCTGACCACAACTGAGTAAAATTGACTAAATTATTTTCCAGTCTGCATTAACATGATCTCTTCATATAAAAGGAAACAAACAGTAAAAAGCCTTCAAGAGAACTAAACTTAAATACACAACAGCATATTAAAGAGCAATATTGCCAATAACCAAATTATTCTTCCAAATATAATTAGATCTAATCAATATTAAAAAACAAAGGCATAAAAACTACTTTCTTCTATACGGAACAGTAATGTAATATTATTGTTTTTTAGATAAATATGACAATGAACCAACAAATTTAAGCGCATACAAAACACACAGATCATTTTCTGATCACTTTAATAAACTAAATTCTAAGTAAGGCCTCTATATTATACTTAACACAGATGACAGCAAAAAAAAATGAAATAATTATTGCTTAATAAATGTCTTCAAAGTTCAAGAGTTTCAAAAGTTTCAAAGCTCAATAATTTGTGTAACTTCAGTTTTTAAACTTAAGTGGTGATCCAATACCACTACCGTTCTATTTCGTTTGTTTTAAAATGTTCTTTAGTCATTCAGCTATTTCATCTTATCCTACTAATGCTTAGTCTCCTAAATGGGTGGCTTTAAAACAGAATCTTCTGAAAATCCAAATGTACCACATCAACCAAAATATTTTTTCTATGACTTCTAGTCCTTTCAAAATAATTCTCTCCTTTAACACTCTTCCCAAATGGATCTTACTCAAGTATCCAGAAATTTAATTTTCTGTTATCATTTCAGCTAATTTGTCCAATACATTTCCATGGCTTACTGTCCCATAATTCCTTGAATCATGGACAGAAACATTAAAACAAAAAGGAAAAAACAAGCAAAATACCTCGTGTGGCATTTGTCACCCTGTAGTCCCCAAGGGATAAGGCAGCCCTAACTAAGAGGTTATACATGTCCAATAGTTATTCAGGTATTTAATGCTTGAGTTCAAGAACTCTGCAGTGAAATCCAGCTAGTCCAGCAACTTGTTCATTTTGTTCCAAATATATACATACCTACATATGCTGTGCATTTCAAACACAACCTCTGATGAGCTCTCTGTGAAGGAAAGCTCTGGCTTGAGAGCCCTCCACTGTGAATAGCATTCCAAGAAATTCATTTAGCATCTCTACAAGCAGGCCCTACAATCTTACCAATGTTTCCACAACTGAATCATCTTCAAAAAAGGTTTCTCAATAGTTCCTCCTTCTGCTAGTTATACTTCATATTGTTTAACCACTGACAGTCTATAAATCTCACTTTACTTGCATCTCAGTCTGAAATTCTCTCGTAACTGTTGTTTCCCATGACTACTGAACCTCAAGACCATTAGATATCTTGCTCTTTCTTCTCCTTCAGTATATTATATACAGCCAGTGCCAGCTACAATTTCAGTTTAGCCAGCTAATACAATTCTGTCAATCTTCTAGAATGAAAAATTTTAAAATCTGCACGCAAGTTACACATCTTGATTAGAAAAATCAATAGAATTTTTTTCTATAATGTGAAAATATTTCTCTTCTGGCTCCCATTTTTAAATACAAATCCCTGACTGTAAATCAAGAAGAAGAATCAAATTAATCTTTCAAATCATTAAAAAAACCTTATCATCAGACAGTACCTATTTAGAATTAAAAGGGAAAAAAATTAAAAAGAAGACTGTAACAAATGCTGAAATTTTGGCGTGATTTTCCTAATGAGATCAATCTTAAAAAACACACACAAAAAAAGTTGCGGTTTTATCCTTACAATTCTTACTGCAATAGACAGAGATTCAATGGAATTCATCATAGTTATCTAAAAGCCTTTGTTTGCAAAATGCTTTTAAATAAGAAAAGTTCAATTAATATACTAACAGAAATATTTACCTAGTACTGCTAGGGCTGGAAACAGCAAACACACACAGATTGTCTTAGAATTCATCATTGTGCTAACTACAGGTAAATATAAAATAAGTATATAATAAATGCAAAAAAAAATATCAAAATACACATGTAATACATATAAATGCATGATTCTGAAACATTTTGAAATAACTCTCCAAGAAAAACCCTTTACTAGCCTCTCATTGTTTTCCAACCCTATCTTGAGTGTTCCCTCACTTTCACTTTTTACGAAAATTTTTCTTAAAATAACCCAAGCATTCACCAAATGTTTGCTACTCTAAATGCACTATGAATAAGATGTATTTACAACATGAAGCTGAGGTTCATAAAATCCCACTTTAAAATTAAAAATAGATAGTATCTTTACCCCAAACTTTACACAAATATAGTATCAAATGCAATTCTTGCTGACAAACTACAACTTTCTAAGCTTACACAAAATTGCTGGACATCAAGGTTAAAGATAACCTCCTTTTAACTGCATATAAATGCAAATTCAAATTCATGAAACAGCTTTGTACTAACTGCAAATACACAAAGTCTAAGTCAGAAAAAAAAAAAAAGTTTATCTACCCTGTGAAAGCTAACTTGGAAATAGGCAAATCATAAAAATTAAGCATTTCTTACTATGTATTACATTAATACTTTAGAACTCCAAATAAATAAATATACTCATCATTAATATGTTATTTTTAAACTGACATACAATGTTTTTCAGAATACTACTAAAATATCATGACTATATTTCTGTATTTTTATTTTTAGAAAATGAAATATTTTAACTTTAGAAGCAACAAAGTTATTTTTAGTAATATGAAAAAAACAGCAAGCATGCTATAAGAATTAGAAAACTCAAGTCTTTCTTACAAGATATAATTTTGTATTAAAATTCTGTATCCACTCAATACTACCAGATTCAAAATGTTCAAATAAAAAAATGTTACTGATGAGATCTATTTTTGTTGTATTAATAGTCTGAGATAAATGTATACAAAAAAATATATACTATTTGTTTCTTATCCATAGATAAAGACTTTTTGCAGTTCTAAAAGACAATAGTAAAGGGAAAAGCTAAAGTTTCAGATCTATTTGTTACCTTAAAAAGAAACACTGATTTTTTAATGCCTTTTTCACACAACCAGATGTCAGCTTAGACTGATACCATGCTGCACTCAAATTATGTTGAGAGATGCTTGGAAGCACTCAAATACACCGCATTAGGCATTAACTTCCATTTTTCTCTTCAAAAGCTGAAATACATACATCTCTACCAGAGATCATAGAAAGGAAGTGCTCTTAAAGCTGTGTTCTGAATCTTACATTTCCTGATACCCTTGACTCTAATAAACAAATGGAATTTCTTAAATAATACTTACACTTGCTGATATCCATTATTAGAAACATGAAAGAAGCAAAATAAGGTAGACAACATAAACAGAAGACTAGAGGGGGGAGGGGGATTGTTACTTCTGTTTGTATTAGCCAATGAAAAAAATGAAGTCTGTTTCATTTCTTCCTGACAGTATTCCTAAATACATACACATACAAACTCGAAGTCAATTCACTAAAAAGAACCACTACCAGCGAACAAAAAATTCCATGTCTGTAAATACTCTAGTGTTTTCAGTCCAGCAAATTCAAGAGTATGACGTAAGAGAGAATGACTAACAAAAGACAAATATGGTAAAATCGGGGGTGGAAGGATGATATAGAAAGTATTAGCATTTATAAAATTTTTGAAGACTTCAATGAGCATCTTCTATGAATTAGAAGATTAGAAATTAGTCTCATGAGTTAAGCACACTGTCAAGAGCTCAATATTTTTCCTATTCTTATTCTTGCAAATTTTGGAACAGGAAAACAATATTTTTTTTAATCGCCTCAGGTTTTAACGTACAACGCAGAAATCCGCAGGAGAGCAGTTGAAAGAAAAAAAAGTACCTGCAAGACATCGATAGTGTTGTATATTTCCTCAATCACTTGTTTTTCTGTTAACAATTAAAGATAACCTGTAATTGTTAAAGCATCTCATCCCAAACAGTCAAAAAAACAAACACACAAACAAAAAATCCTAGCTTTCTAAATTCAAAGTGCTTGGATACTACAGAAAAAAAAAAGATATTAATTAAAGAATTACTCGAGAGAAACATTTTTCACTAAGTGCAAATGTCTGTCCAAGATAAGAGTCATGCAACAGGATATAACCTTGCAGCCAGTAAACATATTTTATATTGTTTAAGACTGAAGAATTTTTTTTTTACTGACATCAAAACATTAATAATTTAAAACAACTTCCAAGCCTTATAGTCTCACTTGCCTACAGAACAAAAAAAAAAAAAAAAAAAAGTCTTACATTTGCAATTCTACCAACTGAGCTAATGAATGTTCAGCAGTTACTCCTTCATAGGAAATTCATCAGGACAAAGAAAACTGGAAGAGACATACTGTACAACCACAGCTGAAGACTCAAATCCTTCACACAAACATATTTTTCAAAATTTTATGGAAATTCAGATACTTAAAATCAATTTCATAATGACAGCACCAGCTTCATGGAAAACTAGAAAAAATAAGCACTGAGTTAATTAGTCCCACCGAACTTTTATATTTAACTGAAGACATTTAATCTTTTTTCTAGAATATCTCATAATCCACTTCTTCTATTCTTCAGAAGAAGGAAAATTTAAAATATCAAACAGGTCTAAAGTATATTAATTGAAAAATAAATTAAAATCCCAATATATCTATATGTATGAAAGTTAACACAAAAATGACTTCTATTACTCCACCAATAGTGATCTGCCTCGCTGAGTTTTAGAAATAACCATTGAAGCCACAGAATTAGCCTCGTTTCACACTTTTCATGCAATTCTTAATTTATACAACAATCATAGAATTACGAAGAAATGACAGGACAATCCTAAGAGGCAGAACTATCTTCAGTGCATTCCATATGTTGGTTTCTATAAGCAAGCAAACAATCAGAGACTCCAGAGTTGCAGTGAAAATGTAAAGATGTAAGGTACATTTGTAGATAGGTAGAAAGGTAGGTTGGTGGCAGGAGGTGCTTAAGAGTGTGCAGTAGTAAATACAGAGTCCAGCACAAGAACATAGACACTCCTTCCCTATGTTTCAGTATACTACTGCTACTGACAATAACAACAACAACATCATCATCTTAACTGAATTTGTAGAAACACAACAGGAGACCTGATCTAGAAGGATATAACATGTCTGACTATCCATCAAAACAAAGGCATCCTTCTGCTCCTCAAAACACTACTTAATATTTTTTTGCAGTAAGCCTATTGTCCACGTAGTCCTTCCTTTAAAGTCTTATATTTGTTAATACCTGTCCATTTCAAAATCTTATACAGGTATGGTGGGCTGACCATGATTGCTGTCAGATGCTCACCCAGCCACTCTCACTCCTCAACAGGACACGTGGAGAAAATAAGACGTAGAAGTTTGTGGGTGAAGACAAAGAAATTTTAATATGAAAAATCGCAAGGTGTGTGTAGAAGCAAAGAAAAAAGAGGGATTGTTTCACTGCTTCTCCAGGCAATGTCCAGCAACTTCTTGGAAAGCATAACCACAGTATGAGTAGCAGTTGCTTGGGAAGACAAACTAAATACAGATGTCCCTGCATTATCCCCCTTACCCTCAGGCATTTATTTTTTTATTTCATATGGTATTTTGTATGGTATTTATATGGTATAACACCATACGGCACAGAAGAATTCTTTTCATCAGTTCTGTCACCTGCCCCAGCTATGTCCTCTCCCCACTCGCGGCGTACTGACCTTTGGGAGGGATGGGACTGGACATAAAACCTTGATGCTGTGCAAGCTTCTGTTTCGCAACAGCCAGAACACTGCTGTGTCAGCAACACTGTTCAGTCACAGATGCAAAACTCAGTACCATATAGGCTGCAATGGAGAAAGCTAACTCCAACCTAGCTAGATACCATGAGCAGGGTGCAGCAGTAACCCTACGGTGAGTCAGCCATCAACCTCACCCTTCCTATTAAATGCATAAGAGTAAATATGAAAACAGCCTACTGACCTTTTAGCTTACATGCTTTCCTCTAGATCCTAAAATTTAATTCATGTTTCTGTTAGAATCTTAGTAATGTTAATTTGAACATGTTCAAAGATAGGAAGTGTTATTAAGCATTGATGAATTCTGTAAACAGCATTACTGCAACATTCTTTCTAGCTTGAAATAACCTAAGATCTTCAATATCTACTATTAATTCACTTAAATTTCTGTAGGATTTGTAATGATTAATTTCAGAGTTTTCCCCTGTATTTATCCGCTTAGCAGAGTTTAAGGCAAAAAACTGTGCAATTGATCTAGAACCTCTGATAGTTTGTCACCCGACTATCACAGTTTTCCTCAAACCCTGGCAGGTAACAGGGAGATTTGAGGCATTATGTCTATGGCAAAAGGAAAATACATACTTTTGAACTGCTACAGTAAAGATTTTTGAGCATGCTACATTATACCTGTTGCCACAGGTAACTCAGCATGTAGTTCAGTAATATCTGTCACACTTTTACCTTGTCAGCAAACATAATCACTAAATTATCATTATATCTTCAACCACACTTTACCTCAAAGAATATGCTGCATATCTGGAAACCTCTATGAAAATTTAAGCACTTGTTCTGAAACATGTCATCCTCTATTTCTTATGCATATGAAGTTAAGAGCCACTTTCTATCTAATGCATTGTTTTGGAATCATCAAATCCATTAAAGCTGATGCAGAACCTCACTGACAAAAACAGTTCAGGGGGAGAACTCAAGAACTTTAATTAAGGTATCCATGTATGCACTCTCAAGTCCATTCACTCTGCAGTATTTCTAATAACAGCTCTTTCTTACCATATCTGTGCTTACAAAACCTGATGTTTAAAGGAATTTTATTCAAGGAAAAAAATAACTCATCCAAAATAGTAGCACCTCATTTCTGGGACATATTTTTCTGTCTCTAGAAAACTACAGATTTTTCCCTCAAGAATGAAAACAGGAAGAGAAGAAAGTGCCACCCAAAACGCACTTTGTTTCTAAGAATTCTGAGGGGAAAAAAAGGTATTTCAAATTTTCTGAGTTATGCATCAAATAGAATTTATCCAAATTATAGATGTTCTATTCTTTGTTTGCAATAAAAATCTTAAGTGAACACAAGAAGGTAAGGACAATCAATCTAGGTAGTCCTAGACTATTATTTTCCCACAAAAACAAATTCATATACTTGTGTCGTAGAATAACACAGTTTGTTATTCTGGCAATAAGTTAGATTGTTGTACTATTTTAAAACATCTTGTAACATTCAGTCAAAACATGAATCAACATTTAAACTATTTCCCCTAAACAAACACAGAAATAAAACAGTTCTTTCCCCTTAAAAATAGCAACTATTACCTCTCCACGAAGCATTCAATCTCACAAAATGCTCCTGGCATGAATATGAAGGAAAAACTGAATTAAACACATGATTCCTTCTTGGACATTTTTACGAAGCACAGAATCCTAGCCTACAGCATATTAACAATATGGAACTTGACACTCTTGAAGCTTTTACAAGGGTAAAGTTTCCTAATTCTATTGAAGATCATCTGAAATATACATTTTGGGACACATTTAGCTTTGTCTGCTTTTCTCTATCCACCCTTTAGAACATTAAATCAATAAAATCACCAAAAAAATCCCAGCACTCAATAGGACAAAATAAGTTGGAAAATCATCAACCTTCAGCAGCAAACTTTTCATATTCTTTTCTCCAAACTGCTACAGAAATCAAGCAGAAACTTTTTTGTTATGGTTACTCCTATCTTTGTCATTTAGACTTAACCGTTTCCCCACTTCCATCTTAGTTCAACAGCAACTTCTTTTTTGTTTTTAATTACTCAGTTAATATTTGTGAGGTACTTAGATCTGCAAGTGAACAAGAGGTACAAAGTTCTGCCTTCAGAACAGCGTATGAACTGAGATGTAAACAGTAAAACATGACTAGTGGCCATAATTTAAAAAATAAGTGAAAAGAAAATAGTGGCTAAATTCCCACTCATATAAGGAACACCCATTTTGTGTTCAAAATAAAATGAAGTTCTGAAGAAATGGAAAATATAACCTTTTAAATTAAAAACTATCACGTATACATGTCAAGAATGGTAAAAACATTACACACACCATCAGGTGTTCCTAATTTTTGACCAGTCAAATTGGCCTTAAAGACAGGATTCACTCATAAACATATCACATATCCAAAGTATGCAGTTATTTTAAGCATTGCTGTAACTCTGTAAAAAAACCTACCTTATTATTTGCCAGCTTGACAGAGTGCGCATATTGTAGTGCAGTGAAATAACTAGCATCACCTATCACTCTTACTTTATACAAGAACAAAAGTTTGGCTTAAGAGGTGCATAATTTTCTCTACACCACTTTAAATGTCTTCCTAGCTACACTTGTCTCATCTTTCTAAAAGTATGGTAAAGTGAAATGGAAAAGGATTCTTCAGAGATGCTTGCTCCTTCATGTTGCCAAATCATCACTGACAGATAGCTGAAGTTTTCACCTCGAGTGTTATAAATTAATACATAATAATTTTTGAAGCATAGGTTAAAAAGCTAAATGCATGA
>VWZK01000130.1:0-37844 GCA_013396935.1 Baryphthengus martii | reverse complement strand
AATATAATATATGTCTGGATTGTTCAGTGCATGTAGGAGGGACACAGTCTTAATGACAAGAGATAGTCATCACATTAAAAAGGTACATTGCCAATAAATTTTTGGATCAAAACTCTGTTCAGAAATTTCTCGTTACTACGGTTTCTGTCACCTTCTTTGATATTACCATTTTTAGCTAATGTCCTTACCTGTCCACATAAAACCAAACAGTTACTCCCTCAGCGGTGCTAGAAAGACTACTCAGCAAGTACGAAGCCCATGATACGGGTTCTGATTCAGCAAGCAACTTTATCACATATGCATTTTTAAGACTTAGTTTTTGTTACTCATTTATTAATGCAGCTGGTGGAAACGTGGAAGTGACTGCCAAAGCGTCTGCAAAGATTTTCTACAGATAATCTGAGTAGATGGCTAATACAGTATTCCATACCTCCTGTGGATTTATAGCTTGTGTAGATTGTTGTATTCTTTAATGATTATGGTTTTATTTCTGTACGTTCATCCATTTTTTAATATCCACTTCAAGATTTCTTTCAATAGTAGTGTAATCAGTGTCCACTATTTGCCCAGTGGTTTTGATGATCACATAAGATGTCCTCATACTCATTTTCTTAATTGAATAAAAGAACCAGAGCATAATAAATAGGCTAACTTTATCTTATTTCCTAGGAATTCCTGGTAAAATAAAAAGCTAGAATTCAAGAGTTTACCTCTTTGTTCTTCCAGGAATACCCAAGAAATTGATAACTTCCCATCATCTCTTTTTATCTTACGTTTCTTTTCCTGCAGATGAATGATCTTCAAGGACTGCAGCTCTTTCTTATTATTATCCACTGGGGTTAATACTCTGTGCTATTGTCCAGTGTCATAGAATGATTTATTTTAGCAGGTAGTATGCACAAAAAAAAAAATCGTCATATTCATCTTTAACATGGTATAGACAGAACTTTGCGTAACTTTCCATAATTCATATCACCATTCAATCCTTTCCTTTTTGTGGCATTAAGGTAAACGCTAGTATGAATGCTATTCTGTTTGTCTGAAGTAGCTCACTTCAGGGTTTTTCTTTCTGTTACTGAGCTGTTCTGAACTCATGAATCTCTTTTGACTTCAGAAAGCTATGCAAGGTGTGTAGGAGTGCTCCTCAACCACGTTTAAGGGAAATCCTTGTCATGAAGTTGCTTCCAAGCAGATTAGAGGAGAGAAGGACAAGAGCTCCAAGTTGAGCTCTTGACTGGGCATCACATCGTCCCAAAATTATCCTCTCTTTGTACTTGAGAGGGAAAAACGCATGCATTTATTTAGCATGCTTCTGATAAATATAATGTCTACCAAAATATCAAAGTACAGTAATTCTGACTAAAGCTCACAATGTATCAGAAGCGAGCACAAAACTTTAATTTATCGAGAACTTTGCAGTGAGCTATGCTGAATCTGTATTCTGTTTTGTCTCAGCTCTAGGCGTTATTAATGCAGAGAAAAACAGAAGGAAGATAAAGGCCTCAGAGAAAGCAAATAAATGTAGGTTAATATGAAAAACAGAACTGATAGATGAGTAAATCTTATGCTTAACCAGAAATGGCAAATAATAAATGAAACTAGCTTTAAAAAATACAAACAAAATCAAAGAAAGAGGCACTTCTGCTTTGTTCTGTATTTTAAAATGTGTAAACAATGTGATACACAGAAAAACTATTTCAGTCAAATATTGTATATTAAAAAATGTTGGCCTTAAAATAATTTAAAGCAACTTAAAAAGCAAAGTTCACATCAAATACTGCACAAGACAAAAGATCCACTTTATCACAGTGAATAAAAAAGAAAAAAGATTATAAAAGAATGAGACACAATGTAACATCAAAGGACATTTAGAAATAAAATCATGACAAAGTTTAAACTGTGGAAAAAAGATACCTTAAGAAGTCAACTAGTAAGACAGTACTAGCAATACTTTTTTTTTTTAACATAAAGTGGAAGTATGTTTATGTAAATAAGGCTATTTATACAACAAAGAAGCTAAAGATGTAACTAGTAATACAAAGTTTACTAATCAATACGTATTACTTCCCCCACACACACCACACTTGACAGAGGATATGATTGTGCTGTAGCTTGCAGACAGATGACTCAGGCACCAAAACTTGTATATAAACATAAACACGTAAGGAGTGAACACCACAATTACATTATATATAAACCACATAATATATTATTAAATCAAACTAAATATAGCAGCTAATGTCAGCAGTATCATTCTTCATTCTAGAGGCTGATATATTTAATATAAGACTATGATCTTGTAAGTGAGTATATCCCTCCAATGCATATATATTTGCACATACTCTTCTCCAGTGGGCAAGATGCTGTGACAACCAACTTAAACAAAAACTACTTTACAGCTGAACATGAAAAATAATTTTCAGTTTCTTTCTTTCTCCCTGAAATATTTTTTTCTAAAAATCTTGTCTATACAACTTTTCTCACAGAAATTTCTTTTTCAATGAAACCCCATTTTTCTCCTGAACTGGCAACAGATGTGAGTTGAAGCATGGAAAATTTAAATTAGATAAGATATTAGGAAAAACAACTTGACAAAGTGCTCTAACATTTGAACAGGTTGCCTAGAGATGTTGTGGGATCTCCTTTGTTTAAGACTTGATTCACAGCTCTAAGTAACCTGATCCAAACCTGCAGTTCAATCTAGTTTCAAAGTTGACCCTGCATTCAGTAGAGAATGGGATCAGTGGAGAACTGAACTCCTGAACTTCAAAGTTCCCCTCCAGGATAAACTATTCTATGATTCTATGAACCAAGGGTGAAGTTCATTTCATTTGACTAGAAGTATGTCCATAGGACTATCTAGATGACTATCCTATGCAGAAAGACAACCACTTAGAGAAGCAAATTCATCTCAACACCTTAGTCAGTTTTCTTAAGACTGGTACACTTTCTCTTCACTCTTTTGTCTCTCCAAGAATTATAATAAAGAAAGATCATCTTAGACTTGGTATGTAACTTCTACATAATCTCATGTGAGATAGATTCCAGTTTGAGAAAAATATTTTGGATCAACTGCAGCTATGTGATTATATTGAGCTTAATGGATAAATTGAACAGAAAGATAACACAATACAGTGACTTAATACTGATTGCTGCCACATGTACCATAACCAGCAGTCTTCAGATCTGCCACTTGAAGAGCACATTTTTGATCTGTGCAAGAGAGAAGCATCTGACTTGTACTTTCTTTTTGAAATGGGACACTACTTGCATTTGAAAGATCAGTCTCCAGCATGAAGGTTAGAAGAGCTCTTGTATTGCACCGTATGGATAAGATTGATATTTTTATTAATTTTTTTAAACATTATTTGCATACTTTTGCCTAGAGAGTTTGATTTATTGGGTTAGACAAGTCTATATTTTTCTAAAAGTAATTCCAACTGAGGCATGGGCACAGTGTTCTATGTTCTATAAGAAGTATTAACAAGCCCCGAGGTCACAGATTATAGAAATATTTAATAAAGACTCTAAATGGTGATCAAAAGAGTAGAGTGTAGATGATCTCATGTTACAAGATTTTGCATTCCTTCAAAAATACAAAACAATTGCAGGAAATTTGGTGGGCGAAGGTTCTGAAAAATTCTGAGATATTAATGAATGTAGCTACAAAGACTTGGTTAATACTTCGGCTAACTATAGTATCATATAAAACCAAAGTGACATGATAAAAAATCCTATAATCGTAACAGATTTTAAATAAGATTGACTAAGTGAGATTGACATCAAGAGAAAAGGGATCTTTGTGTATCTTGTCTGGCTGCATCTCCCCACAGCAAACGCTGTTGCTGTTCTTGTGTGCTACTTTTCTTTCTTAGGTAAGGACTACCTAGTTTCAGCTTTGTAAGAAAAGCTGTTAATAAATTTTATTAGGAAGAATGCTATCTCATCATGCCTATGTTTTAGTGGGGTGTTCTTTGTGGTAAAAACTATCTGGTGGTCAAATCCACCTGAACGTCTGCATTTAAATAATTTTATCAACAATGACTATTCTAAGGTATTCACAAACCTGCAGCACAGTTTAGAGCTCCCATCCTTCCAATGGAGAAGCTTAAATAAGATGACAAACAAAGTGCAAATGTCCCTCTGTACAATCATGCACAACAAGCTTGTGCCTGTTCGGAAAATTTCTGAAGCAAAGCAATTTTGTCAGCCACAGACAATTTCTTGAATTGAAAGTACTCTGCAAAAAGCACCAGTTTTAATTATACTTCATGCATTTTGTCCAACCACCTATGACTGCACTGCTCCAGTGCAGGTCTGAAAGAACTGTTTGCAATTTGCTGGATTTGGCTAACTGTAATTGTCATACCTTATTTGATATGAGTACAGCACACAAAACCAAATTAAAAGGTCTGCCACATATGCTACTTGATGTTTGTCTTCTTGTTAGCATATACGTGAAATCTGTTTTCATACAAAAAAAGCAGTGTATTTGTTGATAGTTTTCTAAGCTAACTGATATTTAGAAAAGTCATACACCTTCATCAAAGACATCTTTCTTCCACATATGTGCCAATCCTGCCTTCACTTCGCACAAAAATGTGTCTTAAACGATGATGACGAAATCATACAGATAAATTTGAATAGATTATACAATATATAGTTAAATGTGAAAAGAGAAATTAAAACATTGTATGTTTCAAGGTGGCACTTGACATGGCTCTAAGTAACCTGCTCTAGTAGAAGATGTCCCTGCTCTCAGCAGGGGGGTTGGACCTCTGAAGGTCCCTTCCAACTCAGACAATTCTATGATTCTATGTTTATTTTCATAATGCAGCCTTCCACCTTGCATGCTTTATTCCTCCCTCAAATGCTGTCATTCCTTCCCCCACTGTGCACTGATTTCTTGTTTGCCAAACGACTTCTGCAGAATTTACAGTGAAAGGAAAAGGACCCAGGTCCTCCTGAATAAAAGCAGGAGCAGATCTCTAATTGCATATAATGATCTTGAGTCTATGTTCAGTTTTCTTTAGATATGAGGATGAGAAGATGTTTATTTATGTTACATGCGAAAACTACAACAGTAGTTGTTCCTTTAACTTACAGATTTGGTATCTGATGTCAAGTCTCTGTGGGTTTAAATGCAAGAGAGGAAGAGGGACTAAAGTGTTATGCTACGGACAAGGTCCTGAAACAGATGTGATGGCCTCAAATGACATGGGCGTGGAAGCTGGCAAACATGTCATAAGGTTAGATAACTCTTACAGCAACAACACCCTTGGCAGAAAAACAACTTTTATAAAGGAAAGAATTCCCAAATGGTGGAATATTGTGTGTTTTAAAGTAATAACTAATTTCTGTCTCAAAGATTAATGTAAAGCCGCGAAAATAAACTTATTTGTTTTACTTTAAAACAAGTAAATGCAGGTACCAGTACTTCCACCTCAAGGATCTTGGCCGTTAGCCTCAACTTACTCGCTTATGAAGACGTTCTGCCTCCTCTTGATATGCAGCAAGTTGTTGTTTCCATTGTTTTACATTGGCAGTGGACTCCAGCAGGGCTGCTGTGAGCTTAGCATTATTACCCTTGAGTGTGGCCAATTCTGCCTCCCAATGCTTGCTGATTGTCGAACTGTAGAAACAGAATGAGAAAGGTCAGAGCATCCACATAACTTCCTTTTTGTAAAATTCTTAAAATGTCTAATAATTTACTTTCAAAATACCCAGGAAAAAAATAGAATTGTGTACAAATCCTGTGACTGAATGTCCAAACTAGAATCCAAATGCTCAAATCATTAAATTCTGAAAACACTGACATATCATTATTGGAAAGCCTCTCTGTTCAACAGTGCATAAAATGTGAAGGATGATGAAATGCACATCAGCTTCCCAAAATCAACAGCATGTTAATTCTAGACTATGTATCTGAGTCGTCACTGGTTTAATATATATATTGAGTGAAAATGCTTTTTTAGTCTACCAGTTAATGAAATACATTGTAGAAAAAATTTTGTCATCAACCTGAGTAAAGACCGCTAACGCAGTGCTTGGGTTATTCTAATGCAAGCCTTCTATCCCTGAAACACACTTTCTTTATTAAATATTATATTTAATTTGTGTTTGCAAACTCAAAGACCTTGACTTTCAACACCATAATACTATTAAAAAGCCCTTCCTCAGTAATACCAGCACAAGAGACTAAAGATCAAAGAGCATCGTGGTATTATTGCTTTATTATAAAGAGGAAGCTAATGTTGGGATTTACTGAAGTAGCCCATAGAGGAACAATCCTTGTCTACCATTTAGTTATTCTCTAAGCAAACACAGGGCTTTAATTTTCACAGGTGATTAGTTTCCCATCATCCACACACTCTATCTTTTCCCTCAGTATACAAGGGAGAAACACTTCAGGCACATCAGGTGAATGTATTAGTATGCAAATAGCCCATTAATGTTTACTTGCATAATGGTAACAGCATATGAGGTGCACATCTACATGGAAAATACATACAGAAAATAATTAATTCTGTCTAACTGGTTTACTATTAAAGGCATTGTTGAAAACTAAAGATCCATAACTGGCCAATATGATTTCGTATGTAGGCTTGCGATGAATTATGATGAATTATTATAATTGCTTATTATAATACAGTATAATATGCTTAATTTAAATTATTACCATTTTGTATGTAAGATTGTATGTTTATTTGAACTTTTTACACAAGAACAACAAAACCTTCTGCCACCATGTTGTCCAGCAAGTTTCTTCCTTCCATTTAATGCATATGTACAGATCATCCCGTCCAAGTATATTTCAAAACCATTGTAACTCCTATAAATGCTCCTTAGGTGTTCAAAATCAACCAAGGAATATGCACTACCAATTTAGATCACATCTACTGCTTCATTAAAACGTGATGCCTGATTCTTCCATGCTCCAGCGTTTCTTCCTAAATACGCTGCTTGGTCCCCTTGAATAGGAATACGAGTTCCTTTAGAAGAGGAATACAGGTTCTTTCAAATTGCTCTAGTATTTCATGATCTATTCAACCAATTAGAAGTTCCCCAGTGGAAATTTTAAATGATTAAATTAAAATAATGATAATCCTACTCTATCAGGGAACAGACTCGCATATTAAAGAAGATGAGAACAAACTCCTGCAAAAATGTCTCCTCCGTTTCTCTAATCAGATTTACTTTTCATTTACAGTAGCACAGGAGATCAACAAATTCTTTAAAAAACATGTTAAAAAAATCTAGCTCATTTTCATATTCATAACTCCTCCCTGATGTTCTGATCTCGTAAACAAATATCCATTTGAGCCATTTCATACAAGTGAGTAGTTCTGTTTAGTAGTCATGCTGTGGCAGGACTAGTAGTAAATTATATGTGCACATGCCTACAAGGTGTGCCTTACTACTCATCTTTCCCAGTAGAAGAAATATATACAAAAGATTTTACATTGATATAATGCAGATTGAAAAGATTTGTAGATTAAAAGCTTTGTATCTGAAACAGTTACATGAGGAGAACTGTCCGATCATTTAATGCCCTCGTTTAATATGCAAACAGGAAAATGAATGGATTTTTTTTTTCAATCTAAGAATTGTGTATCCACAATGATACAAGGTAAACTTCTAAACCATGAATATCCCAGAAGATAGACTCTTGGCCAGTGCCGAGAAATACTGTGAAGGGGATTCACGGCATGTTTCATCTTCACCTTCGCCCAGTGCTCTTACTGCCCTGCCAAGAACACAGTCACGAACTTTTAAGCCATTGCTTGTATACTGGAATGTCAGCACATGAATAACATGAAGCATGCATTTTCTATTACTGCTATGACTACTCTGGCTCAAAATCTAGAAGGTTTCCTTAGAGCCGGTTATTTTTAAATTGGTTGTTTTCAGTAGGAATGCATCAAATTTTTATCTGTAAGAGATCTACATAGTGGGCATGAACATGCCTACTGTAATGCAGATGTGGTTTTTTTTGTAGCACATACTGGGGTTTTTTCAACAAATAATTTCTACTGTATCTATCTCCTATGGATTGTACTATGGCTCCATAAAACAGAAGCACATCTATCTAGTTTTGTATCTGACAATACACAACGACTTCCCAATTATTCGACTAATCCTGTTTCCTCTTACAAAGCTCCACATTCTCTGACATAAACTCAGCCTTGTGATGGATATCATACTAGGAAACACAGAACCAAAAATGTTTTTCTTCCATAAAATAGTAACTTGATTAAAATAGCCCATAACCAATCCTAGCAGTGCTGACTTACTTTTCTCAAATATTTTCTAGACAAACTTAAAAAAAACCCCAAAATCACCAAAACCCAAACCATAACTAATAACATACTTTGTGGATTATTTTGTTTAAAACTGGATTTATTTGGATTTAGATTAATTATTTTAGGATCAGATAAAAGCACATCTACAGCAGGCTGTTCTTAAACTAGACTAAGAGTATCTGCATTGATGCCTATATCCACAGAGCCACACTGGTTCAAATTTGTCAACACTTCCAGAGGAAACATTGAGAAACATAAGGTTCAGACACAATGAGAATTGTCCCTCAGAAGACAAAATGCTGGGGCTACCATCTGTCAGAGGGAACACACATACCCAGAAGGTGAAGGACACGTGGAAAATTCAGATGGGTCCCAACAACTACTAAAAAGCCCATGGCCAGAATTTTGGTGGTGGAACAGCTGCACTACAGTCCCTCAGGACAAGTACAGGAAGGTTGCACATACTCTTTCTACAACCGTTTGCTTAATGCCTGTCTGAAAAGCTTTTCGGTAAAAGGAATTGATTTTGTCCTTGATGCATTAGACTCTGTCATAAGAAATACACACACAGCTCTGTCAGGTTGTCTTAACGGTTGTAAATATCTAAACCAAACCCAAACCACTTCTCATGTGTTCTGAGATTATTTGCTCTAGGAAGTATGTGAAATATGAACACTTATGCAGTGATCAAAGTGATCCAAAACTGCAATGCCACTTCTACTAGAACACCATTCAGTTTTGCACTGTGGGACAAAGAGAAAAGCTGTATGTATACCCTGGGGGACACGAGCATTTATGTTGGCAGTCCTGTCGTGCAAGAATTCAACCTGCATATATGTTCTTCGTTCTGAAAGCCATCCATCCACTTGCTGGCAGTCTCACAATTAAAAAAGTTATTTCTTCCGACCTGTCAGAATTAACATCACAGATTGCCTAGCACATTCTAAATTTCAAGACAGCCCTTCAAAAATGAGACATCCTTCATACTCCTGCTTGCCCGTTTCTCAGTGTGAAAAGCTCCACCAAACTTTTAAAAATACCTTAACAGAGAATAAAGACTGGTAATTTCCCTTGTGAAACTTCTGAACATCTGAAAATAACACAAGATACTGTTTTGCATACATGACTACATTAGTGTCCAATACAGGAGAGAGAATGTGCCTCTAGTGGATCATATCAACACATGAGTTTTATTGGATCAACTGAACATTCTATACAAAAAAATCCTCTTTCATAACAGAAGTCTAGGTCTGATTGTACAGAAAATTATCATTACAATGACAACTGTTCATCAGATCATAAGCACTTGTTAGCAAGCAAATGGTCAAAAGTCTCCTGAATCTCTGATCCTTAGTTCTGGTCACAGTATCTGGTACATGTGTAACATTGGACATGTTCACAATTAGAACACCACATGGTGCTCCAGCATCAAGGCAAAGGATTCAAAGTCAGATACTTAACATTTATAGCATCCAGTAACTTGACTGCTACCACAAAACAATCCTACAACTTCTGGCTGGTATCATTCAGTCTAGCTGTGACACTCTCTGAAAATTTTAAGTAGGAGTCAATGGTCTTCCATACTTTTAGGCATTGTGTTCAATTAACACCAGGCCGCTCTCATTGGAGATTAGTTACAACTGCAGTAAGTCACTGACGAACAGCCTTACTATCTGTCCATCTGTGACCTGAATAGAGTGCCAGAGGCTATAAATGCACGATTATCTTTCTCTGTGAAGTAGGTCACTTAAGGAAAATTAATCCGAAAAGCTCCAGTCACAATGTTTAGCCAGTTGGAGAAGGCTTGCAAAGGCAGGGGGTGGGGAGCACACGCTAATGAGTTGCATTCAGAATGAAGTTATTTTGAGAGATGCCTTCATGAAACAAAGAAACAAAAGCAGCTGAAATCAAGACATGTCTTCTGCTTTTTGAATCACTGCTGCTTGTTCATCGTTTGCTGAGTTGTATGTAGTTAAAACACTATAAAATGTGGTTTAAGCTTTATTTGAGATTTACAGAGATGAGAAGTGTGCAAAATGCTGATTTATTAATATTTTACAAGGTTTAATATTGGATTCATTGTCATGAATGAAAAGTAATTAATTTTAAAATTTCTTTTCTTGCTATAGAGTAGTCATGGTTTCAAAGAACTACAGTTACTCAAGAGCCTGTAAATTCTTCAGGTGTCAGTGTGATCTGCACTGCAGGTGTATGCTGAGCAGTGCTGCCTTGGGATAGCGGTAACGAGGAGGAGTTCAGCTGAGTAGATAATGGAGTACTTTCACTACAAAATTTGGCATCTGATACAGTAACTAAATCCGTAAGACTTAACAAATATGAACAGAGCACAGGTCCTGTAGATGCTGCCCAGATTATAAACAGTGGCATGCGTTGGAAGCAGCCCAAAAGTCTGGTGGAGCGAGCATTACCAATCAGTGGAAGAGCTATGTCAGCCAGTTGGTAACAACACATTAGCTGCACTGGCAGCAAGGGGTAATCCTTGCTGACAGCCTTGCTGGTGAGCCTTATGGAGCTGTTCTTTATGCTTAAGGAAGTAAAGGGGGATTGTGAATGATTTGGTTCTGTTACAGCAGTATCTGAGAGCTCTAGTGAACTCAGGCAGTGTAGCCTCTTGTCTTTGCAAGTTTAAGGCAAATGTTTGGGTTTATGTAAAACTCCCTGGTGCATTTGGGAAGGAATTCTATGCAATATCCTCAATACAAAAAAAAGCTTCAGATAATGACGAGATCCCAGTCTACAAGGGAGAGACCTACTCAATGAACTATGCCTGCTATTGTCTACACTGTAATGACATGACTGTCCTATTAGATGGAGATGTTGACTCTGCTGGCAGAGAGAATGAGTGCAGCATCCTTCAAGGTACTCCTAAAAGCTTACAAGAATCCTCCTCTTATTCATGCTGAGAGTGAAAGTTAAGCTCCACAATTCATGTGTGGATTTAGAAGAAATTTTTAAGAGGCATTTGGGGAATTTCACCCTTTTCAGAGTGACATCTTTTCAGAGATGTCAAAAGGCATCTGTAGCTATCCATTTAATGTGTAAAATTAATTAATGATAGAAAAGATTTAAACATAATGGTTTTAGAGCTTATCCTGCTGCTACTCTTAAGTAGTATATAACCTTGGTAGTGATATGGAAATTTTTCCCTCTCTCTTGACCATTCAAAGTAAAATTTGAAACAGAAAGGTAGGTTGTCATTTATTCAATTATACCTAATTAGGAGTCCTATAATGATTGGGAAGCCAAAGAAAGTAGAGATCAGATCCTATTTCAAAAAGTTTTGAGTTGTTCTGCCATTTTAGTCTTTGTACAGAGTTGTCTGCTTGAACAGACCCAGTAGATTTAACCATCCAAAAGGTGTCGAACTCACAGGCATGAGGGACAAAGTCATCTACAGTACAGTTAAATAATTAAAGACTAGCAAAAGAGGGAAAGCTATAGCAAGAATCATAGAATCATCAGGGTTGGAAGGGACTTTGAAGATCATCAGGTTCCAACTGCCCTGCCACAGGCAGGGGCACCTCTCACTAGACTAGGCTGCCCAGAGCCCCATCCAACCTGGTCTTAAAATCTTCCAGAGATGGACCTTCCACCACCACTCTGGGCAACCTGTTCCAGTCTGCCACCACCCTCATGGCGAAGAATTTCTTCCTAACATCCAATCTAAATCTATCCTCCTTTAGTTTGAATCCATTCCCCCTTGTTGAATGACAGCTTTTGTAAGAAGAAAACTTAACAAACAAACCAAAATTGCTTCTTTACAACTACTGCTTATTGTCTTATCTGTAGTTGTGAATAACTGGACATATACAAAATGAAGTCTTATTTGATAAACTGGAATTTATTTTAAAAGGGTAAATCCACTCAAAGTTATAATCAAGAGATAATTGCCAGGAAATTACTTCGAGTTAAATATTTTGAGTGAGGCCAATGAAAAACTAATTAATATTCAAAGAGATCCTTATCCTCAATTAGAGTATTCAAAAGATTTTTTAGCAAACGAGGATAGCTCCCCTGGGGAGAGAAGTAGGAACATTAACAGAGCATGGAAGATCTGTTCTTCCCTTTGGGATAAAGAATATCTACAGGATCTCTGTGGAGTTACATCAGCACAAAACCAGGGAAACATAACTGTGAATCAGCTCTTTAGAATGGTTAAATGACAAAATCGATCACAGCAAAAAAAAAAGGTGAAGGAGGTCCTTGGAGTACATCATACTTTCAGTGAGGTGACCAATAACAAAGCCATAGACACCCAGCGGGAAGCGAGAAAAGCAGCTGAATGACTGAAATGAGCAAGTGAGAGCATGACTTTTCTGAGAGTCTATCATTCTCTACCAATGTTGAAGGTTTATCCCACTCCAAAATACACTGTTTTGGTTTCACACATCCCGTTGCTCAACTCAGAGCTACAATATACTTGAACTCCCAATTTCTATGTCAGTGTAGAAGACAGATGTTCAGAAGTTCTCCAAATTTGGGCAGAGGGATGCTTATGGAGCTATTGCAGATTTCTTTTTTGAGGTGTTTCATATACGATCTTACACTTTCATTCAGCCTTTCAGTTTGACTGTGCCTTTGGATTTCGAATGTTCCAAACTACCTATGCAGCCCATGGACAGAAGAGTTCCCTTTTCAGTTCTGTTACGGGCAGTCCTATTCTTTGGCATCTCATGTGCTATCTTTTATTAGCTCACAGGGGAAGGCTCGCTAACCTCACAGACTTGACGGATGAAGATGGCCAAAGAGGTTGAGTAATGGTACGGACTCTTTCTAGTATATAGCAGGCAACTATACAATTCAAATCGGTGGCTATACCCTATTTAGACCCACAACCTAAATACATGTTCTGTGTTTCGTAATATAATCTTCATTCATCACTGGGCCCATAGAAACCACCACAACACAGATCACTTTTTAATATGGAAATGAGAAACAGAGTGGATATTAAATTCTTCGTAAGGAAGGAAAATTTCACAGAAACATTCTCTATGGTAACCCAGCACAGTATTCCTGCAGAATACAACAAAGTCAGACAAAAACATCCTCAAGTGTGGTGATGTTTACTGCTTATTGAAAAACAAAGTCAACAGCAACAAAAGAGTTCCTGAAAGGCACCCTATGGGATGCAGAAGATTGAGTGTTAATGCAAATTTAACGCTTCAGCTATGATCCTTATCAATCTGGACCCTACATCCAAGTCCTGACCCAAGTTAAAGCGGGGGACAAAGAGAAGAGTCACTCTTCTCCAGAAGAAACAATGAAGTTTCCAAGTTTCTTGTATTGTTTGCTAGTGTACACTAGATGTGTTTACATAGGTGACATTTAAACTCTGTTTCTCATTAAATTTACACTGTTAAGAACAGTTTTATGTATGTTTTTTGTACGTTGTATCATAACTTGTATTTAACCTGAATCATCACAGTAGCACTAAGAATATCCCTGATTTCTCTGAAGTGGCTCAACTATTATTTTATTATTTTAAAAAGTTCTCATTTTTGTCTTAGTCATTTAATTTTAACTGACTCTAGATTATCTCTTCATGAAGGCCAAAAAGCATAAATCAAAATCAGTAACTCTGTCTTGCAACTTTTAGCCCTTTGCAAAAGCAAGCACAGCTAATTAATTTGTAACTTTCTTTGCACTGAACATGGAAACTTTGAAGACTTAACATTTATCACATACTCTGAAAAACTATAAAAGCTCCACCCTTCCTTCCTTACTGAAATTGCTTAAGAATATCACTTCAGGCATTTTATTCTTGTGCCTGTAATCTATCTCTTCTTCTTCATAACCGATACCAAATAAGTTTTTTTAGTGCATTAAACACTAGGCGTAATTCCTTGCTGTTGCTATGGTGCTAAACAGTTCAAATATTCCAACTAAACTGCATTTTGAAAAGCAACTTGAGTTATTAGAAACTTAATGTCCCATTTTCTAAAGTGACTAGGTATTTGTCTGTAAAGAAAGTCAAATTGACTTGGCCTCCTATGGTACTTAATCACGTTATGAAAGCAATTAGATGATGTGGTTATTGACAAGTCATATACCAGGACACAGTGCCCCTGACACTAAAATGATCCAAACTGTGACCACTTTCATTCTGGAACTCATTTGTACACAAAAGAATTTAAAGCAGTTTAACTGTAAATTCACACTTTGAATTGGTATGGATTGATTTTGCTGATGTCCCCAGTTAGACGAAAATCTGTGCGTCTTTCAAAAATACTATCTATAAAAACTATTTTTGTATGCATTCAACCAATCCACACTCCATCAGCAATGTAACAGAGAGAAAAGTATTTGACAGCCCCACATTTCTCTCACCTGGGCTGTTCTGATTTTAAGAGTTTCATTGAACCGTGCTCCCATTTACACCAAAAAGCCCCAAGCTTCTGAAGGCCACATGGACTGGCGAGTTCACACTCTCTGTAAACCGCCCTGGTCCATGTCAGCTGGACAGATAGATTCTGAGCACAGTTTGCACATAGTCAGGTTTGGCACCGTTCCATCACTACAGTCTTCCAAGGCTTACTGAACCTGCGATCCTCCTGTCCCCTTTTGAAACACTTCTGGTCATGCAATGCATATCTCTGCTTCTGTGCAAGGAGAAAGAATATCACTCTAGTGGGTGGCAATGAAGCCCTCAAATCATTGCAGGTATGTGGAACTAGAAAAGGACTCCATACAAAGCAGCAACTGCGTCTCACAGCCACGAGGACACTGCATGGGTGCAAAAGACTCCCAGCATCATTGCTGTAACATGTGGAAACGGTTCAGCCCGCAGCCAGGGCCCATTTTATCGAGCTGTACAGATGTGGCCCATAAGGCTGTTGCTTCTATGGAGCTCAGTAGAGATTCTCAGCTTTGCAACAATGGAGTTAAGACTGCAAGTGCAGCCACATGTAAACTAGTGAGGTGGCTAAAGGGATCCTGCAAACACTCATCACATGCAAGGGGTGGAGATCCTCAGCACAAGACTCTGCCTGCACTTTAGGTGCTGTCACAGCTTTAACTGGAGTGTGCTGTGCCTCTGCTGAAGACAGCAGCTGTTACGAGTGGCTCAATGCAAATGATTTGCAAGTGCCTATTTTAGATCTTTGTTAAACCTTCTGTTAGTGATACCACAGGATAGCTCAGTCTGTAAGACCCCTTAATGCTGATTCCTGTCTTACTTTCATAGTAAGCACTGAACTCCGAAGAACAATCACTACTGCTGCAAGGTCTCACAACTCTACTACCAGCAACAGAAAGACATTCTACAGAATGACTTAACAGAAATACTTATATGTGATTGGGCAGTTGCATAAAGATTCTAAATTATGACTATTTGGCCTCCATCCAGCTAGTATTTTAGATTACTTTACAATACCAAATGATAACTACTGGTGCAATTAATTTTTGTATTACAAGTGTCAGTTTGCTTATCCCAGTAAACTGAATGACATGCATTAGTCACACCGCGTGGGAGATGAACTGTCAGTTTACATGCTGACAACAAAATAATTTTATTTCATTAAGGGAAACAGAAGCTATGTGAGAGCATGGCAAATTTAATTAAGTTTCATTTATCTCCTACAACAGCCATACAATTACTTAAGAGTCTTAAGCAAGAGTACATAAGCAGCCTATATATAAAGCCCAAACGAAACCATCTCTGGAGCTGTCAGAAGTGCTATGAAGAACAAGATATGTTGCATTAACTATATGATCACAGCAAAACATTTATTGACTGTATAGGCTTGAACAAAACAACTTGCAAGTGAGTTGCAATACTTAAAAGTGAATACTGCACTTTTTCTTCCATCCCAGCTTTTCAAGAAAATGAAGATACTAAATTTGCCATGTTTAAAACAAATCTTAATCCAAAAAAAGACTAAATTTCTTGCACTATTTTGATCCTTGAGTCAAATTTACTAAAAAAGATGGAAAAAAAAGATTAAATTTAATATGTGGGAAATCTCTGATACTGGCACTTTGTCTATGAACTACAGGTTAACAGTCCCTCTGCAAGTTTCTCTCTCTTCTCTGTAACAAAATCCCAGTTTTTAAGAAAAAATATAGCTTATCAACTTCCTTAAGTCAGTGGTAGTTGCTAGCTCTTATTTACTTAGTTTAGACTAGTGATCTTAGGTTTTCTTCAGCTTCTCTTCAGAACAATGCATAGGTCAGATGATCTAGCTCAAAAACTCATCTGGAAGTTAAAAATACAATAATTTATAGATCTGTTCCTCCCAATTCAACACTTAATTGACACAACAGTTTCAAAGATGAATATAAAGCTTGGCTCCCCACTTCTCTCCCTGCCACATCTTATTTAACTTGTCACAAACCCAACAGGGATGCCACGAGTATGAGGTTGCACAGGAGTTTTTTCTAGCTGTAAATTCACAGGCAGCAGAACAGATGCTGAGCTCCCATCTTTTTATGAAGCTAAGCCTATATGCCATGGCACTGTTTCAGCAAATTTTTTTTTCTAGTATTTTGAGCTCTATTTTACCTTTCCTGATAAGTCACCTAGACTAGGAAAAGGGTAAGACAAACAGCATTATGTGAAGATGCTAAATAAATCAGCCCTCCTAAGACTTCTGCGGTGCTGGATGTAAGCCCAGCACAAATGATCCCTAAAGTGCTTAAAGTAAAGTTAAACAGAATATGAAAATCTCTGGAGAGTGCAGAAAGAAGGTGCTGCACAATTGGTGCTGTCATGCAGTCGCATTAGTTTTAAATTTCAGAGTATTTCCTAAACAGAGACAACAGCTAAGTTGCAGTCACACATAGTGATGAGTTACATCACACTTTGGGCATGCAGAAAACTATTTTGATTATCCTCTTAAAATCCAGACCAACTTAACCTGGATGTATTGCCTACATGAAAAAGCATTTGGCTTCAGACAACAAATCGGTTCTCATTTCTATACCTATCTTCACGATAGTGAAGGGGAAAAAAAATACTTTTCTTCCTTTGGTAAACTACAGAGTTGGATAAGTTACTACAATTAACATAATTCAGTATTAGGGATTTAGTTTGGTTTTTTTGGTGTCTGAGTCATGTTATTTAAATAAAATTATTTCTTAATTTCCTGTGTGGCTGCAACCTCCCAAAAGAATGGTTTCCACTATTCCAATTTCAAAACCAAAACCAATCCTGCAAAGGCAACAACCTTCCAATTGAAGTTCATCACAGTAAATGGACCACACATCATGTTTTATTATTGTGTGCTTGAGAAAACAAGAGTCCTAGACATCCCAGACATTTTATTTCAGCATATTCACCCAGATCTGGCTTCCTTCAATCCAAATGGCTTAACAGCTGATTAAAAAAACCCCCTCATGTTCTAGTTCACTGCTGCTTAGTGCAGACCCAATTTATTATAGAAAAAATATTGATGGCTGTTTGGTGTCACTGTGAAATACTTTGATAATGTTTATGAATTGCCAGTTGTCCACATCTACCTAAAGTGCTATTTAGCAATTTAAATTCATCTCAACAGAGTTCCCTGTTACATGATCAAAACACTGATTAACACAAACCACTTTCCACCTGCACTGTAAAATGTCACTGTCTACAGTAATATGAAAGGAGCTCAAAATGATGTGACTTTTTCGGTACAGGAACCTTTCTCAAAGCATAAAGGTGATGAATAACTAAAGTAAATGTTGATCTCCATTTAGCTGTATTCCTTATTTTATTCTTCAAGCTGACTCTTGATCTCAATAAGGTAAGAGTTGTTCATGTATTTGACAGAAAAAATATTCTACTTCTGTGTTTATGTGCGCCTGTGCCCCTGTATCTGCAGGAAGTAGGTCAATCCTATTGAAGTTCCACTGCAAGGGGCTCTGCCTACTACAACGCACTAGGATATAATTCAAGACAATGTAATGATGTTCAATGACACGACTTTGTTCAGGTGGAGCCTGAATACTGTTTGTGCATTCAAACACCTTCTGAAATGGCTTACAGTAAAGCAACTTTGGACTTCTACTTGATAATGAGTAGAAGTTAATCCGAGGGTTCAAGCTACCTGGGTAAGAATTATGATGTAGAGAGTAGGGAGAGTGGATGAAACAGCCTCCCAGGGAGCTACTGCATAGCAACAGCAATTCTGGGGAACACAGAACACTGTTGCCTCCATAGAAAACAGGAAGCATAACTCTGGATCATAATGTTGGCAGGAGGTACAATTTAAGGCTGGATCTGGTAAAGAGGGCTTAGTGGATGAGACCCATCTTCTCTGGGTTTAGAAGATTAAAATCTAGTAGAGGTTAAGCACCCTGAGGTGGCACTTCATCTGACCAATTTTAGGTGCCCATCTAGGAGCAAATACATCAGGCAGTATGAAAGCCTCGCAGACGTAATTCTTCAGTATCGGTGCCATATGGATGTGGCAGAATTTGCTGGCTCTCCCCCAGAGGACCTAGGCCACAGCATTCTCCAAATGAATTACTACCTTAACTAGATTTACCTGTAAAGCCTACTTCTAAATGAGGGAGAAATCTTTATAGCAATGTTAATTCATCTGACAAAACCAGAGTCCAAAGAGTATCATATAACAAAACAACATAGGTCTTTCATATCAGCCTTGAAATCAAGCTTTTACTTCATGTGAAAATTAGGAGCACCTGGTCCTTGGTCCTATATCTCTTGCAGGAATGCAAAATAATCCCTCAGCAACAAACTTGATGAATTTCAGTCAGCTCTATTCCAGATAAATTCTAGAAAAACATAACTTAGATGAAAGATATTTTTCTGTATAAGGGATTCATTTAAATATGAAACAACTCTTTAAAATAAGTCAGTACCCATGCTATCTATATTTCATGTAGAGTTTCCTAAACTGTTCTTCTCTGCTATCTCAAACTTTAGTTTTTAAATATGCTTTCTCTCAAGAAGCGGGCAGAGGTAATCTATTTGGCTGAATCTTATCAATAAATATCTAAGACCAGCAAGTGGCTTTATCAAGTTCCTAAAGCTGCACATTCCTGGAAGTGAAAAAATACTCCAAGGCACAGAAGTGTTCACACAGCTCTATCCAATCCTCCTTTCTGTGTGACTACTGGAGAAACCTGTACCAGCTGCTCAAGGTACAGTTGCTAATTACAGTTGATAATTCTGAAGCTTTAACTATGGCATCAGAGAGGCAGCAAAAGTATAAGAGTTCAGCCACCTCCTAAACTGACACTCAGCCTCTGCTTCCTTTTAACTGGAGCAGAATCGGGCGTAACAACATATCTATCTCCTATCTTCAACAGGAAAAGAATCCCTAACTTAAATATTCTTTGCCAGCTATCATTTGCTCTGACTTTCCTGGTCAACCCCCTAGGAGAAATTTATCTGATTAAAAATTCGTAATTTTTTTTTAAGTCCATATGGGCTCCATTAACACCACTTAAGCAGTGTATAAAGGCAAACCCAGGGATCCATGGATTCATGTAGCACATTTTAGGTGAATCTGCAATTAATTCACCAAGACTTAAAGTGGAAATACTCCAAGATACTTAGCATGCTGTAATTCAGGTCAGATGTAATACAAATTCCCCTACCACATATTAAATAGCAACCTTATAGATGACAGTAGGCATAGAATAAATAACAGGCTCTTAGGCTTAAACATCTGTAGATGGTCCTAGCCAGACGGATGTCTATGTCCTGAGTGTACCTCTTTTCCAAGGAGAGAGGGCAGTTAAGAAAGGACTAATACAGAAAAAACACGGAAAGGAATATAAAAATCCATAAATTAAACCAATCACTTCATCTCCAATATGAGTTTTTACTGATAGAAATGTACATTTATTTACATTCTCCTTGGAAGTTTGAGAAAAAATGAATTCTACATTGTTTCAATAACAGCAATACTTAGTCATTAATGCTGTTGTCATAGTTGTATGGTATAATCTGGCCTTCCAGATGGCACTGAAACCATAACTACACAGCATATATGATTTCAGAAGTGGATAAATGTCTATATGTATGTGCAGCTTCTCATATCAAAAGTCCATGCATCTCATGCTCTATCACAGCTCATAAGAAAGCACAAAAAAAAGAGTAACTTTTTGATATCAGTAACAGAAGGATCCATTTGATGGAGCTTCACCTTTACTAAAATATCCTCAGTTACAGACTTTTTTTCCTTTTTTTTCACCTCCCTTTTTAAAAATAATTCCCCCTCAGATATTCCAGTGTTTTTGTCCCTACTGCCTAACAAATGTAACGTATATCCTTTGTCTTACAGTAAAGCAGACAGATGAGGTACAGCAACACAGATAGCAGAGCAGCAGACAAAAAAACCACTATACCTAGTGCTGGGTAGATGGACTAAGTGGCATGGAAACACAAAGAGTCTACATTTGAAAAGAGTCACTAACAGAAAGGTTTGGGGTTGTTTTGTTGGTGTTTTTTCCTTTGTTTCAGGTGACTTAATTTTAGCTCCTGTCTTCTCAGTAAAGCAGGAAACTAATTCCTAGTACAGAATCACAGAATAGTTTGGGTTAGAAAGAATTTTTAAAGATCATTTAGTCCAACCTCCCTGCCTTGGACAGGGACATCTTATGCTACAAGAGGTTGCTCAAAGTCCCATCCAACCTGACCTTGAACACTTCCAATGATGGGGCATCCACAACTTCTCTGAGCAACATATTGTAACTCATCAACCTCATCGTAAAAAAATGGGCAAAGATACTCAAATACTTGAGCAATTGAACAAATGGAGGTGTTTCTTCATTAAAAATACACACCTCACAAACATTCAAGAAAGTATGGCTTGTGAAACAAATTTATGTGGGCTTTAAAAGAGCAAGGCTGTATTTGGAGAATTTAGTGTTGTCATGAGTTGTAACGTATTTTAATATACCAAAACTGACAAAAAGCCAAGTTTTCTCTTGCTTCTTGAGTTTTTTTTAAAAGCTGTTTTTCAGCTTGTGGACTTTGAACTCAAAAATGGTCAGCAGTATTTCAATTTCCATTACTTCTAAGGAATATGACAGAGGCGTTCTACCATGGCCACAATGTCTGTAAATTAAACAAGTTTATCCACATTCTATGGATTGCTTTTACAAAATAATTCCAAAGTTCACAAATTAATCTTGAGATGATTAAAGTAGACAAGAACAGAAATAAGATAGTGATGCGGATTGTTCTGCAACATATTTAAAAGCATTCTAAAGGCCACAAATCTTAAATTCTCTTTAATTTCTTTTTTGCAGAACTGTGTAACCTTTACAGTATTTTCTATATGGATGGGAATATGTACTCAAAACCACATCTACACCATCCTCCAATTTTATAGAATCAGATTATAACTACAGCGTCCATTTAGAGACAGAAAACATCAAATGAGCAAGTCTGAAGACGTTTCTTGAGCATTTTCCTGTTCATATAGCTAGCTATGTAAGTGTTGTATTTTCTGTTGGTAAAGATAATTGGACTAAGTTTTGCACTTGAAATGAAGCGGCTACACACCAGCTACAAGGAGCCTCTATCTTCTGACACATTCTTTTGAGTGGCTGTTGGGTTGTAACTTGAAGAGGTCTCATTGGAGAGGGCAAAGCATACGTGTTTGTGGTAGGTACTCTTACCTGCAGAATAAACTGCCATATCAAAGTCTTTTCACAGAGAGCTAAAATTCCAGAGGGCCCCCCACCTCATCAAGAACTAATCCCAGGCAGAAGGTATGTGCATGAATGGTTCACATTATCTTGGTCGTGAAATACTTGCGTGCATCAACTTTCCTAACCACTGAGGAGGAGATAGTGAAGTTTGAGTGATTAGACTTTGTAAAAAAAACATTTGTCCTGCAATATAAGCCCTCTTCCTTTGTTTTTAACAAAAGGCTTCTCTTTTCAAGGGTAATGACTGTTACAAAGTTCACTTGAGACTCAGGGCATCAATAGCTATGTGGTTTGGGTTTTTTTTCCCCTAGCAACTTCAGGTGTCACTGGATTTCCATTTCTGTAATGGGTAGCTAAAAAAGGCACTGACACTTCCAATCCAAGAAAGGCATGATGTTTGGAGTTTCAAAATATTAAGTTTTTCCACAGATGATTTTAAAGAAAAAGCAACTGTGCAAAGCGGTTGTTTCCTCTAAAAATTTTTCATTGTGGTTAGCTTGTTGTTTGTTTGTTTGTTTTTTTTTCCTGGAGAATACTGCATGGAGATGGGCAGCACTTCTTTGGTGTCTGTTATCTTTGATTTTGACAATTCAGTTTTGAAAAAAAATGTTTGAAAAGACACTGGTTATAGTCAGAAACGCTGACCTAAGTTCAGCAAAACTTACACAGAGAGATCTCTGGTATATGAAAGACAATAGCGTGGACTCCTTCATAGTGTCTGGGGAAAGCTCAGTGTGCAGCTTATCCCTTCTTACGGGTTGAAAGGTTTCCTATGACAACATTAAACAATACCAAAACCACTGATGGAAGTAGCAGTGAAGAAAATATGAGGTTATCAACTGTCTACGTAAGATCTTCTACAGCTATCATTTAATTCATCTTGAAAAGACGACTGCATCTCTGAGCTTACAACTCACAAAACAGCAGATTGTAAATAATATATGTACAACTCATGCCATAAAAACAAACCTCACAGACACTGCTCACAAATTTAAACAAGCATACACCCAGGTATAAAAATGCACAATAGAAAAAGTTAATTACTCAAGTGAAATACTAGGAGTATCTAGAATAAAGATAATGGCTCCTCCAACAATGCCTAAAAATGACAGAAAAAGTCACTGTGTACTAAGAGTAGACTCCTAAAATGAGTAACACATTTCAGAAAACTGCATTCTTTAAAATACCTAACAAAATTAATGATTGTGAATCAATGGACACAACCAAAAGAACTCCCAAATTCACTCACCCTACAGAATCTGATTATTTTAAGTATCATATATGCCAGTTCAGAAAGTCAATGTTTGCTGCTACTGGAGTATTAACAATCTTTTAATGTCATCCATACTTCAGATAGGTTGAATACAATGGATGTATTTTAGAAACTTAAAGTCCATTCTTTAAGCAAAACAGATCCTTTTTCTGTCTATTTTTTTTTATTTTGTTCATTTTTACTGGGCTTTATTTTTTTCTTATTATGTGATTAAAGGGGAAAAAATACATAGTACAAGTAGTATGATTTCGGTTTACTACTGCTTTGCTGTTTGGTTTTGTTTGAGTTTTTTTTAAATACAAATCACACAGGGATTATATTCCTCTTCTAAGAACATATTTGACAGATATGTTTCAAGAGTGCCCACTTGTCCCCGAGGATGTTATTTAATCATTTAACTTCAAACATCCAGATTACACTATCTGAATCACCCCTTGGAGCTCTCCCTAAATAAATGACAGGAAGCAGACAATGCACATGCTTAGGTGTACAAGGGAGATGGCGAAATTACCCTCATAAGGGTATTTGTAGTGTTGGCTCTCATCCTTATGCCCACCCATTAAAGTTAGCTCTATTAGCTGTAGAGTTTCTTCATTTTGAAGAGCTAAGCAACACACACACCACAACCATTCCAGTAACAGATACAAGTCCTCTCCACCTCTCCTTCATAACTAGAGAAGTTTTATGTAAATGTTAATGATGAACTGTATTATGCTGTTTGATAGGTTACTGGTTTAAAACCATGTAATGGTTTACTATGCATTCCGAAGATACCTTAAAGAATTTTTGGAAACTGTCACAATCAGGAAAGTCAGAGACATGAAAAAAAAATTACATGAACACAAGGTAAAGTTTTGCTTTCAAATTAATAATTTCCTAGCCAGAATTTTTATTTTGAAGGACAGCCTCTTTGAGCTACATCCCAGCAGCTCAGGCAGCAGTGCAAGAGTGCAGGGAAACAGCAGGAATTGGTTCAGGAAAGGAGGGGAGAGCAACCCCTCCCTGTGGGCTTCTTGCAGAGACCGCCAGGGTCTTGCCAGTGAAGCACGAGAGGCTGCAGGACAACACAGCTACGACCTTCGCAACATCAAACAAATGCTGGTTGAGGTGAAGTCAAGACCTATGTTTAAGTTGCTATATTAACTAGTTCTTTGCTTACACTGACCGCAGGAACATATCACCTTTGAGTTTTTATTCTGAGCATGCCTCAAGAAATAATAATCTCTCAGAGTAATTGAATTTACCAGAGTTCCTCCGTCGCGCCCTAAAATGTCACAGTTCATCACAGTACTGTGCAATGCAAAGAGAGTTACTGCCTTTTATGCTGTTGAGAAACCTGTTTAAAAAGCCTGGCTTTATCAGTCTCTCTTCTAGAAGGTTTTCAAAATCCAACAGGACAAAGCTTAGAGCAGCCTGATCTGATCTCATAGCTCACTTTCTTTGAGCAGAAGCCTGGATTAGAGAGCTCCTGAGCTTCTTCACAATAAGAAATTATTCTATAACGAGGTTTCAGGTTTAAAAATAATTATTTTTTTTTTTAAATTCTCACAGGACTACTAGTAAGAAAGCCATGCGTAACTCTATACAGAATATCCAAAAACTAGTATTTGAATATAAATTCAAATTACAAAACACCACAAAAATTTAGCCAAAACTTTTCCTTAAAGCCAACTGTACGGTTCAGCCTGATCCACAAAGTACCTTTACCGTAACGTAACTAAAATATTGACACTTGGAGTACATAGTTGTAATACACAAAGTGAAAAATCTACTAAACAGATTTCTGTATACAACTTTTAATGAAAACTCAGTGAAGGAACATGAACTAGCAGTAAGATCTTTGTTTTTCTTTTGTTGTACAGCATTGGATTTACATGCAGCATTTTAATTGGTAAGATAATAACATACCTAAGATATAAACATAATTTAAAATAAGTCCATTTTCACTAAGGTAAGGAGTCAAAATTCCCTATTAAAAACTTGTTGAATACAAAAATATGGATTTTAACAAACAAGCAACACACACAAATGTATTTTGTCTGATCAAAACATTATGTAATAGAAACTCCAGTTTATGCATTACAAGATAAAATGAAGTAACAGGTTCACGTCATGGTTGACAGAAAATTGAAGACTTTCAAGATTTGTCCCAGAAGAATTCTCTTACATTTTCTTTCTGAAAGTGTGTTTTATCAGCTTCATAAGGTACCACGGATTAAAGGAGCAATATAAAGCTTGTTATAAACAAATGTATCCTCTTCAAGGGTGAAAGAGTAAGTTCACAAAACAGTTGCCAAAAAGCCCCAAGCAGCAGCTGCAGAGTTCACCAGATGCACTATTCAGTTTTAATATTTGAATTATATTTTAAGGCTGAGTAAGCTTAGTATAGCATTTCTTTGGGCTCATTCAGATAAACAGGAATATATTCTATGCATCACTAGGATTAAAATTTTCATTTTAAAGCCAGTCACATCAGAAGTAGGTAAAATTTTTTTAGTAACTTTTTTCTCACCAAACCCCATTTTATATTCAACAGTTTTCTTTTGGAAACGAAGAAACAAAAACAAAACCACAACAATCTTTTTTAAATGAGAAAGATAACTGAGGAAATTAAGATTTACTTAAGAATTAAAATATGTCCATTTTAAAATTATTTTAAATATTAGAATTAATTAACTAGTTTTTTTAGGAAAAAAAAACACCACCTTCCTGGACTAGCTATTGTTCAGAAAACACTGACCAGTGTCTCAGTCAAGATTTAAAAAAATTCTAATGCCAGGCTTAGACTACATTTTTTCATTTGTTCTCGTTTGTTTCACTTGTGAAAGCAGTGCTCAGGCTATAGTATACTATAGGATGTAGGAGTTTCCAAGTAATAATACTTCATAATTCAACATTAATCACCATAGATAGTGTAAAGGTAAAATATTTAATTACAAGAGTTTATCTCCTGTGCAAGGCTTGTAACTGCTTAATATCCTTACAAGTAGTTGACTAGAGTTAACACTGCTTCTGAACAGTGTTAGGACTATCTAGATGAGGATAAATTGAAGCAAGTAGACTTATAGATTTTAGACACATACTGGGGGATGTTCATTTTAATGCTTTACAGTTATTTACTGAACTAATAAGAAATTTGAGCTCTAATAACAAGACTCTAGTGACTTAAGTATGCTGGGTTTTGGCTTTTGGCACAAGTGGTCAGAAAGTAACTATAAATACCATTGTAGTCTACATTGAAATAACAGGCCCCAGATACTTACACTAAGACATAAAAAGTGCAGAGAACATTTAGAGAAGAGGACATATCTGGGCAGTGAGGATGTGTCATAACAATATCAAACTGAACGTTTTTCAGTTGTGCAGCAGAAAAATAGCAAGTAGGAAGAAAGACTAAAGCATGACCTCCACACCTGTGACTTCTGGCCTTGTTAACTCCTGTCAGACCCTTCCACTTCATACAAAGACAGGAAAACCCCTTATCTATATATAACTGTTCTGACAGCAGCCTCCTTCAAAGCTTTATTTCTGTCCTCAGCCTCAGAGACGCTTACACTTGGCTGAGCTTGGTGATCCTCTCAGCAACAATGCAGTTCCCACCTTACCTCATCCTTGCTAGGCAGTGCCACAGCACCTCATCCTGCCAGTGAATTTCCAATACTTGCCCCATGCTTGCCTGGGCTCCTGCCATGCAGCCCTGCACGTGCCTTCTCTGTGCTCCAGACTATACTGAGGACCAGTCCTTTTGGTTCTTCACAGGATAGATAAGTACTGTCAATGCCAGAGCAGAATATAATTTTCCTACTTAAGGAAAAGGTGAACTATGGTAGTGTTATTTCAGTGAAGCACAGCCATCCTCAGTGACTGTCACATCACCTACAGATGAACTCACTGGAGGTGAGACTGAAATACCTTTTCTTTTGAAATGCACCTTAGTAATTGATTGACAGCTCCTGGAGTTAGGGCACATACACAAAAAGCACTGCTATGCACAAGACAACATTCAAATGCCCTTCCAGCACTACCATCTTCACCCGGAAGCACTGGTTAAACTTTACCTTTGGTGAAACACAGAGTACAGAATGAAGATTCAATGATTGGCAGGAGTTAGCAGGATGAACAAGGAGTGGGCTCAGTTCAGAAACTTTTCTCTATCACACATTCACATACAGAGTGCAGCCAACACACAAAGCAATAAACAAGGAGAAGCACAATCCCTTTCTGTACCCTTGACACATGAAAAGCCCAGGGAGTCTCCAATGATTGGGGTGTAAGGTTTTCATTATTTTAACCTTTTTCTTCTAAGTCAGGGCAAGCAGACTGCCTGCAGAGAGCAACCACCCTTTTAGCTAGCACAAGCAGCTAGGTATGTCTACCTAGTTGTCAATTTAGTAGTATGAAATGCCTCTATAAAAATATGCCTATTTAACCAGGACTAACACAATACTGGAGGCTTCACTTTTGATCTCTCTCATGCATGTTTGATGTATCTTTATTTATTTATAAAAAAACCTTATCCAGTCTAAAATCCCATTTATTTTGAAAGGTTTTAAAAAAAGGCATTTTCTTTAGTAATAGCTCACTAACAAACTTCAAGCTGCCATTAGCAACACAAAACCCTGGTCTCTGGAGAATCATCAAGAGAAATGACACTCAAAATGCAGAGTTGTTAGAAAAGCAATTCTAGCTAGTGGTATTTAACAGGACAAAAAATCAAGACTAGGCACTCACACTGCATGCATGAAGTAGACAGAAAAATGCCAAGCACATACGAGTTTTGCAACCATCAAAAATTACAACCGGGTAGTTTCAAAACATATCTTCAGTCATGCTCAACACAGAGCAAAGCGTAATTACTATATTAGCACACCATATTTACATATGCAGAACAACAGGGGACATCTTGCAGCTATAAGATTTTTTAAAAACACGAACAACAGTACTCATGTGTGTGCTTTATCAAAACTGTTTTTCACAAAAATACGGGTAAGAGAATTCCAACACACAGTTTAAATGAGCTCTTTACAGAACATGGATAGATGTGCAACATTTGTAACACTCCTTCAACATGCACATAGTACTCTTACAAAAGTACCGTTTCTTCTAAAACATATAATAGGAGCACTGGTGACAGTTGGAAGTATAAAAATAAACACAATCAATCTGTTATAAAATTAGTGCAAAAGTATATATTTTTTTCTCATTTGGAAATGTATTCTATTTTTTCCAGATATGTTTAATATTCTCTTACAAAAACCTGTGAAGTCCTTCACATTCCAATTCCATCTCCATTTATTCTGAATTGCACGATGTATCTGACATCCTACTATTTCCCAACCTTTGATCAAGAACCCTTAAACTCTACTTAAACTGAATTAGACAACATTCAAAACATACATCTAGTATTTGTAGCTCTGTTCTAAGTTTATTAAATGTTTCTTTTACTCCCCATGGTCTCAATACATTATGTGTTTTATTGAGAGTGACCCATTTCCAGTCATTTCTAATAGGCGAGATATATCTATATTAAATCATTATTTGTACCATTAAATAAAAATCCCTAGCTTTCTTAAAGAACAACAGAGCACAGCATTCCTAGTGCAACAAATTATAATTCAGTCTGAAGTAAAACTACGCTTCTCTCATATTTCAAAAAAAAGCTGAAAAAATGTTTTCAACTGTCAGAGAACCATTCAATTAAAGACTTCTTTAAACTTTGTAATCCAGAAGTGTTTAAGAGTCCCTTTTCTTTCAACAGCTTGTGAATGAAAGACTGACATCTGGTCCTACCAATCATTTAAAGAGTATGTGCAAAAATAATTTAATTGGAATATTCTATGAAGCAGTTAATTTTACTAAGACCTCAAACATTGAAATAAGGCTTCCTGTTAAAGGGACACCTACCCTAACCAGTGTTCAAGGGCTTACATTAAGCTGATTACACTATAAAGTCATGCTCACCCCAATTATTATTCCAAGAGATCTTCTCACACATGTTATTTTCTTAAAACACAGGTGATGTTGCGAATCTGAAAGCCACTCCATTTTTTTGGAGGTGGTTGGCTTTGTTTGTTTGTTGTTTTTTGTTGTTTTTTTTCACACAACATGGGAGAAGGTCCCTTTAACAAGGAAGGAGACAGGTATTACTTAATCAGGATGTGGGAATGGAATCTGTACCTATGGGTAAATGGCAATGCGTTCTGGGTTGGTTCAGCCCTTGGTTCTGAGTTCTGTGTCACTTCTGGCGTCGTTCTTTCATCATCTGTCCCATTAATACTTTCCGGCGTTAAAGGAGACTGAATATCCCCTCCAGCTGATTCCTTAAGTAAAACAAACAACACATTAAAATTACAAACTGACCTGCTCAGGAAGGCCCTGTGTGCATAAACACTAACATTAATTCTTAAACGATACACAAATTTTAGGTTGTATTAATGTGAGGCTCAGATTTCCAGCATCCCTCAGGGTTATATTTTATCAGATGAATTTAATTTAGAAGTGTATTACCGTAAGATTCACATCATTTGTACAAAACAGAACTGATATGTGAGTTATTTGCATGTATCCAACCTCCTGCTTATTGGAGACCTGTCTCTCTTACCTGGAATTGCATTCAGCCCTCATCCTGCTGCACAGTAACTATTGACACCCCAGATTATTGTCCCTTACTTTATCCACTAACAAGGTGAACGAAACATTCTGATACTTGTTTCATATTGTTTATTAGCCAAAGTGAATACTGGAAGGGCCACTGGTGGAGCGTTCACAGTGTTCGTTGTAAGCTGTCTGTAAAGAACACTTGCTCAGCAGAGACCTTGCAAAATTTTTGTAGGCACACTAGCCTGACTTAGCTCTTGCTGGTTATAGTAGTATCGGTGAAGGAGAATACTCCAGCTACACCCAGGCAGTTTCCACCAGTGCTATGTAACTGGACACCTTGAAAACTTAACGGCTGTCACCCAGCAGAAGGCACCGGTGTAGTTGCAGTTACCCTTCAGCACACCAACACGTGCATTTGTGTCTTGGCCAACAAACACCGTTTGCTAACTGCCAGTCACTGACAAGTACTTCTCTTTTATACAAACAAAGTTTACGCTTGTAGCCCACATCTGAGGTTAGAATACTATAGCGTTTTCAGTCCCTGTATATGGTTTAATTTTTGTATTTTTCTTCTTGTTTCATTCAAGTAAAGATTTTTGTAGGAGATAAGCTAAGTAGCTCATCTCAATTTTAAAATGTCTTAGTAGGCTTTTAGTAATGAAGTGGTAACACTTAACCCTAAGATAGAACAGTTTCATGAATACAGTTCAATGGATGTCATGGAGGGTATCTATACAGTATTTCCAAAAATTAAGCATCTCCTATGGCGACTTAGCCTACTACCATCTGCCTAGGAAACAGATGAAACTGCTATCTAATGTTTCTAAACTGAAGCACAAGCACACTCGCTGGAAGGCCAGCAGCTCCTCTTGCCAGCTCTTTTGATATTCTGCATAAGAAGCTGAAGAACAGTAAACTCAGAAGGAACTGCAAAGTATCTAAAGATGATCATGATCTTACAAGACCAGCATTTAATTTTGAGCCGCCCATAGCAGCCTTCATATAGTTTACAAGGATAATGACTTTTGAAAGCCAATACTGAATCTGATTCTCCATCTATGGGAAATGTTGTCCTTGACTTTTGAAACTTGACTACACAGAAAAACAGTTCTTTTAAAGAAAACAAGATCTGGCTGCAATCACCACCTTCCACACCTTTCTGGTGTCACTTGACAAAATACATTGTTCAACATTTTCACTGCTCTTTAAATTACATTTAGCATTGGCAGCACAACAGTTGTCAAAATTCTGCTTTCATTCTGCCATATTTCTCACATAGCAGGAGATATTTATCTCACTCTACAACCTGAATTACTGACTTCAAGCTCTATTATATTTTGCATTCATGATGTTACACAATGCACATGCATCAGTGTCTCCATTCTGCATCTTCTCATTAAATTCCTACTGATTAGAAAGCATAAATAACCAGCTTCGACTGAATTAATTCCACAGATACAAACTGCTGCTTAGAATAGAAATGGATTTTTTTTTTAACTATATGAATGCAAATTGTTACCTACTTGCAGGAAGAATCTTGTTATTTTATACTCAAAACTATTATCTTAAGTGTAAATACTTTAAAAGTCAAAATAAAATCTTGATTTTTTACAGAACAACTCTTCTGAACTGAAACAGAATTAAGTGTGAAAGGATAGCATTGTTGGCAAGATAATCAGGCAAATTATTTATTTGATATAAATTACATGGCATTGTCTATTACGGCTCTCTGACTTGATAAACAGTTTCCACTGACATTAAATAAAGCCTTTATGGACCCAAGAGTTTCTCTTTTATTTCCTCCTCTTCCCATACCACACTAGATAGTCTAAAAAATACATACCACATCCTACAAAATCTGGATGGCTTGTATCTTTAAACTAAAATTCCTACAACACCATTATTAGATACATAAAACCAGAGCCTATTTATTAAAATGTTTTATGTGTGAATGCATAAAAATTAATTCAGTGGAAGAAAAACAAATACGCATGTTCCATGTAGGCTTATTCCTCAGTAAAGTACTTTCACAGACTTCTAATGTGAATTAAATCCAAGTGACAAAAGCTAATGTAGACAAACATCACAGTCTAAAGGTTCACTGTCTATAAATTCATGGGGGGTTGATTTTGTATGTACAGGAGAAGCATCGGATTCTACTATGTATTTCTCCCACTTATAGGATAATCAGTGCTCTCACACACTCAAAACTAGCCCTGCCTAATAAATAATTTATTTGTGGCCAACATTTACAGGGAACAAAATTTTTTACAAATGTTTACAAATAATATGTTCCTATTTTATATTAATTAGAGAGAGTAAAGAATTTTAGAAACATTTTTGTGAGATGTTCAGATCTAATTAAGTTTTTATTCCATACCATTACAGCTTCACAATCCACTCCAGACTTCATAGACTTGAGGAAGAAATTGCAATTAGCTTAAAAACGGATTTTCACCCTTCACTTCTAGCTCGGAGAGCAGGGTAACTTAGTTCTAACAGTCAACTGTACAAACATTACATAGAAAAAACAGTGCTTGTATTGAAAATGATGTCTTCCTATAAATCAGTGGTATATTTTAAGGCCTGATATTTCCTGCTCATGATAGCAACCAATAGGTATTTCATGCATTTGAGAAGAAAGAATTAACAGTTCTCCTGTAGTATAAAATCACTATCGTATTGTAGATAAAGTTCGATATCCTCCAGAAGCCTAAGTCACTCACCAGTCCTGGACTGACACATACACCAAAGATTAGTAAATGTGATGATCTGACTCTGATATATTTTGCTATTTAAGAGTTTGACAGAGATCTGCACTGTCTAAAGGAGCTCTAGCTCCTTTATATGCAGGACTCTGGTGATGCCAACAGTATAAAAATGACAGTATAAACTCAACATAACAGAGAAGAATTAATTAAAATATGCCTTAAATTTCAAAATCCTATGAACAAAACTCATGCACTCACAAAAAAGTCTAAAAGGTGAAACAAGCAAACTTCACAGCATAGATCAAGACACCTTTTGAAAACAGACTGGAAGAAAAGGAGCAAGCGGTTCCAAAATCATGAACAAACCAAACCAAGTTCAGCTTGTTTTCTTATTAAGTTTTACACTGTTTTCTCATTAAGTATTCCATACACTTCCCTGGCATTGCTGTTCTTCATAGTGCCTCCATGCTCAGTACCGACCGGCAACGGCATAAGACTGCCAGATACTGATTCAGACACCGTAACACATGAAACACTTGTTCCAGCATAGAAACTGGCATAAGATACCAGAATGTTATTTTTTCCACAATCTTTGTAAGTAAATTTCATTCTTCTACAAAGAAAAAGCCAACAGGTAATAAACCATGAGTGCTTTGTCATAACCAACCCTTTCCTCACGCTAAAAAATGTTGATATTCTAAAACTTTTCAGGCAATGGCTGTTCCTAATAGTCTGCATAGGAGGAATTCAAAATCACAGACAAGACTATTTTGAGCAAATTACTCACCACAGAATTTTGGAAATTAACAGAGTTCTTAATCTATAATGATCAGGCTCAAAAGAAATATCTGAGGACAGATTCTTGCTTGGAGAAAAAGAACTGAGGTTCAGACTGGTTGCTTGCAAGACTGATGGAGGAGAAGACAGCAAACCACACTGCTCTATTTGGTTCTGTACTTGAACCTAATCCAGGTTAGTTTAAAAAAGAAGCAAAAAAACCACGAGGGGGAAAGTCATAACAGTTTTCCAGCTACTGCTTCATGCAGCTGAGTGAACTCCAGATCAATGTGATTTGTTGCTCTTTCAGTGCACAGGCAAGCTTGTAACTGAAAACAGACCATGGGGGGCTTGTCCTTGTAGCATCCATTAGTTTATGACATGAGCAAAATAATTCCCCATATTAAAAGATGGATGTAGGAAATAGAAGGTGGCACAGCAAAGGAGCCAGTATTTTCATTTTATACAAACAAGATAAAAGCATTGCAAAATTTTATTACCAAGGTTGAGTTAAAGTGACACCAGATGAGGTATCTATGTGCATTGGTGGTCTCAGAAGTAGCAGAGTAGACAACTTCTTTCTAGACTGAAGCCTCTAGATACACTAGATATAAAGTGTGTATTATTATACGAATCCACCTTAATAAAGATAGGGGGAAAGTACAAGTTGTCTGACAGAGAAACAATGTTTTCCTATTCATTTCAAGAAAGCACTGTGCACTTGGTGGGACACAGACATCTTTCTCGTAATTTGTTGGTCCGGGCCACTGTCTTTCTCTGGACAAGTTAAGTTCTTATTACAGTCAAGATAAATGGTGACTATATATTATCTGATATTCTGGGAAGTTAAAGCAAAGCCTGCTGGTACTCCTGCTATTAAGTAATTCAAATTGTATTGTATTGTTTTCTTTTTACTAAGTGTTTCACACATGCAGGAAAAAAAAAAAAATCACTAACAAACACAAGTCATCAGAGGAAAGAGGATATCCAAAAAGTACTCAACACAGAACTACTACTACTTCATGGTTACTGAGGCACTTTTCTGGTGGAAATATCTAGCCAAATAGTAACAACACTTTGCTAAAGCTCCTAACACCTTAGAGAAGTAGCCTAACTTCAGTGGACTTCAGAGTAAGACTGTTCTTAAGTTTTAACATAGCTAACTCTGGTAAGTACTTGAACTACAAATACAGATTTTGTTTCTGAGATATTTCTGCTGTAACATCATTTTCTCTTTCTCCTTAGTTTTGCAAAAAGTTCTGCGGGACATTCAGAATTGAAACTCGCACATACCGGTAGTATTTACATGGTTACATCAAACAATAGAAAACAGTAAATACCTTGTGAAGAGTTCTGTTACACTAGTAGTTGGGATATTTTAATAAAGATTCAATCTGTAGGAACATAGGAATGTAGGAAAGAGCATATTTACTACTCTTTTAGAATTGTGTAGCAGGGAGGGTGAGCAATGTTTTATTTGTGGTACTTGAACAGGTAAATAACAAAGGCAATTTTGTAAAGCAGTACTAAGAGAAATATAACATGGCATTTTAAGTTTGGTATGTGTATCTTCCAGTTTTGATATGCGGTATCTTCCTATCTGTTATTAATTTAATGTAGAAAGACATCTATCTGCAAGTTCAAGAAAGCAGAGGGATTGACACGTAACTAAATGGGTTACTGTTACAGAGCTCACTACTCCCAATGCCTTTACCATCACAGCTTCCTAAAAAACACAAGTTCCTGCGAAGTTTTGACTGGCCATTGAAAGCATCTCCTTCCTCTTTTACTCTCTCTCCCTGCCAAGGATCATAATGAAAAAGGGAAACAGCAGCTGCAGAATGATTGAGAAAAGGAACACTTAATAATTTGCCTTGCAGCCACTTTTTGGCAGATGATCAAAATAACAGCGAGTGCTCCTTCAAATGTCTCTTGGGTCCCATCTTCCCTCCCCAACACCAAGCACTCGTCTTCCCTCCAGTCATAAATATCCTTGAATGAGCCCCAGCACCATGGAATTGCTGCAGTTTCCCATGAAACCGCTGCTTCTCATCTGCTCCAAACTCCAAAGCTCCTGATTTGACTCCCTTCTCTCTGGGGAACTAATGAGAAGCTTTAAGTATGGGAAAACTATTATGCTGATGTTTCAGCACTTGCACTAATAGTATCTTTCAGTATAATATGCTAACTTATTAACGCAGCAAAATCCAAGAGATGAAAAGTAAGGCCTCTATACAAAATTATTCCTAAGTATGCAGTAATTAAATTTTGCAGCTCTCAATGTGCATTATAGAATCACTTGAGGTAACATTTCTGTAACTGCCTACAGTATAAAATGTTAAGTTTTAAGCATGAAAGGAAATTTGTACAGGAAAATGAACAATATTAATAGCTCATATAGTTTAAGAGAAAGCTCTAACCCTGGGAAGCTGCTAGACAAAAGCATCTCCAAATTTATGTCTAAGCCAAATAGTAAGTCACTCCATTTGACAGTGTCAGATTTGACTTCTGAGTCCAGATTACTAATCAGCATGTCAAAAGAGAAACAGAGTAATTGTTTTGTCTATACTATCAAGTAACTAGAAGCCTGACTGAAGCACTTCATTGTATCTAAAGCCAAGTGTATATTAGGTTATAAAACTGAAATACCTACTTCCATTATTTCTGTGCTTATTTACAGAATTTATCAGAAATTTAGAGACAGTCAAGAAAACTAATTAAAAAAACTGCTTCATTTTTCTCCTGTTATAGTAGAGCAAGCAGTTTCCTATTAATAGCGAAATCCAACCTAGCACTTGGGCAACATGCCTACTGGGAAAACAACATGAGGTTGGTTAATTGTATAGATTCTTGTGGTTTCCACTGACTTCTCTTGGAAGGACACCAGGTGTAGCGTTCTGGTGGCAAGGCAATAAAACTGTTCATACAGCATGTTGTAAACTGCCTGCCATTCTTGTTCCATCAATATTACAAGCATGTTACAGCGCAAAGCACCCAAGAGATGCACTGATTCAATGAATGAAGACTGCCTAGAAAAAGACTAAGCTGCATTAAATACTACTCACTCAGGAACCTCTGCTGTACTTTTAAAGCTGCTTCAGACTCCAAGAGAGGAATTACCTTTGTCTTCACTATTGCTTAAAACAAAGAGAACAGCTACATGAAGAGCTAGAAAAATGGTAGAAGGGAAGAAGCGGAGGGGCATAAAAGCCCCATGCAATTTCTTTTTTCAAAGCAAATTCAAAGTACTCATTTTCAAGTAAATTATTTTTAGGCAGGACTAATGTAAATGTGACTATATGAATTTATTCTCCTGTTAGGCCAATATTAACCCAGTTCATATTTCGAGATACCTTTTATAAACTCTTACTTTACATCACGGCTAACTGTAATGAAATGCCAGAAACAGCATGTGAATCTATCAATCTTCCTTCAACACATCCTGCAAGTGAATACTACACAGTATAAAATAAGTAAAAACAGTCTGCTGGTTTAGTTTTGAATTTTGTTGTAATGACTATAAAGTCCTTTACAGTGCACCATCTGAAGTTTCATAGACACAGTAAGAAAAAACACTAACGGTGTTTACTATAGGTAAACTGCTCTCCACATTTACTCAATTTACAGGGAAAGATCAAAGGAAGGAATGTGAATGCACAAAAGGCAAATTCTATTTTAAAATAAGTCTTCTGACACTTCTCTAATATGTTAGATGTATTCTTAGGCTTCTTTACACTTACAGCTGACTGTTGAAAGGATTCCGGGAAGTACCCTGTTCATTTTTAATACATCTGCATGTAAGATACATGTAAATAGAACAGATAAGAGGAAGTAGGTTTGAATCAGGCAATAAGACTCACTTGAGACGGTGTACTTGTTAGCTCCATCTTTTCTTGGGATTTTTCCTTTGCTAGTTGTGCAGCTTCTTTGAATTCCTGAAATTTTTCAGCAAACTGAAGGTACATAGGTTTAAAAAAAAAAAAAAGGGAAAGAGTAGGCGTGAAATAGTATATTACGGACAGAACAGAATGCTGTGCTTAACATTTTACAAAGTCAAATTCTGTCAGCAGACTTTTAAAATTTTTTCTCTGTATTAGGTACGCATTTGAGTTACACAGTGATAGACTGCTCAGCATCTTTCAGACATAATGTACACTGTTTGTATGTCAGAAAAATTACGATGCAACAAAGTTGGATCTGTTGCTGATAGCGTTAAAAAAGCTCAGCTCAGAGATGTCCAATCATAGTGATAGGCTACCTTACACAGCTGCGTTCAGAGTCAGGTTTTACTCTCCTGAAAACAAACGATCTGTTNAAAACAAACGATCTGTTTCTGAAGTCTACTGTGGCCACTATTAGTCCAGAGCTTTCAACGGACTTCATTCTTTCATGACTGAAACAATACTGTCTTCTTCCCAAATCTTAATAGCATTTACAATTCCAATAGCTAATTAGGAAAGCAGCAGTGAGAACAGTGAATGAAGTGAATGTATTGATTTTTCAGATATCAATCAAATTAAAGAACAAATTCATTGAACAAAACACTTGCAT
>VWZK01000123.1:0-19051 GCA_013396935.1 Baryphthengus martii | reverse complement strand
ATAGAAATGCTGGAGCGTGTCCAGAGAAGAGCAAAGAGGCTTGTGAAGGCCCAAGAGCACAAGTTCTACAAGGAGCATCTGAGGGAGCTGGGATTGGTTAGTCTGGAGAAGAGGAGGCTGAGGGGAGACCTTCTCCCTCTCTACAACTACCTGAAAGGGGGTTAGAGCGAGGAGGGGACAGCCTCTTCTCCCTGGTGGTGTGTGACAGGACCAGAGGCAATGGATGCAAGCTCAGCCAGGGCAGGTTTACACTGGACATTAGGAAACATTTCTTCCCTGAAAGGGTTATTAAAGATCAGAATAATTCCACCAGGGCAGTGGTGGAGTCACCATCCCTGGAGGTGTTTAAATGGCGTGTGGAGCTGGTGCTTAGGGATATGGTTTAGTGGTGAGCTTGCAGTGTTTGGTCAAAGGTTGGGCTTGATCTTGAATGTCTCTTCCAATCAAAGATATCCTTTGATTCTGTGATTCTGTGATACTAAACACACAAATTACAGAGGCAGTAATTACAGGAGATCCATGCACAGAAGAAACTTGCACAAAAAGGTTGTCGTATAAGTCAGAAGGTAACAGGAGAGAGATTTATAACATTGCTTATCCCTAGAAGGCCACTGAAGTACTTCTCTTCAGCACATTCTAGATTTTAACAAGCATAAGTTATTTCCAGTCAATATTAGATCCATTTAAAAAACTTGGACATGTTTAAAAGGCTTACTAAATTAGTTCTATCTCATATGTCTAGAATTAGGTGTGTATAATCCAATCTCCATGTTATTGGTGATGCTTTTTTTACAGATTATATTCCCACAAAAATTCCTCTACCTTTGTATTTACATTGTCTTTCACATAAAAAATATGTGTATTTGTGGATATCATACGAAAAATATTTAAGAAGATAAACTGTATTTAACTAATGTCCATACATAGATGTGAAATAACATATTAATGGGCACATTTTTGATGTTCCTTCTGTTGATATTATGCTATTGGTGAGGACTAAAACCTACTTCTTTATCTGGCTTGGGGAACTGATATCTATACTGTAACATTACTGTTATAATCCCTATTCTTTTTTTTTTTCTCTATATATATTTTGATGTATTCACAGGTGCTCATGTAATTACAATTTGAGTGAAAAGGCAGGAGTGTCAACATTATAAAATTGGAAAATAGTCTGTAAATCTGCAGGCTGGCTGGTGAGTCACTGGCAGAATAGCAAGCATTGCTTGCTGTACTTTGGGAAGTTTATATTTTCATTTTTATAGAATTAAAAAAAAAATCAAAGGAGGGAATGACTAAGAATATGCAAGTAAAATAAGTGACACAGTCTGACTGAACTAATTTATAGCATGTTGTTACAAATTAATTTATTTTCAGAATGAAAATATGGTCATTTATATACTCAGAAATGTATTAATTAAGTGCTGTGAGTTTTTGTTTGATCTGAGAAGTACATCTGTGTTATCTTGCTCTTGAACAGTTGAAAACTATGAGCTACTTCTTTCTAGTAACTGCTGTCTTTCAAAATCTGTAGTGCCTTAGAGACTTTAGCACATCATATTTTGTGACCTAGGGAAAAAAAAAGATATGTAAGACTTAGGCTTCCCTATTCTTCACAAATCGGAAATTCTGGAAGTAACAAAGACAGAGGAAAAACCATCTAAGTCACTCTTGCCTTGCATTATGATTTGAGTTGAATTTACCTGATTATAATACTTTGGTATTACAAGGAGAAATTTGTCATTCCAAGTAGTTTTCACGACTGTCAGTAAATGACTGAAGAAATAATTATTTTCTAATATCTGGTTTTTATGGGAATGATCAGAAAAATCAGTACAGTGATGAGCTTCCTGACGTTACAGTTGGTGTATTGGGAAAGCATGTATACAGATATTGGCCTGTATCTTGAAAGAATCAGGCTAAATCATGAGTTTAACCATAAAATTTTATACATTCCTGGGCACTTAATCCCTCTAAAAGTCAGAGACTTTCTCATCTAAATCTTTCTTAAATTTACATATGTACCTTCTTTCAGAACATGTTCTTACTATTGGATTTGCAATTTGAGTAGGACAAGTCTGAAGTTCACAGGTGTTACATTTTTAATCTGTTCTGGCTTTATTATACCACTATGACTATTTCTTTTTTTTTTGCCTTTTTCTGTTTTTTTAAGTCTGTGTGATCATCTGGTCAAAATATCTACTTTATTTTCTCTTACTGTGTTGTTATTTTGTCAGTGTGCAGCAAGAGATTGTTCAGCCTCCACTTTTTAGAAGTGAAGGAAAAAAGATAATCTAAATTAGTAATTGTGGATTCCTAGCTTTATGCATTTACCAGGAGACCAAAGGTGATGGGAAAGGCTATTGACAACTAACTACGGAAAAAATCTTTGGAGGTGTTGGTTGGCAGCCGGCTGAACATGAGCCAGCAGTGTGGCCAAGAAGGCCAATAGCATCCTGGCCTGTATCAGAAATAGTGTGGCCAGCAGGATTAGGGAAGCAATTGTCCTTCTGTACTCAACACTGATGAGGCTGCATCTTGAGTACTGTGTTCACTTTTGGGCCCCTCACTAGAAGAAGGACATTGAGATGCTGGAACATGTCCAAAGAAGGGCAGTGAAGCTGCTGAAGGGTCTAGAGAACAAGTCTTGTGACAAACAGCTTAGGGAACTGGGGTTGTTCAGCCTGGAGAAAAGGATGCTGAAGGGAGACCTTACTTCTCTCTACAGTTATCTGAAAGGAGGTTGTAGTGAGGTTGATGTCAGTCTCCACTCATAAGTAAAAAGCAATAGTACAAAGAAAATGACCTCAAGTTGAACCACAGGAGGTTAAGGTTGGATATTAGGAAAAATTTCTTAACCCAAAAGGGTTGTAAAGCACTGGAACAGGCTGCCCAGGGAATGGCTGAATCACCACCCCTGGCCATGTTTAAAAGTTGTGTAGATGTGGTGCTTAAGGACATGGTTTAGCAGGGGACTTGGAGTTTGTTTAATGGTTGGATATGATCTTAAAGGTCCTTTCAAACCTAAACAATTTTATGATTCAATGAACAAGCAATAAGACAAGAGGAAATGGCCTCAACCTGTGCCAATGGAGCTTTAGATTGGAGATTAGGAAAAAATTCTTCACTGAAAGGGAGAGCTATCAAGCACTGGAACAGGCTGCCTGAGGAAGCAGTGGAGTCGTCATCCCTGGATGTATTTAAAAGATATATATCTGTGGTGCTAAGGAACATGGTTTAGTGCTGAACCAGCAGTACTAGCTTAACTGTTGGGCTTGGTGATCTTAAAGGGTTTTTCCAACCTAAATAATTCTATATCTTTATGATTAATAAACTATTTGCATATGACACACCCTCCATCAATGAACTAGTGAAACTGTGGAACAATCATGTCTTGTGGATAGCAGTATCTTAAACTACATTTTGTATCAATCTTTGCACACATAGACTGATCTTTCATTCTGTTCAAACTTCCAGTCAAAAAGTAAAGCTGAAAATGGAAAAGAATATGAAGATAGATCCGTTTTTAGAAAGGATGCATAAGAAGAATACGGAAGAGCACACAACTTCCCACAACAGAAACACCTGTGGATGTTTTTATTGGAAATGTTATTTTAAGCCATCAATAATTATGTAAGGAAGATGGGGAAAAAAAATCAGGAAGACATTTTTGCTCTATATTGTTTCAGAGATTATCTGTAGCTGAAAAAATGTTAAGACTATGACAGTGCATTCAAACTTTGGAGAATATCATCAGCTCTGTTAACACAGTAATGTAGGAAAAATCGAATTATAATGGATGTGCTACTGCTGTAAACATCTTTTCTTGCCTGAAGGCCTCCATTCTAAGTACAGCTGCAACAGGTAAATGATATGTTAGGAGATTCCCAATATAAACAGATTTGTCATATTTGTAGGTAAGGAAAGTCATAATTCACTTTCTATAGTACAGAATCACAAAATTGCTATGGTTGGAAAAAACCTGTAATCGATCCAGACTGTCCAGATCCTTCTGAAGAGCCTTCTTACCCTCAGGCAGATCAACACTCTTATCTAACTTGGTGTCATCTGCAAACTTACTGATGGTGCTCTCAATCTCTTCATCAAGGTCATTGATACAGATATTAAACAGGAGTAGGCCTGACACTGAGCCCTGGGGAACACCATTTGTGATGGTTTGCCAACTAGATTTAACTCCATTTGCCACCACTGTCTGGGCCCAGCCAACCAGCAGAGTGTACATCTGTCCAGGCCTAGGGTAGCCAGTTTTCTCATGAGGATGCTGTGGCTTTACTGAAGTCCAGGTGAACAATGTCCACAGCCTTTCCCTCATAGAAGCGGGTCACCTTGTCATAGAACGAGATGAGGTTCATTTAGCAGGACCTGCCCTCTGTGAACATGTGCTGACTGGGCCTGATTACCTATTTATCCTGTAACTGGCATGTTATGGCACTCAGTTTGTTCCATGACCTTCCCTGGAACCGAGGTCAGACTAACTAGTCTGTATTTCCCTGGATCCTCTTGTAGATGGGCATCAGATTTCCTAATCTCCAGTCAATTGGGGCCTCCCCCATTATTCAGGAATGCTGATAAATCATGAGGAGTGGCTTGCTAAGCACATCCAACAGCTCCACCAGCACCCTCAGGTGTAACCCATATGGCCCCATAGACCTGTGTGTGTCCAGGTGGTGCAGCAGGTCACTAACAATTTCCTCATGAATTATGGAGGCCTCCTTCTGTTTCCTATCCCTGTCTTCCTGCTTGAGGAGCTGGCTACCCACCAAACATCTCATCCTGTTCTTAAAGACTGAGGCAAAGAAGGCATTAAGTATCTCAGCCTTTTCCTCATCCCCACCCACTATGTTTCCCCCTTCATTTAACAAAGGACGAAGATTCTTCCATGTCGTCCTTTTCTTTTAAATGTATTTATAGAAGCATTATTAATTAATTCTTACAGCCAGAACTAGATTAAGTTCTAGCTGAGCTTTAGCCCTTCTAATTTTCTCCCTGTACAGCTTCACTGTGTCTTTGTAGTCCTCCTGAGTCGCTGCTCCCTTTTCCAAAGGCCATAAACTCTACCTTTTTTTTCTGAGTTCTAGCCAAAACTCTCCATTCTGACACTCTGGTCTTCCTCCCTATCAGCCCATCTTTTGGGGCACCGGGATGGCCTCTTCCTGCACTTTTAGGATTTCCTTCTTGAAGAGTGCCCAGCCTTCCTGGACTCCTCTGTCTTTCAGGATGCACTCCTAAGGGACACTACTAATCAGACTCCTGAACAGGCCAATGTCTGCCCTATGGAAGCCCAAGTTGGCCGTTCTGCTGAACCCCTCCTTATTTCTCCAAGACTTGAGAACTATTATTTCACAACCACTAGGCCCAAGATAGCCTTCAACTGTCACATCTCCTACAATTCCTTCTGTTAACAACCAACAGGTTCAGGAGGGCACCTTCTTTATTTGAGTCCTTCATCAGCTGCATTAGGAAGTTATCTTCCATGCACTTCAAGAACCTCTGAGACTGTTCCTCTCTGCAGTATTATATTCCCAGCACACATCTGGGAATTTGAAGGTCCCCACGAGTATAAGAGCTAGCAATCGCAAAACCTCTCCTAGATGCTTCTATATAGAGTATTTCATCAACTTCATCATCCATTGAGGCTCTCTAACAAACTCCTACTATGATATCTGCCTTTTTGGCGTTCCCCTTGATTCTTATGCATAAACACCCAACCGTGCCATGTCCATCATTAAATTGTAGACATTCATAGTCCTTGCTGATAGAGCAGGCCACCCCAATGCGTTGCCTGTTCCTCCTGAATAGTTGGTAGCCATCAATTGCAGCACTCCAATCATGTGAGCCATCCCACCACATCTCTGTGATGGTAGCTATATCACAGTTTTCTCGCTTCACAATGGCCTCCAGTTCCTCCTACTTGTTGTCCATGCTGCATGCATTGGTATGGATGCACTTCAGATGGGCTGATGGTCCTGCCGCCTTTTTGGAGGGAGAAGTGCCAATTCCCACCAGATGGTTCTGAGATTCTTCAGTAGTTACCAGCCTATCAACTCTTATGTCTTTACTGCTGCATGGATCATCCTCCCGCACCTCCACTGAGACAGCCGACTGTAAGACTACCACACTGCCCCACAGGCCCTGGCATGGTACTCCAAGGTTCCTCTCTAGCAAGTCCAGTTTTATCCCTGTTCCCCTTCAAGTCTAGTTTAAAAACTTTTCAATGACCCCTCAAGCTCTTGTCCCAGGATCCTTTTCCCTCTGAGACAGGTGTTCCCCATCTGTTGCTAGCAGACCTGGTGTCATGTAAAGGAGCTCATGGTCAGAAAGACCAAAATTCCATCAGCAGCACCAGCCTCTGAGCTGTTAATCAGGTGGAATTTCCTGTTCCTTTCAGTATTGTTCCCTGTGACTGAAGGGATTGAGAACACTACCTGTGCTCCTGATCCCCAGTGCCCTAAAGTCCTTGTTGCTTGCTTCTTGACTTCTATCTACAATATCATCACTACCAACCTGCATAACTAGTAGTGGGTAATAATCAGAGGGCTGTACCAGACCAGGTTGTTTCCTGATGATGTCTCTAACCCAGGCCCCAGTGAGGCAGCAGACATCCCTGTGGGATGGATCTGGTTGGCATACGGGGCCCTTTGTTCCCCTCAGAAGGGAATCACCTATGACAATTACCATGCTTTTTTTTTCTCAACACAAGCAGTCCTAATGCATGAGGCTGGCTGACTCACCCCAGGCAAGCCCCTGGATGGACCTTCATCTATATCCTAATTTGCCTGGACCCCAAGTTCCAGAGCCCCATACTTGTCGTGTAAGGACAACTGAGAAGATGAGGGAGGCCGGAAGGGGATTCACCTGCCTAGCCTTGAAGGGACGTTTCTCCCTTCCCCTCTATGTCTTAGGACTCCTCCTTCTGCCTGGTGGGCAGAGGGGAGGGAATTCTCATCTACCTTTGCCTCAGGATGTGGCTCCATCAATCTCTCTCTCACACTCCCTGATACTCCTTTCCAGTTCCTCTCTCTGCTCTGCCATCAGGCTGAGCAGATCATTCATCTGCTCACACTGCTCACAGGGGTAGTCTCTGCTGCCCTCATGCATGGGGGACAGGCTCAGGAGCTCCCTGCAGCTGGAGACCTGAATGGCCGCAGGTTTGGGTCCCCACTTTCCTTCTGGCAATGGCTTTCAACTGAACAGTAACCATGGCCAGGTCCTCTTCTAGGAGGGTGATGGCCATGAGCTGAGTTCGCTTCCCAAGCCAGGGGAACAGTTACCACCAACTGAATTCACCTCTAGCACTGGTGGAGCTCACAGTACCCTGCTCACACCTCCATCTTCCCAAACTGCCACCCCATGCCCAGAGGATATGGCTCAGCCCCTGGGCCTGCTCTGGCTAAATACACAGGATCTGCACCCCTGCGTGCCAGCACTGCCCTGGGAAGGGACTCCCCGGGTGATGCTGAGACCAACTCGCTGCTTAGAGAGCAAGGGTGCCCGAAGCACTTCTTTTATGAGTGGAGGTGGTCTCAGCAAGTGTCTGTTGGTGCAGTGATGCCTCGTTGCGATTTGATGCTGCTTTGCTCAGGCCACCTCAGCAGCTGCCCACAAGCTGCCAGCCCCTGGCACAGCTGCCAGCCCCTGGCTCAGCTGAGCCTCTTTCTTAGCTGTTCCCGGCTTCCAAAAGCTCCCGAAAGAGTTCCTCATCAGCCCTTTTTGCTGTGATTCCCTTCTCCAGGTCAGTAATATTGTGTGACATTACACAAAACTCATGGATTTTATTACAGTCTTGCCAATTGACCTTCAGAATTCAAAGATTATCCTTCAAATCAGATATACTTTAGCTAAAGCAAGAGAGAGAAATAAAACGGCTGTGCTGGGTACATTGCTAAGGGCTCAGGCTCTTATGTACATTACTAAGACACAGATTTTTCTTTCCAGGTTGGTTGTCAGTTACTTGATACCCAAGATCCTAACTTTTACAGCCAATAAAATTGAAAAGCTGCAAAATCAAGATTTTCTGAAGTGAAAAATGAGGTTGAGGTGCCTGTGTTTAAGAGTGTAACTCGAATTACACAATTCTTCAAAGCTATGTACCCTGTGTTCTGAGGCTGGGAGCCTCAGGCTCCTGTAGCCTGTGTGCCTATGTTTGAGAAAATCAGAGCTGGCAGCTATCTCAGAAACTCCTGACTGATGGACTGTTGCTCCCTATTTTCTTTATCACAATTTTAGTATGTCCTTGGCAGTAGAAATGTTGTCTTCAAAGATTTTTCAAGTGTAAGAACATGGCATGTTCTTTTTGTCATTCTAAGGATAAATGGTAAAGACTATTGTTCAGCTAGTAAGGCAATAATCTTTTTAACACAAAAGCTACGTCAAGAAAGCTGGAACTATCAAGAATTAATGCAAATGTCACTAACAATATAAAGAATACCTTTAATTCTAGAGAAAAAAAAGGGACATAATACACTATTCACCTTGATGTTGTGAAATTTAAGTCATGCATTTGCTCTATATCATTACAAATTCTGATGTTTAAAACCCCTATTACGAGACTCAGAAAATACTTCTTTCTTATAGCTTTGTTTTATGTATATGATATTGGACAAGACTGTCAACAAAATTTGGTTCTCTTCCGATTTTTCTAACGACTTTTTCTCTCCCAAGAGATAAGAAAGGACTCATTAGAGTGCTGTGAAACTTCTACCTTGTTTTAGGAATGATGTGAGCAGGCAGCTATTATTTTTTTGAGAGTGTGCTACCTTCTCCTTAAGTCTAAATTTTGTATGAATAGGACAAAAATTGAATGTTTCAGTCACAGAGCCAGTGGGTATTTATTCTGTAGACAACAGTTATTGAGTAAAATTTTACTGTCTAGTTCTAGTCCTCACTCTGTTCTCTCTTTCCATGTGCAATTCCCAGGATTTAGTTTGTGGATTTTCCTTCGAGAAGCATGATTTCTCACATATGGTCTCAATGAGGAAGAGTGGGTGCCTACATGTTCTTGGGAAATGCGCAGATCTTGTGCAAGAGCAAGTGTGCATTCAACATCTTTTTAAGAGCCTTGACACTTGTTCCTCAGTTCTATCATTTGATAACCATCTGGCATGAAGGAATTAAGTGATTCTTTTTTTTGTGAGAGGCATCTGTGATTCAGAAGATGGATCTGTCATTTTTCTGAAGGCAATTTGATTTAACTGATTTTCTCAGAAATCTACCTAGAAGCAAAATAAGAGACCAGAGGTGTGGTAGGAAATTCTGGTCTGAAAATTGTTTATCTTCTACAAGGTGGAAGTCAATCACCTTTGGAGCTATAGACAGCAGGTGATTGCAGTGTTTCATACGTTTCCTTGGAAACAGTAACTCCTGAAGAAATGCGTAAAGATATCTGAAGTTGCTGTTCCATGTACAGTTATAATAATACACATATATTAATCCACAATGTGTGTACATTGTATTATGCTAGTCAACTGAAAGACAGCGCACATCTAAATGGAACAATTTGTTTATTCTGTTGTACACACTCTACAGTGCTTATTGACTAACAACAGAATAGCAGAAACAATAGCAGAAAAGATACATGGGAAAACATGTAATGCTTGTTTCTGTTCTAGATATGTAAAACATCAGCAGGTGATGAATGACTTTGGTCTAAAAAAACATTGACTCAGTTTTGGAAACACCATGTACCGAATATGCCTGTGAATACAATTGCTATTTAAATCTCTAAAATCACATTTGAGGGTTTGTATGTGAGTACATCAATATACAGAGATGATTTCAGTGTTCATTTTTTTTTCAGTATGTGCATGCAGTTACTTGAATTACTTCCTTATTCTTTTATCTTATTATATTAAAATAAAATGTGATAAATTCTTAAAGTTGGAGGTTTTTTGATTTTTGGGGGGGATTTTTGCATGGAGAATAATTAATTAACAGGTCCATTGTGAACAAACAACATATGAAATAGGAGGTAATTGTGCATCTTAAATATTAAGTGCCCATGATGAATGGTACGTGTTAATGTGGAGTTCATATTCGTTTTTAAAGTGAATTGTTGCCAGTATGTGTCTTAACATTTCAAGACAAATTAAAAAAATGAGGTTAGATAACCCTGTGATTATGGTACGATTTCTGCAGAACTCCCATACCATCTCTGGGCACATCCTTTAAAACATCTTTTGTGCCTACTTCCCCAACCCTAGTGCAGTTCTAATGTAAAACAGGGAGAATGAGACAATAGGTGATGCCAGACACCTGTATTGAGCTGATCAAGTAAACCTGTGACACGAGATTGAAGGAGTGAGTACTCTGGGTCTGTACAGTGCTCCTGATATCTTTGACATACATGTAGAGTGAAAAAGAATTTGAAATGTTGCATGATGTGATTCTCCAGGACTGTAGAAGCGAGACAGGAACTCACAGCGGAGGCTGAAGCTCCCCACTGCCTGTAAAGCATCTTTATTTGTTGTTTCACTCTCCTTTCTACCCATATCTTGCAGATTTCAATCTTAACTTCTCAGCTGAAGCGGCTCTGGTGGCTTCCTTGGGATCTCTGTCTTACTGCTAGATAGTGTAGCCTGCAGCTCCTGATAACTAGACCATGGAAAGGAAAAGTCATAAAGCCCAACTAATTAGAGAAGAAGTAGGTGAAACAGGTTTTTTTACATACCTACTTACTCCTTGTTATATTACAATGTTTTGATTTCTCTTTTATATAAACACCACCTCCTCTTCTTCTCTGCTTATCTTTCCAAAAGAGTTTATAGCCACTGTTATTTTCCAGTCATAAGAGTTTTCAAACCAGGTTTCTATGTTCCTATGACATCATAACTCTTAGATGGATCTCCACTTCCTCCTATTTGTTTCCCATATCATATGCATAGGTGTACATGCAGTCTACCTCCAAGTTTGTTAGTTTAAAGTGTAATTCACTAAGTCACAAACAGGCTAGTGAAGACTGTCCTGCCTCTTCTAGGTAGGTGGATCCTATCTGTGGGAAGCCATGCAAACTGCTGCACTGGTCCTCTCAGGTGCCTCTCTCTGTTTGCATGCGCTATTTGCAAAGCTCCTGATGTCGCATTCCAAGCAGTTCAAGATGCCAAATTCCTCTGACATTTTTTTTTCCATGTTGGCATATTCTTAAGCTTTGTTTATGAGAAATAGGGTTACCAGCATTGAAAATACATGATTATATCAGAATACCAGCACTTTTTCAAGCCAGAGAATATTGTTATCTTGTGAGGTAATGCATCTGAATCTATAGTGTAAAACCGAGCTACTATATCTTTAATATGCAATGATAAATTCAGACATCCACAGACCAGGATCTGGTATGATGCAGTATCATGACTTCATGGCTTTCATATGATTTTTGATACAGTTTAAATGTGAGTGATGGATTATGTTTCTTATGTAATACTACTTATATATTATGTCTTCCCTTAAAATGGTCCCTAGACCCATACGAACTTTATTATTCTGTCTTGAGAAACATATGCAAGCCCCTCAATTTAACAAATGCATCGAGTAAAAAAGTAAGTTCTTTTTTGTCTCACATTTATTTAATTCTCTTGTATGACCAAGATTGTGTCTTCAGAAAGAAAATAGAATATACGACCGTATTGCAGAAGTACGATTCTGTGTATGCCATTAGGTAGAATGAATGCAAGATTACTGATAAATAAAATAAGAGCTTTCTATTTTTCCAAAAAATAATTCTGATATTTTCATTTGTTTGTTTATTCAGTGGGTAGGCCTTCATCTATCCATATCATTTAAAGGTTGTGGGTTCATCCCCTTACAGTTTTTTTACTGAAAAAAAAATTCAGTTCTATATTTTTTTTTGTGACATAAAAAGACTTTCTATACTGTCATGTTCATTAACTCTCAGTTTTGAAATCCATCAATACGCAGTGTAAATTTATAATATATGCCTAAAAACTTCCTATATAGGCACTTAATGTGCTATTACAAGATGACTCTATGCACTGACTGCACAAATGTGATCCAATACATTTTTAATATGCTCCAACCTACTCTTCACACTGTGCAGACTTGTGTCATATTACTTCTTCTTAGTACTGAAAAATGAAATTAATTAATTGCTCTACTCAGTGAAGATCTATGGAGTTCTGAAAACTTGGAACATGTCTATAAAAACTGAGAAGCTAAATAAGAGTACTCTAACCTGGTTACAGAGGTCCAGCGTCACCTCAAGCAAGCTCACCTACAGCAGTTTGCCTGGGACAGTGGGCTGTTGTGGGGAGCTGTTGTCTTGTGACAAATCCTCAGACAAATGTTTGGGATGACCCCTTGTCCCATCATCCTCTGTAGTGGGCATCAGGGATGGGTTGAGGTCCTCTCGGAGAGAAACCAAAGCACAATATCACTCAAGAGGGTTGGTGGAGTTAGGAAGGGACATGTGGAGGTGCTTTGGTCCAATGTCACCTCAAGCAGGCTCACCTACAACAGTTTGCTCAGGACCATGTCCTGGTGAGTTTGGGGTATCTCCCAGGAGAGATGCCTTGAGGCCAGAGCAAGGGCAAGACGTAGGCAAAGCACAGTGGCCAGGAAGGGCTAAAGGTCCTCATACAGCCATCCTCCTGGCATGCTGCTCATTGGGCAGTTTCCTCAGAGCCCCCTAACTCATGGCAATGGTGGAGATGAACTTCCATGCTGGGCCGTATAAAGGTATCAGCTCATCCAAAAAGTATTTGAAGTGGCTCCAGTAGCAGCTGGCCTGCTGGGGCTTTCATGGCTCATCCCAGGTAAAGTCAATTCTATAAGTGAAAAAAAAAACAAACGGCAAGCTAAAAAAGAGAGAGGGAAACAAAGCCCAAGAACAAGAAGTGATGCAAAAGAAAGCAACTGTTCAGCACCCACCTCCTCTCCCGAGCTTTGTTGCTGATCATAGTGTGGGCTGGTGTGGGAAGTCCCTTTGATCAGCTGGAGGCAGATGCCCCTGCTGTAACCCCTCCCGGGGACTTGTGCACCCCCAGCCTGTTGGTTGGTGGGATCCTCTGGGGAGCAAAAAAGCCCTTAGCACTGTGCATGCCCTGCCCATCACCAGCTAACAGAGCCCTGGCTTATCAAGGCTCTTTTGAGCACCGGGGCACAACACGTCCCCATAAAAGGTACTCGGGAGAAATGTAAAGACTCAGTTTATCCCATGGTCCCATTTTGGGACTGAGAAATATGACGAGATCTTAAAAACACCTTCCCCCCAGACCTCCCTTCTTCCTGGGCCCAGCTCTGCTACCTCTTCCCCTGCAGTGGTGCAGGGGGGCAGGGAATGGATGCTACTGTCGTTCCCAGTCTACCACGTGTTGTTTCTGTTGCTCCTTCCTTCTCATGGGGAAAGCTCCTCATAATCCTCCCCTGCTGCAGCATGTCGCTGTTCCTCCCACAGCAGGCGGACCTCCTTCAGCTTCTCCTAGCAGCACAGGTCCATTGCACGGGCAGTAATCCTCTCAGTGACAGACCGTTCCAGCAGTTACCTTATCACAGAGGCGCTGATGGGCTCTGCCTTGGCAGCTTGGAGCTGGAGGAGCTTCTTGAAGCTTCCTGCAGAAGCCACGCCACTAGGCCCCCTCCCTCACTAACAAAACCCTTCCAGACACCAACCTGACACAGCTGTGAAAGCGTAGAAGTGTGTTGAATTTGTCTTCAGCGGTAACATAAAAAATTGCCCAACACTCCCCATGAAGTTGCAGCCCCCTAAGGGGTCACGCCTACCTCCCACTGGTTGAGTTCTGTGGCTCAGCTGTGGCTGTCAACACCCAGCAACGGGCGCAGCACCGATCCCTGGGTACCCTGCTCACTCTGAGAAGCAAGTGGGTCAGTATAACTGTTATTATTATTGTCCGTTAGCACTATAACTCAGGCCTTTTGCCTCTGACTCAGATGTTCCTAAGGAAATACTAACTCGAGCTCAGTCATCTACATTTATCTACAGCAATTCCTAACCAACTATATTTGTCTCTTTAATAAATCAAACTTACCTGTTTTAACTTTTAAACTGCCTCAGCCTAAGTCCTTAACTGGACTCTGAAATAGGCTCCATAAAAGCCGTAAACCAAGGTCTAAGGCAGAACTCTTCAACCTGCTTTCTGACTGCAAAACTGCTCAGTGCAAGCCCTTGTGGCTTTTATAGTCAAAAGTCACATACTCTTAATTCAACTGCACCCACTTCCAGTAACTTGTTACTTAAGGAAGAGCAGTACGAATTTGTGAAGAATGATATTCTACTGTCCACTACAGTTTCTTGCCACCCCTTTTCTGTTTAGGTTCCTGATCTGGGATCCCAGTAAATGGTTTAGTACTACAACTTCTTTCTTCTATGAATGACACTTAGTTTACAAAACTAATTAGTTTTATGACAGATATCCTGAGTGTCACTAGGCTTCTAAGTTGTTTTTTTTTGGCACAGCCTTTGTTATGGGATGTTGTGAACTGTGAAAAATCATGCCTTTTTGCATGATGTGGCTCAAATTCAGTTCACTAATGTTAATGTATTAAGCTGAATACGTAACGATTGCCAAAAAAATAGATAGAAATAGCACTATTTTAATCCTGGACACTCTAGGCTAAACAGTTGGCTCACACTGTGTGCCATGTAAGTTCACACCAGTTCACCTTATGGCACACTAGTTTGAGCAAGCTGGTACTTCTGAGCGGCAAACCTCATAAAGGATAGTTGGAGTACTTGGAAACAACAATTCTCGCAGCTGATAGTTATGTCCCTACAGAGTAGTAATGACCAGAGCAATCAGAACTATAAGGAGGATTTGGCTTTTAGAATTAGACTTATTCGATAATTTAAACTCTGAAGGTAACAGGAATAACTCTCAAAACTTTTCAATATTAAAAAAAAAATCAATCTCTACATAATAATAAATACTTCTTTAAACAATTATTTTAAATAATTTATTTTTTTTTTATTTTCTATGCAGCTGCTGAATATGTCTTTGAAACAGTCAATCAGTTTTAAAGTACATTTGCACAATACAGTCATGTAAGCACAAGAATACAAACATGTCAGAAAATATTGTTAAAATACTGGAAAATTATTATCTATTTTCATTTGCATAGTCATGTATTTAACTAAATTTCACAGGTATTATTTTCATATATAATGAAAAAATTAGAACCTTTAAATTGTTTATTCCCTTTAGAGACTTTTTTTACATACTATAAGACTTATTAAGGCTTCTATCTTAATTTTGTAAAATGTAGGAGAGTAATACGGATTTTTTGAGGTACTGAGGAATGACTTGTATATAACACAGAGTTGCTCATACAGCAATCAGCCTGTATTCTGATAAGCAGATTTTAGAGAAGAGAGACTTCAAATATAGTTTGTATGGTGTCCAGGATTTCATTTATGAATCCATTCATTTGGAAGAAGAAGAACCATAAATGCTCATCCCATTACAGGCTGCTGTCCTTTGCCAAGTGTAGAATCTCTTTTTATATAGAGGACATCAAAGAATATCCTTAGCTAGAATAAGCCAGCATAACTATACTATAAGAGACATGCTATATGGCTGATCTGTGCCAGCAATAACATTAAAACAACCCCTCCTCAAGATGTCCCCATTCAAAGCCACCTGAAATTAGACAGTTCCTTTCTCATTGCCATGGATTAGCCACTTGTCCCTCCTATCAAAACTGATAATACAGATGTGCACTTCCCTTGTGTCTCCCGTTATGTTCCCTCAGTTTCATTCTACTGTTATGAATATGCAGCACCTGGTAAGTTTTTGTACATGTTCAGCATCTCTATGTGTATTGCAAGCAAATATTACCAATATGTGTGTCAAAAAGCTGGTTAAAAATCTTGGGTGTAACTTTCCCAATCTGTGATTGTCAGTGACTCATCTAAAGGAAGCAAACATCTAGTGCTCCTAATGCATTTGAGACATTTTAATTGTTCATAAGGCATTAAAATCTTCCTCATTTGAATTGTACAACTTTAAGTTTTAATGTCGCTGTCTTGTGAAAATGCATTATCTTTTAGTACTGAACCTTGGGATCAAGAATTAATAAGGTTCTTCTATTGCTTATAAATACAGTAGCATCTTTTGTTTATATGAGGATCAGGAATCCACTGTGGTAAGTCTTCTAGGGAAGGAAAAGACATTTCTGCTCTGAAATCCTAATGGCTTCATTATTAACTATACTATGTTTGCTACTAAATATGCCCTTATAATAGTCACTTGTATAATTCTTGGCCACAATGCTGCTCTCTTTTTAATGACTCTTCTGCTTTATGAAGTATTTTGAGCTGTAGAAATAAGTTGTGTTATTTCTATTGAACAGTGTCACAAATCATAAGGAACCTATTCTGTCTCTCTGTGTGTCAGGGAAAATCTATCTTGAAAGGGCAACATTTAGAGTTTATGAGACTAACGAGGCAATCAAAGAGAAAAGTCTCTTCTGGAGTTCTTATGTTCTTGGTATCTCAGTTTCTAGGCAACTGACAAATAAACTAGTTACTTATAACCATGTGTCAAAAATGGCTATCAGAACGCATGAAATGTCATTGAGATGATGTAGGTATTAGGGCAAAGAGAGAGGTGTTTTTTCACCTTGACTTAAGCCTCTTTTTTCTTCGCCGTTTTTTTGTACAAGGCTCATTAATTTTCTTCTTTCCAATGACCAACTTATTGGCTGTTCCTTCACTGTTAGGCTCTTGTGTATTGTGACCACTAGAAGTATTGGAACTCCTCTTCCTGAACTTCCAGTAACTTCTATTTGAATTGTTTTTAACTCTTTAAACAGCCTATTCTTTAAGTCATCTTGTCCATTACACTAGTGGGTTTTTTTTTCTATTTGTTTGGGTTTTTTAGTTGTTGAGTTTTTTTTTTATTGTCTGTCTCAGGATGACTTTGTTGTGTAAAAACATTCTACCTCACTTTCTTCTGGGTTTATTCAGCATGCCAGTGAATGTTTTTCATTTTCCTCACTAGCCCAAAATAATTCTGTTGTGTCCCAAGACAACCTCACCTGAGCTGCTCCATGTATGACTTAGCTGTCTTCTTTTTCTTCCTTTTCAAAATGTTCAACCCAGAGCCATTGCGCAATTAATATGATCAAAAGTATGTGTTTTGTTTTGGTTTTTTTCCTTTTTCATTTTAGCTTTGTATCTTTACAAAGTAAAAAAAAAGAAAAGGGTGGAAATGTTCTGCATTATAAAGAGCGGGTAGCTTAGGAGACTAAGGAAATGCAGCACAGCGTTCCTGTTTCAGCAGTGCTTGCATGCTGTGTCCCTGAGTGAAGATAACGGACCATTCCCGTGCATAGAAGAAAATGCTGCAATTCTGAGCTATGAAAGACTTGCTAGTTATTTGTAGCCAGTATTTACTAAACCAAATTCTCTAATACCCGCCTATGCTGTAGTATCAGTCAGACTTATATACATTCCATGTGACAATCTGCACCTCAGCAAGTTTTGTTGAATCTGGAAAGCAAAGAATAAAAACTAAACCGTATTAATTTTTTTAAGTCTATAAAAAAAGATTGATTAGGCATCAAAGAGCACTTTAGTGTTGTGAAAAGGCACAGAGAAACATGCTTGAGGTCCTTTCCATTTGGCACATCTGTGAGCAACAGCATTTTCTGACAGTGCAGTCTGACAACCTTTTATCCATTTCAGCTCCAGGTATTATGTTAACTCTTCACAAACCTGCATCAAAAGATGATGAAATATTTAGCACCTCATGAAAGATGTTCAATGGCATAGCGAAATGTCAAAAGGGGAAACTTTCGTTGTACTGCCTTGGAACATTGCATCAAATATCTTCCCAGGGGGCTGACAGACTTGAAAAAAATACTTTCACCTAAGCAATATATTAATTACTGAAGGCAAGAAGTCTGTGAACAACTTCCGTGTTTCCTTTGTTTTCTCTTTTTTAGCGCAGTCATCATTGCTATTATCTCTACCCATGAGTAAGATTAAAAAACCACCATTGATTCACGTGTTTTAATTAATGTCATTTTCATAGCTTACAAAGTCAACAACATATTGAAAAGGCATTATACAAATATTCATGGATCTCATTGCTTACTTTATCATGCTCACATGTCCAAATATAGGCATTTGTGGCCTACATTTTTTTTGTGTGGAAAGGAAGCTTACATACAAAAAGCCTCGATCTTCTGACTGTTATTGAATGAAACTTCCACTGAAAAACAAAGAAGACCACTGCATTCTCATTTACTGATTAGGCATATATTTTCTCATCAAAAATTATCAATGCAACTTGTATTCTGTATGTTAAAAAACCTACCTTTTTTAAGTGTTCTTTATTTATATTTTCCTCCTGTCTGTTTCAGTCTTGCTTGTTCAAATTAAGGTAGATGATTTTTTTCTTTCTTTCTAAATAGTTACAAACATCTCAAATGCATAGATTTTTGTCCATAGAAAACTTCAAAATCAAAACACAATTCCTGATCTCAATGGTACGTGAGACACAAACGTGACAGAATTGGCTGAAGAGAGCTTTGCTTTGGTGACATAGTGTAGTGGGTTGACCTTGGCTGAGCGCCAGGAACCCACCAAGTCACGCTATCACTCCCCCATTACTTCCCTCAGCACAACAAGGGGTGAGACAAGAATATGGGAAGAGCCCATGGGATATGATAAAGGCAGTTTAATAGGAAAAAGCAAAAAGCAAGCTGCACATGTGCAAAGCCAAGCAAAACAAGATCTTATTCTCTACTTCCCATCAACAGGTGATGTCTGGCCTTTCCCGGGAAGCAGGGCTCTGGTACGTGTAGCGGTTGCTCAGAAGACAAACGTCTTCACAAACGGATGACCCCAACTCCCTCCTNAACGGATGACCCCAACTCCCTCCTCCTTTCTCTTCCTTTTATACTTGAGCTGATGTCATATGGTGTGGAATATCTCTTTGGTCGGTTTGGGTCATCTGTCCTGACTGTGTCCCCTCCCAAGATCTTGCCCACCCCCATCTCACTGGATGGGGGCAGGGGGAAGATGTTACAAAGCCAGCCTTGGTGCTGTGTGAGTGCT
>VWZK01000121.1:552023-632992 GCA_013396935.1 Baryphthengus martii | reverse complement strand
ACAATTTTCTTTTGTCCTTTTTTTTTTTTGAGCATGAGGGAGACTGGTGGCCAGACAGACTCCTCTGCACTGGAGCAGCTGCTTCCCCTGAGATGGGACAGGACCCAGCATAAGAGCTGTAAAAGTTTTGCTGGGCAGTCAAGGGGGGAAAAAAATGCAGCTTAGTCTAATTTTACCCTCTGCTGCCAGTTACAGAGGTGCTGCCGGTGCCGGGCTGCCAGTGAGCAGCCTTGGTGTGAGCATCCCAGGGAGACGCCAGCCTTGGCATTTGCCCAGCGTTTCTTATTCCTCGGCAGCGCTCCAGGGCAGCCTCACCACTGCGCCCTGAAAAATGGACTGGCCGGGGTTAAAAGTAACTCATTTATCTTAACGTGGTTGGGAAGGGATTCTAGCAACTGCTGGCAGACTCCAGTGTGGTGGGTCTTCCACTGCAGGTTGGGGCAAGGGCAGGTGATGCTTGGCAGCGAATCCCTCTGGCTGATCCCGCGGCCCGGTCCAGGCTGGCGCTGCCCTGAACCCAGGCTGTGCCGCAGGTACAACGGTCACTTCTGAGACATTTCCCGCCATGCTGTAGTTGTGAGCTGTGAGCGGAGGATTCATAGCGCCCCCGCTCCCCGGCGAACCCTCCTGCCTCGGGGCTCTTACTTTGCTACTCCTCTGTCCCCAGTGTGCAGGGTCTGGCACACACCCCTCACTGCCTGCGGCGCTGGGGTAGAAAGCAGCGGTCCTTTGCCACAAGCCTGTGGCAACCAGTGGCCCCATTTCTCCCTCTGCACCAGCCTTTTCCCTGCTGCATCAAGCTATGGCACCGCATCCCACATGGTAGCTGGGGGGAAAACGGAGCCCCTCGGCACTCCTCAGCAATGAGCTTGAGGACACAAAGCTGCCGGCCCCAGATCCGATCACGGGAGGCTGAGGGTGGGAGCATGGTACGATCCCACAGCCTCCATTTCCATCTGTGGTTCAGTTCAGTCACCCTTCCACCAGAAAGGCCCCTGCGGTCTCCACCCAGGCTGAGGTGTAACCTTCGCAATCTTCACTGCGGAGCAATTTCTCAGCCTTCCTCTTCCTTTTCTGCACGCTCCCTGCAATTAAAACTGGCTGCCGCCAAATGACCCGGCACCACACGCATGCTAAAAAGCCCCCCACCAGGCAGCTACCAAGCTTTCCTTTGAAGGGCAGAGCATCTGCTGCCACTGTGCCCCATGCAACCCCCAGAGCCACAGCCCCCTGAGTCCAGTGGTGCCGCTGAGCCCTAGCTTGGTGCAGCCAAGGGAAACTGAGGCAGGGTGCGGCCAGGGCCCATGCACCCCCCACTGCTGGAGCTCTCCTTCCTCTCCGAAAGCCGAGAAGTCTGTTTGCCCAGAGCAAGGGGAAGAGCGTGAGGGTATTGGTACAAATTAGGTCAGGAAGCATTGCTAATAAACTGTCACTCCTGGTTGTGTAATGGGAGCAATTATGGGTTTAGGTCTTGTTAAGACACCAGGAAGGAAAATATGGTCTGTCTAGGGGCAGGAGGAGTGTGATGGCAAACAAAAAAAGGAGGGTTCTGTTGACAGAAGGATGAAGTTGCCTTCGCATCAGAGGCGTTTCTGTCCCATCCTGGTGCGCTGGCGGCCTGGGGCTTGGATTGACTCCTCCATGCAGGGGGAAGCAGGGAGCAGGTTCCCAGCTCTCCCTGTGCTCTGCTCCTTCCCCCGGGGCCCCAGGGACGTGAGGCAGGCAGTTTTAACCGCTCTGAAATCACTGGTCCCTGATCCACCCCACTCAGCTCAGTACTTGGCGCCCAACGTCCCCACACAGCCCTTCCTTGGGGTCTGTTGGGGACCTGTGGGCAGCTAGGCTGGTGCTGGGCTGTGCACTGTGCCAGGAAATACTGGGAGAAATGCCCAAGCTCCTCCCGTCTCCACAGCCACCCGAAACCCTCATCTCCTCAGGAAGCTAAGAGGCTTCCCCCATTGCCCACTGCCTTGTGCTGCCCACCATGCTGCTGAGCAGCAAATGCCGCTGCCTGTCCCTCCCTGCTACCGGGGTGGCCCCAAACCCAACAAGCAGGTCCCTCCCAGGGTCTCCGGAGGGATGCTCGGGCACTGCTGGAGATCACCCAGAGCCTGGCCAAAATAAACCCAGGGGTCCTCATGAATAAAACCCCGAAACGCTGCCAAGCTTGGGGTGGGGGCACCCACGCCTCCTCCATGGAGGCTCTTGCCCATGCACACTCAAAGCAGGGCCCGGAGTGGCCCAGCAGCCAGGGTTAGCATTTAACAACCCAAAACTTGGGAGAGGAAATTCTTGAGGCATCTATTAACATAAAAAGAGTCGTACTTTACATTCGGTCCCACTTAGGGCTTATAAATGATTACTGCACCTTTTAATAAATGGTTAATCAAGTGTTAGAGTCCAAGCAAGTTGATGGGTTGCTTATTACCACAGTTTATAACCTTTTATGAATGCCTTCTGTCGATGTGCTTATAAACATCCATACCACGTACTTCTCGTGTCTTGACATGTTGGTCACATCTGTTCAAAGTTTATTAACTCTTGAGCTGCTCACTAACAGCAGATCAGGAAGGATCCTGCTACTTATCCGTATTAATCCATGTGGCTCAGAAAGCACTCTGTGTGGCAGGCATCAGCCGAGTGGCAAGGTGGGCACCCCCTTTTGTCTGAAAGAGTTCAAAACAAGTTGGGTGCAACTGAACCAGAAATAAGTCAGCAGCAGGGTGTTGTTCTTGCAGATACAGGTTTTTTTCCATCAGGAGAAACAGCCCAGGGAAGTCAGTGGCAGATTCTTCCTCTCTTGAAGTCATCGAGTTGAGATAGGATGTCATCCTGGACTGCTCACTTCAATCAAAACCATAAGTTATTTGGCTCAGCGTAAGAGGAATAGGGTGAAATTCTCTGCTCTGTGAACACGGGAGGTCAAATGGGATGATTTAATGGGCTCTTTTAGCCTGGAAATCCACAGAAGCATCCTTGGCCATTGCTGTTCATGTGTAGCCTAAGCCCCTCTCACATCATGTGGCAAATAATAAAATAAAACTCTCAATAAGCTGAATAATCAGAAAACAATCTTCCAATAAAAGCATCCCCCGAAATCTCCTTTTAAGGCAAGGACTGGGATTCCCACCGCCGAGCATGTTCCCAACGCCTCGCGTTATTGTTCAGCTGCCTGTACTGGGGCCGGGCAGGCTGCCACTTCGCCCCACGCCCCCAGGGATGCTCCCCGCTGTACGGCCCAGTCAGTCTCTCTCATTCTGAGCCCTTTTTCTCTTATTTTTCCCCTTTTGCCAGATGCTTCAGATAATTCTTCTGTTCAAAAAAGCAAGCAGAGAGTACAAGGTGCCGTGGCCCCCATGTTCGCTCCAGCGTTTTTAACAGCCGGAGAAGGGATCTGTGCATTAGGCAGATGGGGATGGTCCCACCCTGGACAGGAAGCTGGATCTCCTTGGTTGCCTTGGCCTCAAACACTCTCCCTGGAGGTCTTTTAATATCTATTTAGGCTTTTCCCTTTGCTTCCCACTCCCTGGCTCCTCTGGAGCGGGTACCCCATCTCCTGCAGCAGTAGCGCCTCCAGCGCAGGGCAGCCTCTCTTGCTGCCAGGGCGTAGAAAGCCTGAGGAAATGTGAATGTTGGGAAAGGGCATTCAAAATACTTTTCTCCTTGGAAAAATAAAACCAAACCAGAACCACGCTTCCTTGTGAAAGCTACTGCAGCAGTGGCTGCTGCCTGAGATGCACCCAGGGCCAGCGCATCCCTGCTGCAGGTGAGCAATAGGGCACCAAGGGGACAGAGCCCACGCTGAGGCTGTGCCGGCCACACCACCGTGCCCCATCTCTTGTGCTGCTTCAATTGGTGTGAATGATGAGGTGTCGGGCCAAGATAGGGCCAGTTGTTCTCCAATGCAAACGGCTCCCAACAGCAGGAACAGTTGCTCTGAAAACAACTAGAGAAGCTGGAGCTTTTGGTCATGCCACAGGCTACTAGACAGGGAGCTGGGGCTTACAGGGAGCTTCCCTATGGTGCTTCTCCTCCCCCACCAGGTCCTGGTTTCCTGCACTGGATACTGAGGCTGTGGTGTGCTGTGGGGCAAAGACACTTGCTAGCTCCCCACTGTCCCCAAGGCTCTGCTGTGAGGCTGTGGGGGTCTTGGCCCTTGCTATGGGGGAGGCAAGAGGACCCAGCCCAGCCTGGCTGCTTCAGGCCCCTCTCCGGTTACAGCTTGGCCGCGGGCCCCCAGGAGCGCAGGGTGTTAATGTGTCAGGTCCTGCACGCTGGGGCATGCTGGGAGCCTTCCCCCTGCGCCGAGGTGCTGCCGCGGCCAGCCGTGCCACGAATGCTGGGCGGGCAAAACAGCAATCAAGAGAGAAACAAGGCAAAAAGAGAGGGAAAATAAAAATCCAAAGGGGCTGGTGCCCACATGCCCTGCAAGCTCACATTTCTGGGTGCTGTGTGACATATCCTTGTGGTTCAAGTTGGCTAAAGCATGGAGAATCTGTCCCTCTCGTGGCTTGCACCATCCTGCCGTGGGCTGGGGAACATGCCACGGGAAGGGATGTGCTGCAAGAGTGATGCTATGGGAGGGGGTTCAGGGATCAGGATCATCCCTGGGTGCCCAAGTCCATTACAACCAGTGGCCACGTTAGCTCTGGTCTGGGCAGGCAGGGACCACTGTGAGAGCACAAGCCCCTTGCCTTGGGGGCTGCCCTCTCGCCCTACCCTGTGGGGATGCATCTGTCACCCCACCCTGTCTCCCATCCCGCCTCACAAGTAAACTCTCTTCCCTGTCGAGGTTCCCAGGCACTGTACTTCACTTTTCAGATGGAAAACAAGCCCCAGCCCTCCCTCTAGACTCCTAAAAAAAAAACCAAACCAAGAGGAGAGAAATAAACAAACAAATCCCTTCCCTCTCCTGGCTTGGCATCTGCTCACAGTCCTTCCATTATTAATTAGAGAAGCTGCCGGCATTATTAGCAACAAACCACTCTTAATGAAGTTCAGAGCCGCAGATTCAGGAGGGGCTCCCAGACACTGCTTTTCAGAAAGCTTAATTAAATTCACTGCCCGAAGGTGCTTTCAGATGGTGTGGAGGCAGAGCGGTGAGGCTGCTTGGGCTGGGCATGGCCACACTGGTGGCGGGGTTTGGGGTGAAGGGTGACAGCAGGAGAGGAGCACCCTGCTGTGCTGCATCCTCTGTGCTGATCAGAGCCATCGTCTGGGAGGTGCTGTTTTGCAAAGAGGGTGCTGCCCAGCCACGGCAGGGATGCTGAAAGTGGGTAATTTGATTCATTAGTTAAATTAACGAAGTGGCTGGCGGGGAGGGTTCCCAGCACTGCATGAGCAGTCAGGGGTCATGGCTGGTCCCAGCTCCACCATCCTTGCTGGGATGTCCTAGTAGGGCAGCCCTGTGCTTGCAAATGCTTTGAGGCCTGGGAAGGTGAGGGGCAGGGAGGGGGCTTGGGCCAGATCAGTTGCACGTGGCCTCTCACTTCTCAAACCCTTGCCTGGGTAAGTAACATCACTGGGGATCCCAGTTGACCAGCAAGGTTTCCCCAGCTGATGTGATGAAACTTGGGCAAGCTATGGCCATGTTTCCCTCAGCGTGTCCGGCATGGATTGCTCTGCACTGGTGGCATTTGGAGATCTCACTGCTTTGCCTTGGGGCTGGGGCAGTTTGCGTTTGGATGCGGCTGCAGGAGAGGTTCTTTGGGAAAGGATGGTTTTCACCTCAAACTTCTAAAGCCCAAATCGTCAAAAGAAAACAAATCCTTGCAAGAATATTTTCCCTGATTACTCCTCTTTCGATGCAGGGAGGGCTGAGATAACACCCCCAAAGAGCAAGTGCAAAACCAGCACAAGCTGGATTTCGGCTCCCGCGCATCTTTTCCTTCCTCTGCGCACAGCGATCTCCCTTCCCCCCTCTGATATTCCACCCTTCCTCTCTCTGACCTTAAAGGAATTTATTACCAAGGAGTGTAAAAAGATTACTGCAAAATCGTTCTGCGTTACTGGGAAATCATTGCAACATTAGCTCAGTAATATTTTTTCATAAGTGTTTGCTGTGTCTCTTCTCCGACATATTCGGTCTCCTCGCGCACATCCACACCCCCGCAAATCCTGCTGAAGCCAAGAGGCGCTTGGCAGAGGACGGGAGCTTGGACCTGACCCGGCACTCACCCCGTCTCCCTCCTTCCCGCGCCGACGGACGAGGTTGCCATTGCTCGGCTGACCTGCCACGTCCTCGGACCCACGTGAGAGCACTCCCCATCCGGGCTTGTCCAAATGGCGTGAAAAACTCCCACTGCCTGGGCACTTCAGCTGCCTTGGTTTGAGGGGTTTTGCCAGTGGATGCTTGTGGAGGATCCTGCACCTGGCAGTGCACAGGACCGGCCATTTTATTGTGTTTTTATGGGAAAAGGAAGAGCCCTTTCTCTCCCACACTTGCACTTGGGAGGTCTGGGCGAATGACACTGCTCTCCTGGGGCCAGGAGCAGAAGCTGAAGCAGAGAAGAGGCTGCTGAGGCAGCCACGGGGCTGAGCAGGAGGCAGGCAGTCCTGTCGAGCTGCTCGCAGAGAAGGACACCAACAATTCTGCAAATACGTTTAATGCACTTAGAATACACGGGAGGAAAAAAAAACCACGTTTAGTGATTCACAAAAATATTACAAAAAGTCAACGTGCAGGCGAAACACACCCAGCACTGCAATAACAATGTAAGAATTTACATTAGAAACTAATATAAAATATTTAAAAACCTCTGCTAATTTAGCTTTCCATCTGTTTTTTTTGTCTTTTATAAAAAAAAAAAAAAGGAGGAGGGGAGGGGGAAGAAAGGCCATCTACAAGGTACTGATACACCGGCTGCAGAAAGGTGGGATCCTTCCAGCCCCATTGGTAGTGTCCTCGGACTCCTCGCTTGACACGACCCCGCGCACGCTGACTGCACACACTCGCACACGCACGCAGCTGAACTACAGAAAGGTTCACCTCTGGGCTGCGGGGGCAGCCCCAGCATGCAGAGTTCGCTGTGGCCCCGGTTTCCCCACATGCCCCCTGCCCTGGGGAGCTTGCCTTTGCAGAAATGTCCAGCATACAAAACATGTAGTGTCTCTAGCAAGCAGACAAACCTCCGCCCCTTTAAAAAAGGGAAAAGCTGGTGTGTCCAACCTGGGCTGGATGAGAGAAGGGTTTTGAATGAATAAACTTGGGTTTGGAGAGTGACCGTGGCCAAACACGGAGCACCAGGGCTCCGGGGCTGGATGGGTGCAAGGAGTATCCCCGCCCAGGGCCCAGGGCATCGATACAAGTACCCAGTGGGATGCTGTCTGCTTCCATAGGGCTCCAAACTGCCTCTTTGGGGAAAGCCAAAAGCCAAGAACAAAAGGGCCCGGAGCCTGGCAGCCTGTGATCTGTCACTGCCAGGACAACATTCACGCCCACCTCTCCTTCCTCTGCCCCCCGTGGGTTTTGCAGCCCGCTTGCTGCCGCAGGATGAACAGCGCAGGAGCTTTGTTGCCGGCACCGCCAAGTCCTCCTGCGCCCATCCTGCCTGCGGCGTTGTCAACACACGCCGTGTTTATGTAGGACCTACTGCACACGGCGACAGCTCGGTCCCTCCCACCCTCACCACTCATTCAGCGGAGGGTTTCCGGAGCCGCACTTTCGCTGCAGTTGGGCCCCAGGGAAAGGAACAAAGGAGCCATTTTCATCCCCAGCCTTGCTGGGAGTGGAGGAGAGAGAAAAGACCAGTGTTTGCAAAACACAACAATTGGGAGGAAATTTTCCTCCAGCTTTTTGAGGTTGGGGTTTTTTTTCTTTCTCTTTTCCTCTCTTTAAAGACGGGAGACACAGTGTCAGGACAGTTCAAAAACAAACAGGCACTGACCAGCCACATCTGCCACGTGCAGCCCCTTCTGGGCTGATGTTCCTGTCCTGCTCTTGGGGCCGAACAGAGAACGATGCCATGGTCTTTCAGTGAGGCAAAGGGAGGGGACTACCTTTGTGGCAGACTAGAGATGATGTTTCTGAACTGATGTGCCACTTATGATGATTTTATGGTCTGTCAGCAATTTTAGGGGAAACAGAATCATGGTAGCAATGAAGAGGTGATGAAACACGATACACGACAGGTTCACTGCTTGACAGAGACAGGTTGACATGGGGCCGAGTTTAAAGCACATTTGCAACCTCAGGCTTATTCTCCATTTGAAATTTGGGACTCATGTTGAACACCAGCGTGTTTTTCTTAAAAAAAGAAAAAGAGAACAAGCAGACACCACACAACAGAAAAAATGTTATAAAAATAGTAGGCTGCTACGAGTCTGTTAAAAGCTGCCATAGTCCCAGAGACCTAAATCCAGCTTTAAAATTCTAGGAGGTGAAACCCGCCAGCAAATGTGCGTTTTGAGATTGTTGCAGATACAGTTTGGTGGCTGCGCAGGCCGGCGTTTATCAATAGGGACAGATGCACAGAAAGGGATTCCCGGTTGCTCGACAATTCATCTGCCCTCGCAGCCTCGCTCACAGGGAGAATTAAGGCACAACATAGACTCTAAATGGAGGGCAGTCACGTAGAGGACCAAGTCCCTGGGAAGCGGAAGGGCTCTCACAGCACTAGACTCTTCATGGCACCTGGCCGTGACAGCGCAGGGGCTGAAGGTCAAGAGTTCATACAGCAGAGATGGAGGGCACAAGGCCGTGCCCTGGGGTAGGGGAAAATCGAATGCGCAGGCCTAAGGCCTTCCTCTGGCCTGAAGGTCTGCAGACCTCTTCTCCTCGCCTGATGCTGCTTTGCCCTGTCCAGATAGAAGCTGGCAAAGCAAGTCATGGATTCTACATACCTATCTAGGAGGAGGGAGTAGTCATGAGGACAGATGAACAGCCGAGCAGACATGATCCCATGCCAACCTGTCATCTTACCCAGCATCCAGCAAAGCACACAATCAGCCTAACATTCTCCAGTGAAGCATCAGAGAAGGGTTTTTGTGAGGAGCCGTGGGGGACATTTGACGAAGTGAATGGACGGTGGGTGAGCAATAAAGCTCGCTCAGTGACCAGCCTGAAGGTTCTCACGAGGGGCAGCAGAGCACGAGCTCCACTCCTCACACCACAGTAATTAGAGTAAGAAATGAGCCTGAAGCAGCCATGTTGCCACTCCTCATCTTTGATTCAACCTCAGACGCAGCTAACGCAGCCATTTGCAATGTCTACCATCAGAAATGAGTACTGGCCAGAGTGTGAACGCGCAGTGCGATGTGCGTGGCCAGCTGCTTGCACCTGTGCAGGACCTCAGTGGGTCCTGGCACGGAAATGAGAGCTTGCCTGCAGGGACCCTGTGCTGTGCCAAGGCCCTGATGATTTTCACTTTGGTTTCTAGCTGCCCTGAAGCTGCGCTAGCTCCTCTTGCAGTGCCTGAGATGCGTAAGGACTATGCTGACTTGAACGAGCCCGAGCTGTGGGTGCAGGGGGGAGGCTGCTAACTCAGCTCCCCCACTATGCAACCTCTCCTCGGCAATCTGCCCCCTCCAAGCCAAGCATCACTTTCAACTGTTTGTTTTTTTTTAAAGCTACACCCCCTAAATATTTCTATTGGTTGCAGATGAAAAACAACACAACCCCCACTTCTTCAAAGACCATTCGATGACCCGATGGTGTCATTTCAAAGGCCATCCAAGAGCAACTGAATATTTGAAGTGAAGAGCTTCAGAATACAATTTCAAATCACTGTTGGCAAATCTATGTACAGTAAAACCAATATATCACCATCCTCAAAGACATTATACACAGCAGGCACCACCTATCTAAGCCACTGAAAATATCACTGTAGGTCACACCAGCTACAAGATTGACTGCTCTGCTCAGATTGTATCCTACATACTTTAATGTTGAAACTATACATTCCTCCTCCTGTTTTTAATCATGAGTTGAGAGGGAGAGTAGTCCTGGATTTTGGGACTTCTCTTGTTTCAGAATTGTTGTCACATGTTGGATTATCAAGGCATTGCAGGTCTACTATAAGGCTCTTCATCTTTGGAAATATCTCCATCGACCTTCACGGCAAGATTTCTCCAGGAAGGAGAAAACCTGTACTCGCTGCTTCTAAACTGCATTCATTTCCACCCAGATCACTATCCTGAGCCAACACAAGCCTCACAAACTTTGGTTTCATACAATCCAGCTTCAGACCTACTACAAAATCTAGAAAAAAATCAGCACCAGTGGACCTGCCATCTCAGCAGGCTTGGGCTAGAAAAATACCGTGGTGTTTATGAACACTGATGCACTTCCCTTTTTCAAACCACTTGCTCACTAAAATACAAAGGTTTCTTTTCCATTTCCTTCACACACAGGCATGTCCTCTTGCCCCAAGATGAAAATATTCAAACATGAGATCTCATTTACTTGCCAATGAGAAAGCCTTTGGCATGGTTGCAAACTTGACGTGAATCAGGGGAGAGGAGGTCCTGTGGGTGCACAGCTCTTCACGATAACGAGTAACATGCAACTTTCTTATTCTCAGATAACCGTGGAGAGGCAGTGACGTGACCTTGGAGCTTAAGGGCTGACTTTTACCAGCTTCTCTCTTATAGCTGGTCTAATAATACTACAGAGATTTCTATTTTAGCGGTTACTTGTCCCCTTAACTAAATAGAAAGTTTTCATTTCCTTCCCTTCAAACCTTCCCCTCAATTGTTATCTGGCTACCAGCAAAGATCTGTGAGAAAGTGTCTCGGAAATAGAGATTTCTGGCATGCCACCTGCTCATAGCTCAAATACACAGAACTATATATAAATACATGACATGGAACAAAAATACACACACGCAAGGATACTGGGTGGATTTCAAATGCACTTAGCGTGCTCCCTCTGAAGTCAATGAAAACCCAACCCAGAGCATCCAATGAGAGTAAATATGGTGAGGAAAACATACACAGAAGAAGGGCAGAACCGGAGCACAAGCCAGCTTGGAGGAGGTGCATTCCCCGCGTACAGCACCGCATCCCTGCTGCGAAGGCTCAGAGAGTTCATAGGGCAGGAGGTCCTAAGCTTTCCAGATGTGTGTCAGAGCCCAGAGAGGCTCTGATGGACTTCTCTCTGTCCCGTGCTGATCTCTGCAGGAACAGCAACAATCGACCTTCCAAATGTCCCTTCTCCGCTAAGATGTGGATTTTAAGCTCCTTTTAATGAGAGCTAGCATCTGGAAACTAGGAAGAGCAGCCAGCATTGTGGCAAGAGGCCAGCTCTGCTGCAGGCACCCCCAGCAAGCTCGTGCAAGAGCAGTCCATGGGCTACTGTTGGTGGATGGCTTTGGGACAAAAATGTAGTTGCTGCACTTGCCTTTTTCCCAACTGCCACAATCGTCTGTTTGCTCATTACCTTGCGGTGGGACACTTGGGCACGTCACTTATGAAGTTGGACTGGTACATTTTCGTGCCGCCTTCTCGCCCATGCTGTCCCACAGTGCTGAAGGGATGCTCAGTGCTAACAGGGACAGTGAAAACTGGCCAAGAGATCCCACGGATGAATTCAGTCTGCCCCAGCACAGAAATCGCTCTGGCGGGCACAGACAGCTATCTGAAAGTTTGTTCTTTTGCAGTAGGATTTTAAGATGATCCTCTGAGTTCAGACAAAATGACAAACTCATTTACATGGAAATTGCTTTCATAGCTTTGCAGAAAGGAAGGTTCTGCTGAGCAGCGTTGGACCCTGGATTTGGCCTGCCTTAAATTATAATATAACAACAATTATAATAATACAAATACTACTTTGTACACAAAGCACGCCCTCCCCTGCAAACTCTGGCATGCTTCGGTAGGTCCTACAGCCCTCTAGTCAATAATCACCCTCTCTGCACAGAGAGACATTGAGTGACTTGCCTGAGGCCACAGAGGAATTCTGTAGCGAGTCCAAGGAAAGCTTTGTGGCTCCTAGCTCTGCTTCTTGACCAACATTAACCAGACTCAAATATATGCAAAAGACATCAAAGCTGACTGTGCCAGGAAGACATTAAATCAGAAAACATAGAAAATCTACCCTGGGGTACTGTGGGGCCTCCTGGACTTTGCTGTTTGATCAGGGGAGTTAAGTGTTAAAAGCTTTTGTTATACTTGTATTATGATCACACAGCAATTGCGCATAAATCGCCAAGTTATCTTGTAGGCAGAAAGGGGTGGAAAGAAAGCTGCGCCTCCCCTGACAAGGAGTGAAGAGTTGTCACCAAAAGACAATGGGCAGAGGAAGGCTCGGGAATATGCATCAGAAACAACCTGCAACAGCAGCAGGGGGTAAAGCCTGCGGTGGTTTGCTGCAGCATATCCACGGGGGCCAGCATCTCGATGCAGAGACACAACGTGACCCTGCAGAGCCCGTCCTCCTCCTGCACACGACGTTTTGCTCCAAGGAGAAAGCCTCAGCGATCTAGAAAGAGGGTCCTTTCAAACTGATTTTGATGCTTTGCAGTTCAAATCTATCTGAAAGGAGGGATGTCAGCAGCAAGAGCCACCACAGCAAGACTAGAGGGGAAAATGGAGCTGTGCTAGGGCACAATCCTGCTGGAACGGGGAGAACAGTTGGCTTTATGGAGGCTGAGTCTCCTCTCTGCTATGCTAGAGCAGCAAGAGATCTCCACTTCATACGCTTTCAAGCAGCCCTCTGGATCCTGCAGAGCTGCTGAAGTTGTCCCTGTGAACAAATGGTCTTTTCTAGCTTCTCAAATTCTGTACAATAGCAAGGAAAAAATACTTGACAGTATCTCTTTAAAGATAAACACACTGTAAACAGGAGATCTCCCCCGCCCCGGTAGCTTTCTTCCTCCTGCTTGTGCAAAACCAGAGGTTGCGACCTTCCCTGGGGTTCGGGCGCAAGGACAGGATGCGTGAGAATAAAGTTGCCTCTGTTTGCAGCGATACCATAGCTAATAGCACCAAGACCAACACTTAAAACATGCCTAATTTGAGGGCAGGGAGGATCTGGGTTTGTTTTTCTTGACTGAACTAGAAAGTTCATCTTTAAATCTGTTCAGCTTCAAGCATGTGAGCTTTTGGCCTCCTTTAAACAGGGGAAATACCATTCTGTTTCTGAAAAGAAAAAAAAAAAAAAAAAGCACATGGAGGAACAGTTCTGCAGTCAGTAAAAGTTTGGCTAACAAAAGGACTCCAGAGTCACGTAAAGAACATTTAATCCATGGATTATAGGCTCGCACCTGGCAGAAACGCATGTGTAAATACAGGCGTGCAGAGCGTCTACACCCTGGGCTAAGGCAGAGGGGAGTTCTGTAGCTAGGGGAGAGAAAGGATCCTTACTACTAATTTTCATAGTTAAATATTTCTCACTCACACTCACACATACGCAGGCTGTTCCCAGAGAGCTCAGCCTTGGGAAGGATAAAGGAAAGGGCTCAGTTCGGTCTGGGCTGGTGCTGAGTAGCTCCTCTTCTGTTTGCAGTGGTGGTGCAGCAAACTCTTTTATTTGCAGGCAGAGTTTTTACTGCATTAATTATCCTGTGAGTCACTGGGTAATGGACAGTAACTTGGCTCTCCCAGTTGTTAGAAGGGTGTAATTCAGCTCTAATGCAGCGGGTTGTCGAACACGGCATCTGGCAAGATGGAAACTTTCAGTTTCTTTTCAGGCCAGCTGTACTCCTTTGGAAGTTTAAACTGTAAGACCAAAAAGAGAAGAACCACTTAATGTGCATCGCCGCAACCTGCACAGAAAAGACAAATCATTGCAAAGGCAGACAGCCCCATGTTATTATTATTTCTTAAAACAAGAGGCCACTAAGAAAACATTTCCCCATCAGTATGTTTTGGACGGCAGTGGACATTAGATAATGTGGCCTGGGCCTCAGCTGCCAAAGTAAAGTTCTGAGATTTCAGCCCAAGCGCTGTTTATTTCATCAGACAGATTCTGGAGGGTTTCTGCTCCCATCATCATTTCCCCCTCCCTCCCTCTCTGAAAAGTCACAGCCCAAGTGTCTTCCCTCCTATCTGATCATGTCCCTTTCCTTTCACCTACCCTGCCCCTAGAGCCCTCTCTTTACTTTAAAGGGAGACTTAGGGCAGCTTTCAAACCCTTGCTCGTACAGGGTGGGATGCACATGAGCTAGCATCTCTCTGCCCGGTGACAGGCCGGCAAATGAAATGGCCACTGCTTCCAGGGGGGTAAACCTGCCACGTTTCTGCTCCGGTCCTGGTGCAAAGGCTTTGCAGAGTGTCCATAAAATGCCTCGTAGTCACACAGGCACTTGGCTGCTCAGGCTGTTTTGCAAACATTGACTGAAGCACAGGGATCTGAGATTTTTTGCCCCAGTCTGGTTTACACAGCATTGTCCCTGGCCAATGTTTCCCAAACAAGGGAAGTGCACTGGTCTCATCCTGACGGTGCTCCAGGGCACCCTGCTTTAGCCTTGGAAATCGCCCCCAACATCTCTGATCCCAAATAGGACCATGCAGAGACAGAGCTCCAAGAAGTCTTACCCCAACCCTTCTCACAACCACCTTTGACCAGGGTCTGTGCATTCACACAGATCTCTCAAAACCAGCTCCATGAGGAGTGTGGGAGGTGTGGGGTAGAATCTCCTTGGCTACGAATCTGCCCCATCCACAGCTAGATGGTAACCTGTTCTGCACAAGCATTTCATGCAATCGCAGTGCTCAGCCTGAGGGTCCAACACTTGTGGGAGACAGCTCTGGGGGCCGCTTTGCCAGATCATTTTGTTTTTAAAACTCTGCAGCACCCATCATGTTGCACTGCCTGGCACTGCAATAGTCCCCGACACTCTGATGGGACTCCGAGGGAGGAATCTCACCAGGATCCCACACCATCAGTGACAATCTGACCTGGAGGCAGCTAATTCAGAACCATTACAGATACAGAGGTCCTCTCCTAGGAGAGTCAGACCAAAGCCAGCAGCGCCATAAGCTTCGTAGGGGCTACGTGAACTAAGAGAGTTGGTGCAAGGGGACAGTGCCCTGTAAATAATCCACTTCTTATCCAATTGTCTTTCTTTCCAAAAGTGTCTTGTCTTTGAAGGACATTAACACATGCCTAGTGGCAGGATCCTGCTAAAGGAGATCCCCTCCAGCTGCCTGCTCTGCAGCAAGGGCGGCTCTAACATGAATTTGCTCCTGACCTTGCTCTATTTGCAGCCGTGTAAGAGGGCAACCTGCAGTTGGTACCCACTGACACTATGCCGGGCTGGCGGTTCAGGGTCTGACTTGTGATGTTGGGGCACGGAAGGAGGTTCCTTCATGATAGTGGCTACCATAAACTCCCACTCTTTCTTCTCCAGGAAACATAAAAAGCCCAAGTCCCATTTATGGTTGTTTTTTTAAACTCAAGCCCTGTGTACAGTTTGCACCATATAATCTAGTGGCCCTATATTGCCCAGGGGATTCTTCTGAGTTCAGTGTCTAGGGTGTGTGAAAAACATGCTAAGATACTCAGATGATTTCTTCTAATTTCACTTAACACAGGTGGCTCTTAATGCAGCAAAGGAAAGACTCTCCTTGTAGCGCCTCGTTCTACCACATCAATATCATCAGCGACAGTCAGGGCTGCTGAGGAATGCCTTCAGTTGGCTCAAAGTAGGATCCTGCAAGTTACAAATCCTTGGAGGAATCTGGATGGTGAAAGATCACATTTCATCTCAAGTATTTTCCTTTTTATAAACAGGAGTGGTTCCAAAGCAATCCTCTTGGAGAAGTCATCCTTTGCATTTCTTTGTTTTTCACTTTTTAATTTAGTAAAGTCACAGTAACCTGGAACCAAATGGCCGGTCGCTATGCCAGGAGCTGCCATGTTGATTGCCTCTGCTTCTCAGCAGAGAGTGAAGGAACATAAGCCATCAAAAGCCTTAACTAAAGCACCTTCAAACCAAAGTGCTCCTGGGCTTCCATGTCACTAGCAAAAATGAGCTTTGGATTAGGTTTAACTGGATAAAAGCTGGCCTGAAAGTCACTGCACAGCCAACAGCGTGCTTTCCTCACTCACACAGTGAAGAACACCCTGGCATTAAATCAACTCTGGATTAAACAATTAGAGCCCTGAGATTTTCCTAGGGGGAGGGGAACAGGGCAAAGGATGGGAGGGCTGCTCTACAAGCCAAAGAAAGTTTCTTTAGAGTCTGCAGGGAGCTGTAAAAAATGGGATTAAAAATATTACATGTCATTTCTGCCACTGCTCTTTGAAGTCAAGCAGAATATTTATGTGGCATGCATGGGAGACAGGGTGTTAAATGTTCCCCAGGAAGAGATCACATGGCAGGGGGAAGTTTAGTACCACACAGCAAAGCTTTATAAAGCTCCCTTGGCTGCTGCTATAACGCTTCCAGGCTGGTGACGGTCCTCTGCACGCTGTGCAGGGGCAGCAGGTGAAGGCCAAACAGCAGATGTTTGGGGAGCAGGTTTGCCTGCTCTCCAAACCCAAAAAATGAGACCCCAACAACGGACTGATAGCAGAAAATGTGTTGCCACCACATTAAGCCTTTCTGAAAGCGGAGAAAGTGATGTGCCTGGAGCTGCGGCTGAGGACACTATGCATGGCACAAAGAAATCCCCAAAGCTCGGCCCAGGGGCTGCACTGGTTTGATTCAGGGTGCTCAGATACCACGTCGGGAAAGATGCTGGCAGAAAGGAAACGCAGAGTCTCCCTCAATACCCATCTCTGCCTGTAGTTTTTGCAATCCCTTCTCTCGGTGCCTTGGTTCTCCGCAGATGTGAAGGTTTAGCAAGGCCTCAAGTCTACGGGGGCAGTGCTGCAGCCTGTGAGCTGAGGGGAGGATCAAAGGCAAGCTGCAGGACGGGCTGAGCTCTCTGGACAGTATATGGGAGATACAGGAATGACGCAGCCTTACTTCCTCTGGAGAGTTCAGATCTTCTAAATCTTCCAGCATTCTCTCTACGAACTCTTCAGTCAATAAGATCTGCAAAGGAAATACAGCAGTTTATACCTTTACACTCCTAGTTTTAGCTAATTGCCAAGAAAAAGAATGACTTCTGCAGAGAGCAGACTGTACCGGCTCGCTCCTTCCTCTGTGTCCTTCTTTCTCACAATACAAAGGTTTGAGGGCAAGGAGCTCCTAACTTTGCCTCCCACCCCAACCACTGAAAAAAAAAAAAAAGTTAAAATTATACAGCAATCTTTTCTGACCCTCAATTATCTTCCTCAGACTAAAATTAGAGTCTTGGTTTTAGTCGGACAAAGTGGGGAAGGAGGAAAAGGGGTCAAGATGACAACTTTTGGAGAGACAGTGGAAGATAGCCACTTTCATCTGATCCATTGAAGCTAAGCTCCCAATTTAATCAGGAAACTAGCACAGGAAAAGCCTGAGACCACTATAGAGCCAGTGCTCTGGTCACGGCGAGGGCTCTGATCTGAGTGCAGCACATCATTCAGATGATGCTGGATACGGGCGGTGCTCCCAGAGGTGCCTGCACTAGGGTCTAGGATACAACTAGGATACTAGTTGTATCGCACATGCCCATCCTGTGTGCCTGTGCTGGGAAAGCTTTTGGCTCACCTCAAGACCAGGCTGGCAAGCACAAATCAGCCCAGGAAAGCAGCTGCCAATGGGTCAAAATTCCCAGCTGAGGGCCGTGACCCCAGTTCCATGGAGCCCCCAAAGTCACACAAACTAGAGACACCAGGGGGGAAAATCAAGGGGAGGAACTCCCACCCTCTTTGAAAAAGCACGTGATAGCCAAAAGCAAACACACCCTGCCTCTCTTCACAACAGCCATAAAGGCCAGAGCTTCAGGCAGGCCAGCTGGCTTGGTACAGGAGCAGACGCAGCGCGGGACCAGGCAAACATCCCCACGTGGTGAGGGGGCCTTGGAGCGGCATTCCTGGGAGTTAGGTTGCAGCAGTAGCCAACGGATTTCAGCCTACAGGTTTGTTTCTTCCCCTTGCTCCTCCTTTCCTTCCTTCACTCCACCCTTTCCTCTGTCTCTGGCATTCCTTTCCATTCTGAAGCAACCACCATCCCCATGCCCTCTTTCTCACCCTTCCCCTTCCCCGTTCTCCCCAGTCATGAGCTCTGTGCTCCCTCCCAGAGAAGGGACTGCTCCAGCACCAAAAACTGATGGAGCGAAGTGTACAGCCCCACTGCTCTCTGCTGTCCCCTCCAGTTCACATCTGGAACAGTGGCAGCCAGGCTGTTCCACCTCCATGGAAGAAGTCACTTTCCATGTCCACCAGCTCCTTGGTGTCAGTAACATGGGTGAGGAGCAAGTGACCGCTGGGATGCCACAGGCTGTTTGGCAAGTGAAAGCCCCTGGGCTCCATTTTGGTAACACATAAGCAGGGCTATTGGACACAAAGATGACTCTGGTTTCCTTTTCTTCCTTTGGCTGTCGAGAGAAGAGATCTGAAAACACCAAATCCAGATCCAAGAGCTACTTGGTGTCTCCAGTTCTCTTCCCTTCAACCCTGACACTCTGCTGCCATTGCACACAGATTTCCCAGGGGGTGAAGGAACTGCAACCTCCCCTCTCCATGACATTCCCCCCTTTGCTTAGCTTCAACCTGCAGCAGGCTCCAGGCCAGGTTTATGACCAAGCTGCTCAGCATGGACGCAGACACCTCCATCAGGCCTTTCTGATTATACCTTAAGCCTGAAAAAGCCCTGCTTCAGCTAGGAGCCAGGAGCTTGCTGCTTTGGACAGAACTCTGCAACCTGGCACCAATCTGCAGACTGGCAAGCTGAGAAACATTGCACTGAAACACGCAGTACCACCGCAAACTACTGCAGTCTCCTTGCAGGAGCCTGTAAAACTATTCTGCCCGTTGAACTGGAGACACTCGTTTGTTGACTGCTTGTAGGAGGAGGAAGCCGTCTGTCCGTGTCGGAGGCAGAAGGGCAACCTGATCGCTCCGCTCAGAAGGAAGAGCTGGGTGGGAAGTTGGGGCTCTGCACAGAGATCAGTTTCTGCGGAGGTGCAGCCTGAAATGGGGTGAGGGAATGAAAACAATTTGGCAGACGTGAAAATGTACAGAACAGCCGGAAAAAGGAGGAGGAATTGGTATTCACAGCAATCAGGCAAGGAGGAAATGAATATTCAGCCATCCACGGATGAGCAAAAATGCCAGAGGTTGGGATGGGTGAGAGAGCAGGAATGAGGAGCCGCAGCTTTGGCAGGGGGACCAGAAGACAAGTGCAGCAGGAAGACCTCTGGGTGCTCCCAAGGTGCCAGAGGCAGGAGAGAAATGGGAACCACGTGTGCGAGGCAGCCAGCTGCTCTGAGGCTGGAGGAAAACAAGACAGGGTATGTAGGGGTACATAGCAAAGGAGGGAGAGAGTGAAGGCAGGGACAGGTCAGGTCCCAGCTAAGCCACAGACCCTCAGAGCAGGGCCAAACTAACACAGAGCACTGTGGCCCCGTCCTGAGGTGCAGTCCCCTGAGATGGCTGAGCCCATCTGCTGCTCACTGACCCCTCTCAGTGAATTTTGGTAATCCAGCTGAAAAAAACAAATTCTATCCATGTAGTGAGCTGAACTGGACAGGAGTCCACAGCTCAGCTGTCATGTGGATCCCATTTGTGGGATCAAAGCAGCGGCAGCTGCCTCTATGCAGCACATTGAGAGAAGATCGCAGTGCCGTTCTGCAAGCCCTGCATAGACAGTTAACTTTGGTGGAGGGCAGGCGTCACAGGCTGCAGTGACAAACCGCTGCAGTGACATTCACTCAGTGTGTCATCCAGAGCCTGTCCTTAACAGCTCGAGTCAGAAAAAAACCCACATCCCAAACCTTACTACCCTATACTGCTGGGAAGACCTGCTCTCCTTCCTAGAGAAGAAGGGAGTCTCCAAAGCGCGAGTGTAACCAAACATACAAGCAGCCGTGTCCCTTGGTGCAGGAAACAGGCACTCCTGAGCTCTCCTGAGGGTGCAGGGGGAAGGCACGTATCCACAGCATGCCAACAGCTGAAGAACGCTTTGAAGCAAGAAGTATTGTCATTCTGGATTCACGTCTAGACAAGATTTCTCCTCGTAGAAGCAGCCCAATCAAAACGGCCCAAGAGCAGTAAGGCCTGTGCTCATAGATCACGCTGACACCCCCACCTGCAATCAGCAAAACCACCTTCATGCTGGTGAGTCTTTGTTCCTATGGAGAAGGATGAGAATAAATCCAATCCCATCTTTGCTTCCCTCACTTGCAATATTTCAGGTTTCCAGTTCTTGTAGCACGCCTGCTCCTGCACAGTATGATACCCCATTACATTAATACACACACGTTATATGTGCATGATATTAAAGGTGACATTCCCAGCAAATAAACATGACAGACTGCCATTGCTCTAGGCACCTAATTTAATTTCCTCTGGGATTTAAACCTTAGAAGCTCAAATTAAACAACTAGGCCCCGCTCACTTTATATTTCAGACCTAACCTAGAGTTTTCCTCCGATGCTGTTAACCGATCTTATCAACAGGACACTGCACAGAGATCACAATGATGAAGCGGCTCATTCCCTTCCCAAAGGAAAACAGAGCCCCACTGCTGTGCTGCAGCCATGGGAAAAGCCGACGCAATCTGGAGGGCAAACGAAGCCATCCCATGCGCACTGAACAGGCCTTTTCTCCCATGAAATCTCTCGGCTGGTGCTGAGGAAGCAAAGGAGCTCTCCCGAGCGGCAGTGGGTGTCCCGAGTGCTCACAGCGCTGTGTTTTCACAGCTCTGTGCAAACACTCCCGCCGGCCCAGCCTGACAAAGCTGGTTCCAGGGTGTAGCTCAGCCTTTGTGATGGCTGTTTGCAGTACGAACAGGGAATGGCCTCGCCAGCCGGCTGTGGATATCTGAAACATCTCCTTCAGTGCTGTATGGTCCTGCTCCCACCAGGATCTCCCTGACCTGACCCAGAGAGGCCTAGACACGTGCTGTCCAATTGCTAGCAGAACTAGATTCCATTTTCTGTGTGCTTTGTAGCTGTTAGTCATGTTGCAGATGCTCAGAAGATGACGAGTAGCCAAAAGATAAATCCCTGTGTTCTATCACAGGTACCTACTGCACAATTGAGGTCCAAAGTTTGAATTCTCACCACTGCACTAACAGCTGCATGTGTCCAGACAAGTCACACAATACCATGCTAGGCTGTCTTACTCGAGTGGATGTGTCAGGGAACACACGGGCTACGTGCGTGATGCATGATGTCTCCCTCTCGTGGCAAGTCTCACCTGAGCTTGCTGAAACCTACTTCTTACCTACAGGGCTTACCCATGGGTCAGCAGAAGGAGTTTGTGCTGAAGCTTTCAATGTTGAAGCTTTCATATCCGCAGATAGTTGAGAAACCTGTATCATGACTCGTTACAGGTAGGTGGCTGCAAGTGTACGAAAACAGGCGAGATCTAAAAATGTACACAAGGTCATGGGGCTCCAGATGAGTTTGGCAGACTTTGAAAGCAACTGGTGCTTAGCAAAACATTAAAGACTTTATAGTCAGCTTACAGGTACCACTCCACAGTTAACATCCCACCTCTCACAATAGGATTCAACCCCACCACCAGGGCTTGAAATTCTCGGCTCAGGAAAGACTGGCTGGGGCCAGAGGTCACACTAATGTTGAAAGCCTGGCATAGCTGGCAGGCCTTTGATGAAGGAACACCCTCAGAAGCTGAGCTAGAAATTGAGCTGCAGCTCTGTCCAACTTCAGGAAACACGCTTCATCTAGGGCAAGACGCAAGCGATTGGCCCAGGGACAATAAAGCAGGGGTAATTTTACTGATAAAATGCTATTTTCATGTCTACCAAGAAACAAACCAAACAACTCCACACTTTGCCCTAGTGCTTTGTTTGTATTAAACACTGCCACTTGCTTTTCTAACAGGTTTGTCAAAGAAAGGAAACCATGTTTTATTAGTTCTGGACTTAGTACAGAGCTGGCTTGCATGGCTCAGCCAGAGAAGGTGGGGACACATTGCAATAAACTCCTATGTAAACCATACCAACCCTTCTAAGAAAGTGTTCGTCCATCCAGGTGCTACGCCTGGAACAGGTGGAACAGCTGCACCCTTAGCCACATGTCATCTATTACATCTGCAAATGTCCAGAAACTTTTAGGAGCCCTTTGCTCTGGCAATGTTTCAGCTTCATTCCTGTCAACAGCACAGCAAAGGGTGAAGATAAAGTATGTCAGTACTTCCCACTGAAATTAAACATTACCAGTAAACCCGAATCCTGCTTTGGGCCACAAGCATCCCCCAGTCCATCCTCTGTTCTCCCCTTGGCTTGGTCTTCTTTACACTGTTTTGCTTTCACTGCGGGTGGTTCAGGGCAGAGGCCTTGTCACTGCACCTTTCTATGTCGCGCCCAGCCCTGACGCTGCCTGAAGAGGTCACCTTGCTGACTGAATCCACCATGGCTCTCATTACAGTGTCAAAGGTACCAGCATTGCAACGAACACCTTTGATGGGAAATTCCACTGTTGCTCTTCCTGGAGACTCACAACCCTCCTTGTGAAGCAAAAACATCCACTCATAGATGCCTCAAGGACCCTATTGCTTCACACCACGATGTTACAATCCCAGAAGAGGAAGTATATGATGAAAGATTTTGACCTTGTGGGATCTCTCCATGACATTCCCAACTACAAGGCTGATCTGTGGAGCTGGGCTCCTCAGAGCCCAGCCTGACAGGATCCACCTTGCAGACAGAGCTGCCCTGAGTGAACACATGAAGTTTGGCTCAGCTGGAGAGAGGGCTGACAAGGGAGTCAAGACAACAGACAATATCAATTCCTTCAGAGTGAGAAAGCAAAGGAGGAACAGGCATTTCAGGGAATGCTCCAAGTGGGTGGAAGAAAACCTACAGAAAATAGCCAAAACACAGTTTGAGTAGCAAGGGAGGGGCACTAGGCAGCAGGATAGTCAGTCATCTTGAGAAGGATAAAAGAACTTGACTCATCCAAAACTAGCCTGAACAAAGTACTAGAGAACATGCTTCAGGAGAGTTGATACAGGGAGAATCATGATGACCCAACGGGCCATTTCTACCCCAGGGTAAATTTCTCCCAATATCTCATTCAGCAGTGAGGAAGAACACCACAAAGGGATAATGCAGTGAGGTTTTGGGGAGTGTCTGGAGAGGATGATAAACTTACTGGGGAAGTGTTAGCTTAAATTTCCTAGACTGGTCTAGAATCTGGGGGAAGCCACCTAAAAGATTCCGAAAAAAGTTTTTCTCGGGGTAGATGCATAAAACTGCTTTGGAGAAGACCAGGTTGTAGTTGTACATGACTTAAACCGGTTTGTAGGGGTTGTCCTTAAACTCACCACGCTAGGCGTAACACATCTACTCAAGTCTGGGGAGACCAAAAATCAATCCCTGTCTCTTCAAGAGAGGACTCAACCCACAGCTACCACTTACAAGCGAGCATCTCAAGCATCAGAGTAGTTCTTTACAACTTTGCTTTGAACTTCTGCTGCCGCCATCGTGCCAATGTGCATAAATGATTTCACATGTGGTATAGCGGAGAGAAGAACCAGATGTGCTCATTTCCAGGGGAATGTCCTAACTCTACCGGAACAGAGTCATTTTCTTGTGCTCTCTGTCTCTGTGACTAATTCAGTGTTTTATATGATGTGGAACAACTCCATTTGGATGAGCTGAGGAAGAACCAAAATACCCTATAGCTGTTGTGTCCATAAAGCCAAGAAGTAGGGGATTAGATAAAAGGAAAAGAATAAAATATGAGTTTCTCATCTTAACGCTAGTGTTTCATCCCTCAAACATTGATTAGAGAAGGCAAAACTTCTAACAACTCCAGCTCCATTCCGTAAAACTAGCTTTTTTTTTTCTTTTTTTCTGTTTTTATTGAAGAAAACTTTCTATTTCTGGTTTCATTCCACACAAAAGGATTTTTTTTCAGCTTTTGGTCTCTTTAAGGCTTTTGTTTCAGCAAGAAAAACTGAAAATATTTAAAGATTGGGCTCAGTCTGATCTTCTTTCCCAGATTTTTCACTTAGGTTGCCAAACCAAAAGAATGGATCGTCCCCTGTGACCCTGCTCACAGTAATCTCCCCTCTCCATGACTGCCAGCATAGATAGTGCATGTTGATAGCTCCTGAATGCTGGATGCTTCCCACAGCCTCCATGTACCTATCCTGCTTACAGGCATATTTAGCATTTTCTGTGAGAAGCCTGACCTTGTTATCCTAAGCCTCAACTTATTTTTCCATGCTGGATGTCTTGGGTTTTTTTTAAGGTTTTTAGAGGAAGAGGAATCAAGTTATCTCAGAGAGGTATTTTGGAAAAAGTATTTTTTGATCATACTAACAAATGTGTATGATCATTTCGTTGGAAAGCAGGAGAACTACTCCTTACGAGGAATGTGAGGAAGATGAGCAAAAAATGCTCTGGAGGTCAAGGGAAAGTCTTTCTCTGATCATGCTAATGCTTTGGCAAGTCAGAAGCCTCTGAAAGTCACTGTTTTTCCACAGATTTTCAGGGAAAGGCAGAAAAACGTACTGAAGAGCGCTTCTTCATTGAACATGTCCGAGCCCAAGGCAGCTCTGCCCCAAACACAGGGCAGAGGTAGCTAACAAGTAGTCTTTCCTCCAGTCATTCCTCTGAGCTGTGAGGGATTGCTATGGCACCAGGCACATCAAGACTAAAGGCAGGGAAACTCTGCAGGGCTCTCAGCGTTTCTGCTGGAAGTCAGGCCATGTGGAGGAGGAGGAGAAGAAATCTGCCAACTTGAATGAAGGGGAGGAGAGGACAACAGAGACGGGCCAGGATGAGGGGAAGACAGAAACACAGAAAAACAGGATGGAGGGCAGATCAGAGGCCAAAGCTGGAGGCGACGCAAAGGGAAGGGAGACTGGAAGAGAAACCGTTTCCACAGCCCCAGCATCTACATGCTGGACGTTGCGAACGTGCTGGCATGGCAGGCGAGCAAAGAGCATCCTCCAGCAGCGGCTGGTGTCAAAGGACAAAACCCCACCACTGCTGCAAACCCCCCAGCTCACGCAGACCTCGTGCTGAGAACTGAGGGGTGCCAGCCGCAAATGAACCGTAGCCTCCATCTGCCTAATGGGAATTGTCCTGAAACCGAGTAAATTACCTGGAAAAAAAATCCTCTACACCCAGAGACCAGTGACGTCAGGCATACAAAATTTTGGAAATGGCTGCACAGAGACTGTCTGCGCCATGTTCATTTGGCCCTGGAGTCTGTCTGTCTCACAAAACAAATCTGTAATCACAGGACCGCCCACAGTTCTTCTCCCACAAGACCTCTGCCCTGCTCAGTCCCCAGGATTGTTCTGCTCACTGAATGCAGCATCAGTCACCATTTCTTCTCATTATCATTTCGGTTGCTTCCTCGTTGCCTCCTACTCTCTTCCCCTTTATTTAGTGTGTTCCATCCAACTACTGCCAGCAGATTACACTGGAAGCACCTAATCTTGCTGTCCCTACCACTCTCACAGCCTGATGTGCTCAATCTCACATTTCTGTGAGGCAGGGAAGCACTCCTCTCTGTGAAGCAGATGGAGGAGGGAGGCTAAAAGAAGCTAAGAGACTTAAAATCATAGAGAAATGAGCAAGAGCAAGGAGCTGAACATGGATCTTCAACTCCCAGGCTGACCCCCAACCCCAGAGAGATCCTTTCTCTCTCCTGACTGCAAGGACAAATTTTAATCTCTTCCTGAAATTGTTTCTGGTGTTCATCTGTGGAGCTGGAATGCTTGGCAAGCACTGAATTAATCTTCACAGGATGACTGGAAGAAGGTTTTCCTGAACAGACATGGGAAAATGAGTGAAGAGAAAACTGAATCTGAACATCTACTTCTCGCAGGTGCCCGTCTCAAGATGTGCAGGTCCCTGTTTTCCAGCCCACTCAACCCTGTGGTGCACAGGGGTATCAGCGGAGGAATTCCTCCTAGCCTCTTCCTGGTGCTGGGAACACAGATCAGACCTCAGGTCTTGAGTCGGGCATCCAGGAAACGAGGAACACAAACTCAGTTGCCACGCAAGAACATTTTAGCTTAAGACTCTGCAATAGTACTTGAGAAAGAACAGAGCAGTAAAGGCAGGAACAGGATTCAGTTCTTCAGGGCAACATTTAACAGGTTTCACCATTAGACTGTTGTGATTTTTCTTCATTACCTGCCTCATTCTCTACACACCTTCTAATTTTGACAAACTAACAAAGTGGAAGTCCTATAGGCAAGAGTCTATTGTACTCCACACTCCTGATTCACGCCCTAAATACGCTGCACCTTTGTGCACCGAATGAGGCAGGTACGCTTTGTAAAAAATATATATGATCCTTCAATTAGATGTAGTATCAAAATATACAAGTGTAACAGGGCAAGGCTAAAACACAGAGATATTCTTTAAATTCTGTGTGTGAGATACTGCAGTTAACGAGGACTCTTTAAGTTTGTTTTTACTGCACTGTACTGGCTCGTATGTCAGAGTCTGCAGCAATATCTGATGCATAACATGTACGTTGCACATGATCAAAGACTTGAGTGTCATCTCCTTCCCTAGAACAATGACTGCCTAAAGCAGCAGGAGGAGAAATTATCTAAAGGTAGTGTTAAAGAAACCTCCTTCTCCCCTCTGGGGAGAGTAAGCAGTCCAGGTGAGCAAGGTAGGAGGGGCGAACAGTCTGCTTTGTGTTAGACGGGCAGAGAGCTCCACATGAAAGCAGAGGAGCTTTGCAGAAGCATGTCCTGACTCCCATCACCGGAGACTTAATGATGGTAATTCCCAAAGGATGATGCATGCTGACAGGCTTTGACACAAACTACCCCAGGACAATATTAATATGCATTAAAGGCTCAGGCAACTTTATTGGGATGGGCTTGATCGGTAACACATTTCAACAGAGCGCCTCTATCATCTGCCGGCACATAAGTAAGGGAGGGAAGGAAGGAGGGAGGGAGAACACACGCACAACCTCACCTTGCTTTGGATAGGTTTGAGAGACAAACAAGGTTGATCTGTGATGAATTGCATGCTTGGCACAGCTCAGGCATTGGACCAAGAACCTTGGATGCTCCACCACAAATACAAATGTCGCTGTGGGGCAGTTAATGTCCGAGTTAATGTCCGCATGATCAGCATCCCTAACCCTCCAATATGGGGCCAGGCACCTTCTGCACAGCCCTTCTCTGTGCATCTGGAACATCTACCCCTTGGAAAGGAGAGGAGAGCTCCTTAGGAGAAGGTGTGGGGGCTCTGCTGTCACAGCACTGGGGGAAGGGGGAGTGGAAGAAAGAACCGCAGAAGCCTTTGATCATGTGTAATGTTAATGCAAGTGTTACACATCAGAGACTTTGCCACAGTAACTAGCACATAAACAGGAGTCTAGTGTTAACAAGGAGGACTTCTTGAATGTGTTTGTACATTTGAGTCAAAGCAATTTCCCTATTCAACAATACATGACACAGTGGAAGAAATCCAGAAATAAACCTGCCTGACATGCTTAGACCTTTAATAGAATTTAGCTTCTGAGAACTAATTAAATTTTACTTAAATGAAAAAAAAATAAAAATAAAAAAAACTCCAAGTACTTGGGAAAGGTGCCAAATTGACAGCTCTGGAGAATGAAATAATCTAATCATTCCCAGAGCAAGGGCAGCAGCAGGACAGGCTTCCCCTACTAACATGCCTTGCACGTGATCTGGAAGGACTGTTGATAGAAATAGGGCATACAATCTCCGTGGTCTAATGACACCTTGCCTTTTCTGCTGAGACTGCTAAAACAGCTCTCACCACGTACCGGCTGCGGTGGTGATACGGACACCTGTCCGGTAGGAATGGTGGTGGGACCTGCCAAACTCCTGTCATCTGCTAACCCTCCACCGGAGCCCACTGACGCTCAGCTCATTGTTTAGCTGGGCAGCGGGGGCTGATAGAATGTGCAGCAGCTCTTCAGCCTATCCCACCTTGGACACGCTCCACTTCAGCCCACGAGATGTAAACAGGAGGTACTGTGTTTAGTCTGCAGGCTTGGGCTTTCGCTACACCAAAGCTCAGGCTCAAGAGAAGTCAGTCTCTGGCTGCTGCAGAGACAAGGCCAGGATTTTTCAGGTTCTTGTTCCTCCTCTAAGCTAGGGGAGAAGTCCACAGGAAGAGATGCCTGGCATCTCTCTTCCTCACCACAGTCCCTCCATTTACTTGTCTTTGCAATAAGCCCCTGCATTGCAGTGCTCTGCTTTCAGCCGCCAACTCTCCTTGGAGCTCGTCGCTATGCCTGAGGTCCCAAGTGAGGGAGGAGGAAAATCCTCTCTGGGCCTTGCTGTGAAAGCTTTGCAGGGCTTGCCAACTTGGCCAGCCCAGGCTGCAAGGGACTAAACCAAACACAGCTCTCCTTCTTGGAAATTTTATGTACCATACTTTTTACTTCTGAAGTAAAGCCACATGAAACTCCCTACTCTGCTCCCAACACCACAAGGGACAGATGAGCACAGATCAACCCTCCCATTGCCTATTAAGCCAAGAGCCTAAGACACTCCTGCATGTATCTCAAACAACTGAGTGCTCCTCCTGCTGTCCCAGGCTGCTTTTAGACTCCCTTTCTCCCCCACCGAGTCTGTCCTCCTTCATTCTCATCACGGGACTGGCCAGAGCCAGCAGCTGAGCCAGTCATATCAGATGAGAAGATCCAATACATTGACCTTGTGTAGGAGACAAGCGAGGGATCTTGCTCCTCCCTATCACTCAGAAACCAGCAATTCTCCACCTCTCCCTTCCATCTATTCCAAAAATCTTCCATAATTTTCAGCACCAAAGTAACAGGCATGAAAGCAATCAGGTTTGTAAGGGTTAATAATAGTTAAATGTTTGAACGGTGACCTAATTATTGCTATTCTTTGCTGCTTAGAGGTTACCTGACTACTCTACACATCAATACATTTTGAGATGTGATGTAAATGCAAACAAACACTCTTATGTTTGGAGTTAACAGTCACAAGATCCTGCGTATCATGTGTTGGCAAGCACAGGAACCAACATTAAATGACCCACCCTTAAACCTGACCCTTTGCTGTTAATCATTACAGGAGTCTTGCACTTTGCAGTCAGTACAATCAAAACATGCAAGCTCTTTGAAAATCCCTACACGCGAGATGATTCTAGCCAAGATCAGCTTCTTTACAAGTTGTACAGATTTGAAGGCATGATGTCCTCCAGACATATGAACACAGGCGGTGGAAGGCCCACTGGAAGGTGAACTGCACACAGCAATGCTAAAACAAATCCCTGCCTTCAAAACAGAAGGGGAGGCAGGAACGGCACAGTAACAGTGAAGGCAGAGACATATTACATGCATATAGTCCCTCAGAGATGCACTTGTCTTTTCTCCATAAATACATTCCCTCAAGCTTTTTTTTTACTTTCACAATACGCTTAGAACCATGAAGAAATTCAGGGTTAGAACAGCACTACACTATCGTATCATTTAGTGCATCCCTGCTCCGTAAGGCTGACCCTCAACAACAAGCAGATGGGGAGTTTCCAAGGAAAATCCGTGACACAGAAAAAAAATCCATGTGCAGAAAATGTGTGGGTGCTTCAAGCAACTACAAGCTTTTGTCAAGGATTCAACAGGAAAGAGCTAAAAATGAAAAAAACAGTGCTCTCTGTGCTACTCTCCCGTTAGGGATGATGTAAAACTGAGATCTTGGCTCTGTAGGACCAGAGTCCCACGGCTCTCTAGCTCTTCCTCTCTGGCTCCATTCTTGTTTAGGTCATTCCACTCTGCCTCCCCACATTCCTTTCTGAAAGGAATCAAGAGTAAATACAGCCCGTAAAGTGTTCACTGACTCCAGGAAATGGACACTACTGCTTTCACAGATGATTTTTGAACTTTTCAGCTATTGCTTATCAATTTGAGCTCCATTAATATAAATAGTAACAGTTCAACACTATTTTTTGAGGCTGTAATTACTGAAAATATCATCTAAGAGCTATCGGAGATGTTGCAGCAGAAAGTACAGGTTTGTTACACTTCTAAACCGCATAAGCCTTTAGCAGGATCATTTTCAGGACACAGTAATGGAAGGAGGAAGGGGAGAAAAAGGAAGGAGAGCTCTCTCACTTGTAACCAAGGTCCATGTGCTGCATAGGGATGCTCTTCTGTAGCAAAGGCTCCTTCCACTCCCGTTGATACAAACGTGATTGCTGTATCTCCTGTAATACTTTTATATGTAAAGTGCCGTCCATGTAAGAGCCTTCCCCTGGGGAATAAAACACACAGGTGAATAGAGAGGGTGTGAGCAGCATTCAACAGAACGATGAAGATCTATCGCTAGAGCTTCTGCCATTGGCATGGGAAATAATTTTAAAGGCAGCAACTATTAATTTTTCAGGAATATATGAATATATATATATATACAATTGCTCCACAAAGAAGGTCACAAGCCTCCTTCTGAGGCAGGAAGTTCCTGCCCTTATCTCCCCCCTTAATCTTGGGGCCTTGTACAGAACCAGAATACACCTAAATCCCACTGCATGTCTTTCCCCATGATGAGGTGTAAGGGCAGGGGACTGCCAGACTTTCAGGAAGACGAAAACTGCAGAAAAGAATCCATTTCTAAGCAGGCTCATCAGTGGGGCCAAACTTACCTATTGTGACAATACCTAGTAATCCATTGTCCTGATGCTTGACAAATGTAACCTGCATTACTTATGCAAATGCCTAGAAAATATACACACATTACCATCTATGGTATCATTTCCCTTTTTAATTTATTCAGTGTTTTCCGCAGGGAAAATCATGGCTCTGGTATTTAGGCTCAGAGCACGTGTGACACGCCTGTGTGGCTTCCTACACTCAAAAGGGAAAATTTCAGGTAAGATACATAGTGCCTAACAGAGTCGCACAATTGCTTGCTGAGTTACTTGCTGGTTGGCTGAGCTGTGGTAACTGATCAGGACAGATTGTTCACATGTTTATAATGTAAAATAAAATGTTTGTGCTAACCATCCCCTCGCTTTCTCAACAGGCACAGGCGAGTGCGCACCTGCTGCTGATAACTCTGATACTACAGACATGTAACTCACTAAGTTAACGTAACTCAATCACTTGCAATCATTCCTCTCTATCCTACAGTTTGTCTTTATATTAAGGACTACACTTACACAAGTATTTTTAAAAATAGTACGGACTGAAACCGTGGAAACCTAGAAAAGTCACTTACAGTGGTATGCACAGCCTGAACCTTCAAAAGACAACGGGCAGAGTGGGCACACAATGTTTTATTCCTTCAATCATGCAAGTGACATAATTTGTCTTAAAAACACACTTGCATGTGTAAAGTGACTGCAAGCAGGCTTTGCACAACCACTTGCGTCTGAGTCCATAAGCCAGAATTAACAACTTAAGAGTTTTCTTTGACATAATACAGTAAAACATCTCTTCTCTATCACAGAGTTGCCAACATTAGACTAATAAAAAAATCCCTATACTAACCCTGTCCTATTTCAGCACTCAAAACACACTGGAGGACATAAAAAGAATGAGAAACAATCTTACCATGACGAAGACACATGTGAAAAAAAGTCATCTGTTTCTAATGTGTTTTGGCAAAATATCTCAGCTCTGGCCTTTAAAGAGCCATAGCATGCATGTCTGTATGGTGAAACAATGCCACAAGGCAGACGCAGCATGTCAGTACAAGCTGAGGAGGAGGATGGCTTCACTCACCTTAGACAGAGGGGAATGAGTGCTCCAGACTCTTGGTTAAATTTCAGGTGTATGCTCTCCAGCTGTCTCGTGCGGATTAGCTCATGAGGAATGATAGCTGCTGAGCTCTCGCTTTCTAAACTATCCTTACGGCTTCTAAGAGAAGAGGCAAAATGCAGACATTTAGGATCCCAGTGCTGCGTGCTATTTCTGCTGCCTTTCAGACCAATTGTATGAACAGAGGGACACAGGAGCACATCGTGACAAAGACACATCTGAGTTTTCATCACCCCGACAGAGACACAGCCTCCCTTAGATTACGAAACCCAGCACGCAGCGCTCTCACCTTGATCTGATGACCTAGGATCTGAATTGGTGCACACACATGATGTATCCCTTCCCAGCATACAAAAAATAAAATTTCGGGGAAAAAAGGGAGCAAAACTACACTCTCCAAACCCCAAAACCACTATACAGTGGTTTGGAAGAATTACTAGGTGTGCCCTCCCTCCTGCTTTTGCTTTATTTTCAGGATTTTCAGTGGCCTGTAGGAAAGAGTTGTCCAGCCCCTCGTGCCTTTGCTTGAATATCTTTGAAGTCTGAGGCACCCCTACAATTGTCTTCAAATCATTTCTTTGCACAGTTTAACCAAAAGGTTTTTGAGAACCCTCTGCTTCCACCAGCATCAAGTGCAACAGCCAAAAGATAGACTCTACCTGTAATAAGCAGAACGTCCGCAGACTGTTTTCCCTTGTAAGTGGGGCTGATTTAAGACAATGCAGCTTTGCTTTCTTATTCATTCATTTTTGCAAGACCAGCATATTGTGAAGCTGTGACTAAAGGTTATGTAGTTACCTGATTAGGAACTTTGCCAGACAGCATCCTCCAAACAATCAAACCGTATATCTCAAAATACCTGACCATAGATATGTTCAGAGAGCATCAGCGTGATCCCTTACTTCATAGTCCAGAACAAAGAGTGGAGGAAGAGGGAGGTTATGGTTTTTGTGGATGACATGAACTGATGTGAGGTGTCTGATATGTGATTTATATTTTTGTCACCTGGTATTCCATGCGAACTTAACAGGAGATAAGACTTCGTTAAGATAGTTTCCATAGCATAGAATCACCAGAGCAGGGAGATAGGGAAAGCGGGAGGGAACTGAGAGATGCCACACTGTAACGTGGTTCCATCGTGTCAGACAAACCAAAAGCCAAACAAGGCTGTGGCTCCGTTTGGGAACAGTGTTAAAATAAGCCTGCCTCCTTCCTCCACCCAAGTGGAGCCACCTTTAACGTACATCTGGAAGCGATTGTAAAGAAACAGCTTGACCCTCACGAGCTGACTTAGATCACACATCTATTTGATTTTTACATTTGGGTGCTGTCCCAAAATTACTCCCATCCACCACACGCATAGTAGTACAGCTCAGTGTGGCTTCCAAAGCAGATCAGCCTATTACTTCTGCCAGGTCATCTAGTCCCATGAGAGCCTTTCACCCAGGCTGCTGAGCTGCCCACTCCAAAATGAGGATACAAGCTCACAGTGCCTTTCTGCAAATATTCTGCATGGCCAGGTCAGAGACATCCAGGAAAACAAATTAGAGCAGCTTAGCACCCTGCAAGATAAAAACTATAAAATGTGTCCTATGTTCTGCCTTAAGCAGATAATGGACCTGACAAGGACACAGTAACTCAGGATACAGCACATGCACAGGGTGGGCTGATGGACTGACAGTCAAGAGAGCGTCAGTCTGGTGGGTTAACCCTGAAGCAAAGACACAACATGCTTTGTAGTCTCTAGGTGGCACTTAAAGCTGTGTTTAATCTACTTCAGCAAACATTTTACAGGTCTTTGTAGGTGGGGTCTTCAAAGAGTGCAGTGGGCCAGCATTTTGCAGGCTGATTACCTGAAAAGTGCAGTTACAGTTGATTAATGATCAGTTGACCTTAAGCTAAGCTTTGCCTCAACTTCCTTATCAGATATTATATACACAGTGAGCTGTGGGAAAGTCAGCCTGTGGTCTACAGTTTCCAATCATTCATTTATCAATCCCTACCAAAAGGGTCGGCCATTAGCAACGCATGATTTTCAAGCAGGACATAAGCCTGCACTGCTTAAATGCATTTCCAGAATTTACACACACTGGAGCAGACCAGTAGTTTTACAGAAATGTCACTGCTGCAGACAAGAGACCATGCCCTTCTCACCTGGACCGCTAAGTGCGCTGGGCACGTCCCGTAATACAGCCTCCCGGGCAATTGCTGCTGGAGGTTCGTGCTTCGGAAGGACAGACAGCCGCAGGACAGCTCCTCATACCCCTGGGCTCCAAATCCCCTGAGCTGAAGATGAGTTTTAGGTTTCCACCATGCCAGCCAATACAGCTGCTAGCACAATGGGGTTGCAGTCCGGAGGGGAAACAGCCTCCGGTTGCTAATGCAATAATAGGAATGACGACAACATTCTGGAGTCAAGGGGCAAAGCTTTCTAAGTCTTATTAAAACCAGCGAATGCTGTTTGTCATTACATGCTCAAGAGAAGATGTTGACTAATGTGTAACTATCAAACGGAACTGTCATGACTTTAAGGCTGTCAATAATTATGACTTCACATTAATAAGTAACCAACCCTTCTGTCAAAAAGGTGAAGGAGTGAAGCAAAATGGTAGTTAATACTTTGAATGACATGGAATTATTAATCCTTTCCACAAAACTTTTCCAAAATAGTCACGGTCTCTTGTGTTTCTCGTTTCACTTTAGCGGAGCTCACACAATGTCAGCGATGTGAAGCTAAGGGCGAAACTCCAACAGCAGAAACCAAATAATCTTCTAAGTTATACCTTTCAAAACAAGAGTTGTGTGCTGTGGACTGGGCATAACCTATCAAGAGTCCACAGTGACATCCCTTTCAGCCTCTGGAACACGTCGCATGGCACAGGGACTTGGCGAGACCCATTAAAATTCTGTCTTTGGGAATGGAAATCCTTGTGCTGACCCTTCTAAAGGCCGATGGTCGGCGAGACTTCCAAGTTGTTATTAACAAAAAGTGCACATCGTAACGCACATTGCCATCCACAGCTTGTAGTTTTCAGCCTCAGAAGAAAATGTAGAAAAAGTTTGCTTTCTAATCCTAACATCCCCGGTTTTACGACTGTCAGCTACCCATAAGCCTTTGCTTCTTCCATCCCATCCTCAAATAAATCAGCAGCAAAACCCAGTGGATTTTTACTTGTTATGACTAAGATCTGACTATCATGTAAAATGTTGCAAACTCTGTCTATTCCAGATTTAATACTCCATCCAGCCCCCACAAAAAAAATCATGTTTCTCAGTGCCCAGAAAAAACAAGTCTGCAAAAGCCAGGGCTGCTGCATTAGGAAAGGCAGTAGATTTAAATGGAAGCAGCATGCCGGAAATGCCCCAGTTTAAGGACTGCACATCTCGTGTTTTGTGAAACTGGAGGGAGTTGGAGGAGATTAAAGCGCATTTCCCTCTGATTGGGAGCTTGTGGGAGGTGTAAACGTGGGCAGTTGTCAGATTAATTCTTCAGATGATTACATTCTTTTTGTTTCTTTAAAGCTGTTTGTAGTTGGGTTTGATGTCTCCTGTTCTGGGCAAGTGTATTGCTGCAGTTACCAAGGTGACTTTAACTGACTTTCAACTATTTTTTCCAGCTTCAGTTTCTACCAGCAGTCAGCTTCTGGGTGCAGGAGAGAGGGAGGAAATTATATTTGTTGTTTTTTTTTTTTTATTTTTAAATCTCATGAATGCTGAAAAACAGTCCATGAATGTAATCAAAGCCTTTTTTTTTTTTTTTCTTCCTGAGAAAGAGAGGTGGTCAAACCCTTGTAAAGGTGTCCAATGTGGCCTGCAGCTTCCCCAGACCCCTGTCAGCACAGAGAAGGGGCTTGAGGAGACTACATGTCCCAGCGTGCTGTGCTCCTTGTTGCTGTGAGCGGCCACATGCTCGAACCTGTAGTCTCCTGGGGGCCCTCGCTCTGTACTAAAGATGAGGGTGGCTGCAACCTGATTAATTTTATGCCAATTAGCAGTAGCCCGTGGGGATCCTGGAAAATGGCCAATGCAATCACTGGGTTGCATAAAGTTTGGATGTCCCCTCCTTCAAAGCCATGTTTACAGCAACCTCTTCTCAAGCAACCCCACTGGCAGTTAATTTATGGAATTCAAGAATAACCAGGTTGATTGGATTAAGAAAGCTTTATTTATTCTTGCATTTGTGTTTTGCTTTATAATCAGAGCACTTGATCTCATGGATCTGTCACGGAAGGAGGTCTCAGTGTTCCCTCCCAAGCTCTGTCACTGACATGAAGCATCACAAAGGACACGTTGGAAGCTTGGTGAGGTCAGTGCTCTTTGTAGGACTAGGTGCCCGCTGCATCACTAACCTGAGTTACACTCACTGCTCCTTGCTTCCTCTGTAAAAAAACCAGCACCCTGAGTTAGCAAAGGCAAAGGAAGCTCACCCAGCTGGGAGAAAAAGGATGGACCACTGGGACTTTCCCTCCCATCATCCCCCTTTCTTTTCCCCTCCCACCATCCCCCTTTCTTTTCCCCTCCTTTCTTCCCTTCCCAACTGTGGCTATTTCAAACTTCCTCACTCCCTAATCAAGTTATGGTCAAAGATGACTTAAGTGCCAGATATGTTCTAGTGTCTTTCCCAGTTTCCCCTGAAGGGCAAACCAGCAGCTGTGGGAAAGAGCCCTAAGCATCTTGGCACACAGGGCTACGGCACACGCGTCACAGACGCACAGAGGCAAGTGCAGAAACAAGGAGGACACGGTTACGCAGCTCCTGCTGTGGTCACAGTGAGACAAGGCTAGCTTGAGTGCTCAGACCTGGGTGCTCATGCTCCTGGTTAAACCAGACAGTGGAGACATTCTGTGTGCGTTTCCTGGCATGGAAGGGCTCCAAGGACAATGCCACTAGAAATGGTCTTCTCGCCACTCGCATATCCCTTTGGAAAGCTGCATAATAACAACTGTCAGTGCTTGCAGGGGACAGACCGTTCCAGACCTGCAGCTGAATGGGGATTGAGAGATTTAGGCTGTGCCACTGGCACCCTGCAGACTCACGGGCAAAGTCAAACAACGCTTTCATGCTTCAGGTTCCCCATCTGTAAACTGAGACATTTTTCCACCTAGGGGTGTTGCAAGGATTAAGTCAATGTTTGCAAAGCACTTCTGGATTCTTCGATGGGGAAAGCTATGCAGAAGTGCAAATTATCAGCGTGGTGACCGCTCTGCACTTCCACTGACACTGTTTCTCCAGACATTTGCTTTTCTAGTTCGCAAGCTTGTCACCCAGCACTCAGCCTCATGCTGAGAGACACTCCCTAAAGTATATTGCCTGCCCCAATTCAGCATTCCTTACTCTAGCAAGACACCACTGAATGGCGTTGTGATGAGAGAGCATGCCTAAATAAGCAGGACTGGGTTGGAAACTTCCTGCTTAGTGGTTGCAGAATCAGAAAGTCTAGCCAGAACTAGATCATTTCAGAGAACGCTGAAATGCTCCCCTTTATGTAAAAAACCCCTGAAGACAGGAAATCAGCTACGCAGACTACAGCTCCCCTCCGCCCAAGTAAAGCGGCGAAGAAAACCCAGTGCAAATGGGAGAAGCAAAGTGCAGACTCGCCTTGAAGCAAATCCTACATCTTGACATTGCTATCAGAGCTTCCTCAGAAATGCTGCTCAGATGGAGCTTGTTAATGTGCACTGGTTACCAAGTCAAAAGTACTATATAGCCAGTGGACTCCAGTCCTACAAGTGGTGTCACTGTTACTCACATGCTCCAAAGCAGGCACACCAGCTAAGTCTGGGGTTATCCCGGGAGGACTTTTGGAGTGACACAACTCCTCCCTCTTCCCACAAGGCAACAACCTGAGATGCTCAGGGTGCAGTGCACCAGAAGGTCACAGCCAGGACAGTCCTGCCAACCCCACCTGCCGGAGGGTTGTTCCCTGCTGTTTGCCAGGATCCTGCCTTCATTTCCCTGCACAGCTGGAAACTGTGCAGGGCTGGATGGAATTAGCACATGGGCACAGAGCTACCATATGTTCAGGTTTCCCTAGACTCAACCTGCCTTTCTGCCTGGAAATTGAATGCAGACGAAATTTGAGGTTTCTGGGGCACCCATTGTGGGTCTCTGGACAAATGACCACAGTGCATAAAGGGACCTGGGCACACACAGCTCCCTGGGAAAGCCCAGACAGAAAAATGGGAATTAGGCATGTAGAACCCCACTGCTTTATCCTTCTCAAGAAGGGGGAGCACGATAAACAGCAGAGACGCTGGAAAAGCCTTGTAATGCAAGTAATACAGCCTTGGGAGACCTTTTTCCACCACTCAAGCCTCACCTTCAGACACTGGGGATGTGTGCGGGCATCGCTTGAGTCCTGGCAGAACAAAATGTAGCAATTACTGGTAATTGTAGCCTCAACATGTCCAGTAATACAGCATGCTAGCTCTAGGTTTCCACTCCATGCCTCAGCTCACAGGAGCAGGAGAATGGTCTGAGTCAGCCAAGGGGCAGAAAAACATCACTTTCAGCAGCACTGCATGATCAAGGGGACCCTTGAGGGGTGGAAAAGGTCAAGAATTCCCCTGTCCCAACCCTGGCTCTCACTGCAATTGTGGCAAATTAACTCCTCTGTCCTCATCTGTAAAGTGGAGATACTATTCACCTACCTCACAGGAGAGTGCAGAGCTAATTGCCAGGGACAATTAAAGGCTTGGCCCCAGAACTTACTACATCAAGAAATGAAATAGCAAATGAAGCAAGACTCCACAAGTGTCACTGAACTTTGACATATGGAGCTTCTAGCCCACTGAGGTCTTAACAGCAGCAGTGTTTAGTCCGACATTTAAATGTTCCCTGCGGCTAACAGCTCACTGTATCCACTAGGAGGGAATGTGCACAGTTCAGGAGACTGGGAGCCTTGCCTTTCTGTTTGTCTGAGCAGCATCTACTAAGCTGGTGAGTCCTACGAAATAAATAATGTGCCACTGCAAAGTACATTTGTATTCATACACGCCTCATTTTTCCAAGCAGTAATCAAGAGCATTATGTTACCTATGGTCGAAATGATTAGCCATGTTTCCAAAGATTAATTTACATGTTCTTTTGTTTAATGCATACAAACTGATTTAATGGCTGCTTATGAACTGAGCTAACAGTCATTTTGAGAAACAGATGTCCCATGCAGTTTTAAGCGTTAAGAGTGCTTTTATTTGTATCCTTAGGAGAAAAAGGGCTACACAGTCTACAGTAATAACACTAATGAATCAAAGTACTACAGCTGCCCAACAGGATTTTGACAGAAACCAGCTTTTCTCAAAGGAACTTTTTTTTTTTTTTTTTTCAGGACTCTGAGGCAGTGAACAACTGGTAATATACATGCTTAACATGTAAGAACGGGCTTTGCTGGAGCCAGAACACTGAATCGAGCTCTATCTGCAACCAAGCAATGTGAGGCTTTTGCACAAGCAATGTGAGGCTTTTGCATAAGCACTGAGAACTAACTACACAAAGACAGGGAAATCTGTGTGGAATCTGGATCCTCCACATTTTATACAAATAAATAGTCAAAAGTTTGAGTGTTTCTGATACTATTTTGTGATGTTGAATGCAGAACAGGTTGTCTGCTTTAAATCCTGATAGATTATTGTGTGTGGGTGGTAGAGTTAGGATAAAAGAAAGGGAAGAAAGCTACTAGGAAAGCAGTTGGTGGCTGCAAATCCATGATAAATAAACAGCACATTCCTCTTCTGCACAAAGCCATTAGAGTCCGTGTCAGACTTTAACATCCTAATGTCAGCTGGGTGCAAATTTGACAGCCTGGGGTTCTGCAGTGCTCCCTATGGAAAGCAGATTTGGAACAATTCGCCATGCCCCAACAGAGCGTTTCTGTCAAGTTCCCGAGGAGCCTCTAACGTACCAGTTATTCGCAGGACCCTTGCAACGAACCATGGGTTTGATATTTTATGGTCTGGTGTGTACAGTGCAGGATATGATTACACACAAGCCTGCTTCCCATCAGCCAGCACCTCGTAATCGTTAACAGTTATCCTTGTGGTGCCTCAAGAAGATGACATTGTTATTAGTTCCATTTTATAGATTCAGAACTGAAGCTCAATAGCTAAATGACTTGTCTTTGATTACACAAGCTTTACAGTGAAGGACAGAACCGAGTCCGAGCTCGACCAGGCCCCAGCAAGGATGGCACCAGAAGGACTAAATCTACGTGCAGAGCTGTTCGTCTCAGGTGCTTGTAAATGTCATGAAATGACTGTATCTGCAGTGGGTTTGGTGCCTTTCGTATCCCAGCCTTTGCCACTGCAGGTACCTGTAGGGAACATGGATGTAGATCTACTACTGTATGGAAAAGCTGAACTCCTAAATTGCATCCTCTGCTGATAAGAGACTCCAGATCACGCTCAGGTACTTAAGAGCACGTTGAGCAACTTTACTCAAGTGCGTAAGACATGCTGAGACAGTGTATTAAGAAAGGCTGAGACCTAATAAGGTCTTCCTCTTCGTTTCATCTATAACACACTGCTGGAAAAATATGTTGACTGGTAAGTTTTCACCACAGTAAGGGTAACCATCAGGTCTGATTTAAGGATCAGTTAGTTATTGGCTGCAACCAAACACTGCTTTCCAGCACAAGCTACCCCTTCTCAGCACGGTGGCATTGTATCTGCTATATGCATTGGAGAAGAGAGTCCACTGTGTAAGCAGAAGGTGACCTTTTCCAAAGTCCTCTCAAAATAGTCGGTAAGATGGAGGAAGAAAGTATCAGGACACATCGTGGTTTTAAGTTGCAGAGATCTCCTCTATCCCTCCAATGCCATCCCCAGTGCAACTACTGGCAAGACACAGCTGATAGCTCTCTTTCCTTAACTGAATTGCTGTTACGGAGAAACAGGCTAGCTACCAGTTTCCACAGTGGTAACCATAGACTCAGAGAAATGAATTGATCTTCTAGGAGGCAAACACCGGGAATGAGACATTCCTACCATTCAGGCTTAAGGTAGGGTGGGTGCACAGCTGCTACAGGTAAGAGAGATTTGCAACAAAGAGCACTGTCACAGGCATGAGGCTCTGAATGTGACCTCAAGCCTTCCTCTCTGTCTCAGAACAGTTAAAAACCCAGGTAAATATTTGTGTGCTTCATCTGAGACCTCTGCTAACCTTTCGCCACTCTGTCTTCAGTGTATCTCTGTGTATCTTACCCTGAAAAACATAAAGCTTGCTTATCTAAGTAACAGCTGCCTCCCAGTGTTAAGGCTTACCCATCAGCTGGCTCCCTGACCTGATGTGCACCCCAAATGTTTCTGGTCATCCCCAACCACTGTGAACTCAGGGCTTTTACTGGGCATGCAGATGCATGCAGGAGCCCAGCATCTGTGAGAAATCCCGCTCAATACTTCTAAAGCCTTCCAACACCGAGTGTGATTTGTGCAGATCAGATGGTGTAATTTTATTTGTTCAGTGGGGCCAACCAATGGTCCAATGGGAACAACCTTCAGGCAGGGAAGTACTACTCCAAATCTGAGTCAGAATCTGACTCCATATAATTACTGCACATTGAAATAATTTTATTTCTAGAGTAAAAATAAAGGCACTTGAGATTTTTTTTTTTTTATGTGTGTCAGTATCTCACAGTATCAGCAACTGACATTATACTTCCCCTAAAGGATTGGGCAGCTAAGAAATATTCATATGTAAGGCAAATCAGAAGTCACCCACAAAACAGAACAAGAAAAGACATCAGGCTCCCAACCAAGTACGAGCAATAATTTTTCTCATGAAATGCTTGAATCAAGAAAGAAATAGGAATTGAAACAGAGCAGGATGCTCTCTCTGCCTGGCACTATGGGAAAGAGTTGATTTCATGACAACCTTTACTTTTGGAACAAGAAAGCACAAACGTTCATCAGAGATTACAAAAATCAAAGGAAACACCAAGATGAAAGACTGCAGCAAAGATTCACGCCTTTCTGTATCGTTTAGACGAAAGCATTAAAATCAATGGAAAGATATTTAACTAGCAACTGAAATAAACCTAAGAAGGGAAGGGGAGAAGCCCAAAAAGACGTAAGCGCAGACACTGCAGATGGCCTGAAGCCACAGGTAATTTCTTATAGATCCACTGAATTAAAAAGTTACAAATGTGGAGAGATCTACAGGCCCACCTAGTCCCACTTAAATCACCTGTCAGCCCACAGACTATTAGAGACCAAGGTGGTATTGGCATGTCATACTGCCAGTATCCGACTGCTTAAGCAAGGGATGATCAAAGTCACTTAAAAAAACAACCCAAAACACCAACATTTTAACCAAAAGGTTTGTAATTATGAGCTTGAAAACAAAATGCTCAGGCAAAAACATCAGCAAATGCTTTTCTATGCCATCTTGGATACTGCACCACTGTTTGCCACAACACACTTTGTAAGGCTCCCGTATGATTTCAAACACTGTACACTGAGGAGCAGGTCCTACAGAACCCAGTCAGAGCCGCTCTGCATTAGCAAGGTTTGTCAAAAACCCCTCTCAACATCTGCTCTCCTGAGTACTAGCCCATTAACCCAACTTGAACAACGCTTCTCTCCCTCCATACTCTTACGTTACAAGTATTTGCTACTAGCTTTCCTTTCCCCTCGCCAAGTCTTGTCCCACCCAGATTTCACTTTGTTTTCCATACCCAGCTCTTTTGCCTCCCTCCTCCCACCACCTGAGTGTGCACAAGGAAACTTACGGTGCTCGGTCATGGTTCAACCCGTTCTGTCGTTGTGAATTTATTGGAGGTAGAACAGGTTTGCTGTTGATCTCAAGCCCTCTCCGCAAAGTCTCCCTGATTTGCTCTGTATCTGCAATGAGAGTATTTTTAATGTGACTTTTTTATGTCCCCAGAAACATTACAAATGCAAGGAGATGCCAGGTTTGTTTTTTTGTAAGTCCTGTTTCTATGGTGTGTTTCATCTAAACTCTTCCCCTTTAGAAAGAAATTAAGAGATGCTAAGGGTGAATTCTTAACAGCTCTTCCTATACATTAGGTGTTATTTCACTTTGTAGTCAGCCTGAATTCTCTTGGTTTGGGCTGCGATGTTATGTCAGGCAAAGAGAGCTTGAACTTTTGGTGTTTGCTGTTTCTGCAGCTCTCATAGAACCTCCTGACTTGCACTGGACGTCACTTTTCCCATTGGGAATAACAGGAATTTGTTTCTTTACCAAGCGAGTGCAAGGAGGTTCCTGAGTGTTTGCAATTGGCTTTGCAAATCTGTTGATTAATTTACAACAAGACTCACAAAAGAAAGGAATTTTATGCAGGGCAAACTTTAGCCTCGAGCTCACATTTGAAAATAAACTGCAAATTATGCAGTTCAGATGCAGACTTACTATAGGAAAATGACAAAGTAAAGTGTAATGGCCAAATATTTTAATAGGATGCTTTCCTACCTTTTTTTATAAGTTTCTTAATTTTTTTTATTTTTTTTTTTTCAGAAATGTGGGAATCAGGTGTAGAAAAAATATCCCAATTATCTCAGAATCTTTTGAAGGATGCACAAATATAACCACGTATATAACCATGTCTTGGGCTTTTCATTTGCAGAGCTGAAGGAAAACAGCCTTTTTAGATCCAGTGCAGTTCAAAATACTTACACAGAAGCCAGAAGGAAACCTATATGCATTTAAACATTTATTTTTACCATGGACCTAAATCCAAGTAAGATACCATCCCTGTGGAAACCATCATTAATTCCAGGAAATCTCAGGCCCTCAAATTTTACATTGCCTCACCCATTTGAACAGTAACATGCATAATTTCAAGCACGTGTCATAGTTATGACATCTGCACCCTGAGATGGTATCTCACTGCAAAGTGGAACTCCACCATATTTATTTCTTCTTTCCAGAGTTCTGTATTTGCAAGAATCACTTGAATTCAGCTACAGCAATGTGCAGTGTCAAGCCAACGTGCCACCCAAGAAGTGACAACGTTAATAAGGAAACATAGCCTGGGAAAATGCAGTTGCTTCACCTTGTAGGTGTTTACAGTCCTGGTTTTACCCAGTGCTCTGTTTAACTTTGCAGATTTTGATTAGAAATAGCCTAAAAACCGAAAGAAACATCTGGACAAAACAATGCAAAGGTCTCTTTCCTTCTCTTCTGCCTTCCTCAAAGAGGTCACACCAAAACTCATTTCACTCCCCTGAGATATATTAAGCCTTTCAGTAATGGTGGTGCTTTTTAGGAACCCCAAGATGCTGCATGACTGAGCCCACTGCCCAGACGCAACAGATAATAAGCTGAAAGGCCACAACAGCGACTCGGCTGAGGACCTCTTACCTTTTCCAGACAGCCGCCGTGGCTGGGTCCCAATGCAAATGCTCCTGCTATCTTCGTCATCCTCTGGGGGCCGGCTGAGATCATCCCAGGCACATTTGGCACTCACTCCACTCAGGTTTGAGCCATCTGTCTCAATCCCTTTGTCGACTCTCTCCTGCTTGAAAAGATCCAAAACCCCAAAGACTTTCTTGGGTGTGACTCGAAGCTGAGCTGGAACCCACCCTGGTTCATTCCAACCCTCAGCAGCTCCTGCATATTGCCCCTTGGCGGCCTGTTTCCACTCTTTGCCCCCTGTGCTTTGATGTATCAGCTCAGGGTGACTGCACACCCAGCCAAATGCAGGAAGCAGGTATGAACTGGAACAAACCTTTTCTGGAGCAGGTTGGTCCGAACTCCTGCCCCTTCCCCACTATTATCCTACATGGCCCTGGCACGCACAAAGCAGGGAACGAGGTGGGAATCAAAGGCCTGGGATATGCAGGGTTGTTTCTTTCAGTGTTGGGTCTGGTTTACTCCAACCCAAATATTTATGACACTAACATTATACACTGCTGATGAAGCACTGCTTGGCAGTCTACCTATTATAAATCAATGATAACAAACCTCTGAATAACTAAACTTAAGCCCTCTTTCCAAGCTTTCCAAGGAGTCTCACAATGAAAACAGCTCACAGAGAGATCTGTCATTCACAAAAGTTCATCATCTGCAAACCACCCAGACAACCACTGCTTTTCCATGCGCTGGGGTGTTCAGTAAAGGACAAACATGCAAGGAGACACAGGTCTGTGCACAATGTCAAAGCTTTTGCATAGCTTTCTCTATCAGCAAAACACACAAACTCTCAGCCTTGCAAGTTGGACTTTCCAAGCACGTAACCGCCCCTGGGTCTCAGAAGGTGCTGCACACCAACCAGAAGCAGCTAGATGCTCTCTGGCACCATGCATTTTTTTCAAGGACACGTGGTATCTGTTGTCTGCAAAATTACCCTAAGCTACAGCCAAAACTTCCACAGGACACCTACTTGCTAGGGGAACCGATAAAAGTCTGAATTTCCACCTGTGTTCCACAAGGGGGTAATGTTGAGCTGAACAAACCTAGGGCTGCACTACACCGAGGAATGGCTGCTCTTACCGCTGTCACCTCTCCTGTGGCACCGAATCAACCAGGCTTGTTTTCCCCTCTTCTGAAGGCGTGTCACTTCTGGTACCACTCAGTGGCACCAGCAGGTTCTCCATCTCAGTGCATACATCTGGGTCACCTCAGAATAAGCGGTAAGTCCCACCGTTTGCAGGACAAGACACTTTGAAGATTTGGGGAAAGAGCAGAGCGTGTTACGCACAACGGGAGCGGATCTCTCCACTGGTTATTACTAACCTCTAGTTCAACCTTGCCACTGGAGTCAAGAGACCATGGGAGCACCCAGAGCTTTTCAAAATCTGTTCCTTGAGAAGCAGTTTCCAGATGAAAACCCACACACATTCCTCCCCTAGGGCACACGCTGCGCCCTAGAGAGAGCATTGCTGCTCTTGTGACCCTTCAAGAGGATTTGAGCAGCTCAAAGATAAGCACAAGCACTCAGGGTGTGGTTGCACAGCAGTTTAAGATGATGTAATTCACAGTGGCTTCAGTCCCACCCTCATCCATATGCTACTATTGCTTTCCTTGAGCCAACTCCTTTTTTTTTTTTTTTTTTTCCAGCTGGATCACCTTCCTAAATTGGCTCTTTGGCTCAAGAATGGAGGCAGAAGTCTGTGGCTGGGGGCATGAGAGCAGTCCTAACTTACATTTAAGCATTCAAGAGACTGCCTTCCTTCTGCCTCTGTCCCTGAAAGACTACTCCTCACTGGGATCTTCCTCTAACGTCAGGGAAAATTGACTTCTATTGAAAATGTAATGGGAAAATCTGAGAAATAATAAATCTGCTGGGATTTTCTTTTGTTATATCCTAAACATAAAATTAGTTCCTTCACTCAGAAATAGAAGTTGTGGAAAAAGAAATAAAAATACATCCGATCCTACATATGCGAACAATAAGTGAGATTTAGCACGGGGCTCCTTTGGGAGCCCTCCTCAGCACTCTACGAGGCCTCAAATCAGCTGGCATGGAGAGGTATAACTTGTCAGCACAGCTATTTTTCATTTCAGTGATCAGGAAAGCTTGGGAGAGCCACCAAACTTGCCCTTGAGTAGGGAGCAGAAGAGCCCAGAGGACTTCATTGGGCAGAGGCTCTGGTGGGATGAGCTTCTCCGTTCCTGCAGCCAGGGCCCCCACCCACAGACAGTCTTCGCCTCTGGGCGGCACAGAGCCTTGGGGAGGGGGAAAGGGACTCATCTGCATCTCAGCTGGTTTGCAGAGCACTTCCTCAGGGGAAAAGTGCTGCTGCTCTGTTGGAATCCCTCGGAGATCAATGGGGGCTGATGGAAACTAGCTGGCCTAAGGCAGCCTAATTTGCACGCCTGTTTTATAACATTTGCAAGTATTGAGGTTGAAGGGGAAAGAAACTCAAAAAAAGCCTTGACCTGTGGAGGCTCTCAGCTGGGACAATGCACAGCTTTACCCTATCTTTAGCCAGCAAAGATGTGCCTGGGCTGAGGGGATGTTCTTCCTCCCTTGAAAGCGCAGCCTGAGCAGGAGGCTGGAGGAGCCCAGGGCAAAGGAGGTTCAGCTTTTTCCTTCCTCAAAGAAAGGATGTTTCTGTCCCATTTTCCTCTCAGCATGTGGGAGGGATGCTCTGAGGCTCTTATAAGTCATTGATCCCTTTCTAAAAGAGCCAGAGCAGTGCAGCGTGACCCGCAGAGCGGCAACCACAACTCAGGAAATTCAAATCAGCTTTATCCTCTTCTGAGATATCTGTTAAAACAGAAGCAAAGCCCTGAGAATCAGTGCAGAGCTGGGGACAAACGGGGATTGTTTGACAGCACTGCCAGGGAAATCTGAATGGCCTACATGGAAGCCTGGTTGAACAGAAGACAGCCAGGGCTGCCACAGCATTAATTGCTGACATCCTGGGATGACATCTTAGTTGGGATCCATTCTCAGACACTTCGAATAGAAAGTACAGCTGCTGCTGCCAGGGCTGGGTTTAGGCCTTAACCAATTCCCACAAGAGACAATGCAGCCTCAAAACAAGTTCTGACCGCTTCCCAGACAGGCAACGTGCTTGCCTGCTCCCAGAAAACTTGTCTGTTTTCTCTGCCTGCTTCCTCCCTGCCCTCCACCCATCTTCCAGTGCTGCCCTTCAGTGTGCACACCTTGTACCATCACCAAGAAAAAGCCAAGCGAACGACACTTAACCCTTTCCCCACTAATCAGAGCAGGAGGTGCACAACATGGCCGAAGCCAGCGCGGCACGGGCCGTCTCTCTGCGCTCCGCAAAGGCTCTTTGCGGAACGTGGCGCCGCAGCAGCAGGTTTCACCCTCTGAATCCCCAGGGACTGCAGCAGCCGAGCGGGAAGGAGGTGCGCGCACACACACACTTGCGCACACGCACTGCAGCAAGGGCAAGAGAGAACAGAAACAGGAATGTCTTCAACGTGAGGAAGTCCGGAAAGACCACAGACAGAGCAGCTTTCAGTGGCAGGACACAGTGGTGAGGCAGAGGTACTCTTTATTTGCCTTAACTTGCCTTGGCTGACTCAGATTCCAGTAAGTTGAGCTACTTTTCATTTACAGTAAATTGAAGAAAACGCTGTTATCGTTAGGAATCACCAGTGTGCAGGGAACAGAAACACCCTCCAGGAGGGGAGAGGGCAAAATTCTGAAGAGCCTAAAAAATATGTAGGACTTGCAGTTGTATTAGCTCCCACTTTGTGGGACATTTGCTGAATATTTTGATGTCTTTCAGACTGAGGTTATTTTCGATGAACAAATCCTTAAAACCAGTAAAAGTAGAATTTGATTTTGTTCTTAAGTTTCCAAAATAAAAGAAGCTGTGAGGCAACTGAGGGTAATCAGATGCAGACACGCAGACCATAAGCAAACGGAATAGCTTGTACAAAACGTGCACATATGCACGTGCCCTACCAGGCTAAGCCGTAAGTTCTCCGTTAGAGCCAAACACTCAGTGAGTCACTGAAATAATGTCAGCACTACTCTGGATTTGCCTGGAACTCAGGTACTCTGGTACAATAACTTTGTTCAAAGGATGCAGAACTGTCTCCCAAACGCACGGATTAGCAGTAGTCCATAGAATGGTAACTCCTCCACAGAGGTCCTATTCCGATCTTTACATTTCACAAACTGAACTCTGAAGAAGAAGGTTTAATCCGTCTTCCTGCACAGACTATTAATAGCTGCGCGAGATACTTGCAGCATTCCATTTTTTTCTCAGACCACATGAACTACTTGACCTCAAGTGGCATCCTACAGCAATGAGCTACACTGTCACATTTTCTATGAAAAAATATTACTTAGTTGGTTTTGAGTTTTCTGCATGTTACAGCTCCTTATGCTTGCATACATGAAAGAGGAGGAATTTCTTGATCTGCCATCTCTAAATCTTGTACTGTTCTATGTTCTTTTATCTTCTATTTTCCTCCTTTCTAAAACATACAGTCTAAATCTTACCAATTTATCTCATATATGAGATTGTTTTACTGACCTCACTTCTCTAACTTTCTTCCTAGAGCTGCCATCCACCTGGGGCTGGACACGTATACTCTTGAACCACCTCTGAGAGGGCAAATGGAGTCTCTTAAGACTTTTCCAGGATTATTGCAAACATTAAGAAGATCACAGCATCTTTATGGAAAATAACAGAACTGTTTTACGCCATTAAACCAATTGTCCCTGGCTACCACAAAAGACATGACATTTTATAAACTAAAGACATACTTGCAGATGTGGGTCGATCTCGAATATTGTCTCTCCTCTTCTCATATCTGTTATCAACCAGGGGCCTCCAGCTCTACAAAGAAAGAAAGGCAATGAACCAAACACGCCCTTTAGCTAGTACTTCCTGACAGAGTCCTCAGAGTGGACCTGTACTGGAAGGAAGCACAAGATAAGAGTTTAACACAAGCCTTGTGTATATACCCCATAGAACGTATCTGTCCTTTACATTTCCCAAACAGACAGCAAAAGCCCTCTAGCTGTTACCTGCCTAGTGTCCGGCACCACCAAGCTTGGCAAAGCACTCAAGACTGGCACAGGCTGTCCCCTGTGCAGACCCACTTACACATACAAGACCGAACTGGATTTTAATCGTACAGGTAACCGAATTGAGAATGAGAAGTCCAGTGTGGCCTAGGTCTAAGAAAGATGGGCAAGGCATGGGGTCAAAATTTACACTTCCATTACATATCTAAAAATGCAGCAAGGTCCCAACAGGACCGCGCTTTTTGCTGAGAGCAGCAGTCATGTTCAGTATTGTAAAAAACGTATTGCTCTCATAAATATCCTCACAAGAGACGTTTTGCCCAGTTGGTACTTAATGGCCAAGTACTCAGATGGTTCAGGGAAATATTTGTTTTCATTAGCAATAAAAGTCAGAAGGGTCAAAATGTTTCCCAAAGGTGACGGAAAACAGATTACTGTGAAGATGAATTACTCGGGAAACTTGACATTGGTTCACAGTGCAGGCAGGTGCCAGAAGTCAGTCTTAGATGGTGTTTTTCATTTGAAGTAAAAGCTGAAGTATTTTGGAATTGTCATAAAAATTTTCAGTTTTTTTCATGGGATACTTTCTTATTGCAGTCAAAAGCCCCCTCCTCTGGCCTTGTCTGTGTTACAGTCTCCCACAGCATGTGGAGTGGGAAGAATAAAAGTTAATATTTTATAGCTTTATCAATGCAACGATAGCCACTTGTTTTTTTCACATCACTTTAGAAGCTGTTAATAATCAACTGGAGAGGTGTGACCTGCTTCAGTTCCTCACTGGGACGCAAGACACTTCTATCCTGACTCCACATTAGCAGCTTAGTAGTTTGCAGCTTTGCCTTTGAAACATGTACATTTGGGTTTCATTTTATCCTTGGAAAGGTGCTTGTATCACAGCTCAAAAGCCAAAACTCAACATGAGAACAGACTAAGGAGAGGAATGCTCTATCTGTATTGGCTTAGAGGAGCCAAGGGAGCTGCAAACAGTGTTTATTGTCTTGGGGTCCCCAGAAACAAAGCTTGCAGCTGGACAAATTCACTTCGTGCTAGAGCATTCACATGAGTTATCTGCACTTGTGCCTAAAAGGCAAAAATTCAAGTTTGAGAAGTCCAGCAGCAAAGGCTCTTCCAAATAATCAACCAATTAAAGCCTGTGTGACACCAGAGAGGGTACTACTGTGCCTAGAAACACACATTTGGGACCACTTTGTTTTAAAATACAAATCAAAACCTTTTGAGCTACAATCACACAGCAATAACTTCCACTAAATAAAAGAGAAAATTATTTAAACAAAACACCTGCAAGCCGAAAAAGTTCAGCTACAACCTGGCAGCAAACAAAGCATTAATATATGATTTAACATCTCCTTCTTAACCCAATGACATCTTTGTTTTGCCATGGGAGAAATAAAAAAGAACTTTACTTGCGGGAACACTCCAGTTGCAAATTGTCTCACCAAGAGTGGGGTCAGTTTGAGAGTGACTTTCTCCCTTTCAGACAGTATCCAAGCTTCACTAGGTACTAAGTCAGACCTTCTCCTTCCTTTCTTTTGAAGTACACAGAGAGGTCACCACTAACAGTTATCCCAGCTCTCTCAGGAAGAACCAACAAGAAAACGCTGCAGGCGTACGAGAGAGGAAATTAAGCTTTCAAGACCTCATTCTGTTTCACCCAGAACATGTGGACTTCCATACGCATTAATTTCCCATATAAGTGTCTGTGCGTGAGAACAGATCTGCAATGAATTCCCATCTCTTGCTACAGCACAGGATTAAATAAGTTTCATCAACGAGTTAGAGATTGTTAATAAAAATAAACTGGATTCTTCTCTACAGGAATGCTCCCCTATATAGGCTGTATAAGCACTTACACCGGCACAGTCCGAAGCAGTTCCAAGATCCCTTGCCCATTCCACTGCTGAGCCGCATGGAGCTCCTCAGTGCAAACCCCAACAATCTGGAATAAATGAAAAGAAAGATACTAAACATAATGGGAACCGTGCAAGAATTGTAGAGGAGAAGTACCACCGTATGGTGCTGGATCAAGCAGTGCAGATACAGAGAAGCACCATCTCTTTAAGCTAACTACATGAGGGAGGACAAATGGAGCCAGAGACAACAAAGCGATTCTGCAATTCCTTATGCCCTCTTCTCTGCACTTACCATATGAAGTGTGCTGTGGTCACGTAACATTTAATCTTGCCTGGCATGCGTAAACTTAACTATGAGGAGGGCTTGGTGACAAATCAGAGATTACTGAAGATCCACTAGTCTGTTCTCACTTTTCAGTCGAGTCGACACAAGACAGGACAGGTCAGGGTCTGAGCACATGCAAAGCGTTGCTGTCAGCCAATCGCTAGGGGCAAACGCAATACTGCACCAGCAATTTCCATCAGGCAAGGAACTTGCTACCACAAGGGAGTGTTTTGGTGCTTATATATCCTTGACCAACTCAGTTTGCTGACTGGTTAAGTCTTACTGGGCACCATAAAGTAAAGCTGCTTACACATTGCATAATCCACTTGTCACTGCAGGCAATTGCAGACTTCTGCCTTCCTGTATAAGGCAGGATGTGTTTGCTTTGCAGGATGGGAGCTGCCACACTGAGCAATACCAGATGTGTGTCTCACAGCAGCTGAGATCAGCCACTTTAAATGAAGGGGTGAAACACCCTTCAGCTGATAGAGGAAGGCAGTTTCTTCCAGATCCATCAACTACTGGCTTGTTGTACCTTTGAGCACAATGATTCACTCTTTGGAATAAAAAAATACTTTAGCCATGGCATTCTATTTTCTTCCTTAATACTCTAAGCCTTTTCCAACGACAGTGAATTTTTGGTCAAAAAATCTGTTCGAGTGATGTTTAATCAGAAAGAGGAAAACTGAAAATCAGGTTCTGAAGAGCAGCAAGCTGAAGCACATGATGTGCCTCTGCTGCAAGCGCATGTCTGCGCGGATAGAGATCTGCGTGGAAAATCATCTACATCAGCACATACCCAGTTCTGCACACTCCACCTCCCCTGCCCTTGCAGAGCTCAGTTTCACAGGACTCAGCCCTTGGAGATGCATTTCATCCCCACCCACCTCTCAGGCTTCCTCCACGAACAGCCTGAATCACCCTCACTTCAGGACATCCACCCCTACCCCGCACCACGCTCCCCAGGCCTTCACTCACTAATTACATACACATAGCAAGGTTCTAAACAGGAAATTATTTTGTTTTCATTCTTTTCTTTTTGCAATCATTTATCCTCATGGGTCAAAATAAATCCATAACAACAAGCATCAAACAAAAGGGGTATGTGTCATGGAAGATTAGAGGCCAAGAGCCTCAGGATGCAACAAGCTGACTGTCCTTTGATCCAGGACAGCTAGGAACTAAAGAAGAGATGTGGACTAATCCAGCACCAACTGAGGAGTCAGCCAGGAATCACTCTGCTTAGCTTAGCTCCTTGTCTCTCCTTCCAGGTCCCACAACTCACCTTTCACCGATTAATCCCACACCCATCTCTTTCTTGTTGGTAAAACACAGACTTTTGGGCAACTCAGAAAATTCAGAAAAACCTTTGCACAGCAGCTGCCTTGTGCAGGTCTGTGGTAAGGGAGATTCCCCTCACATGCTGCAACCACAGGCAGAGAAATAGGAGCAACTTGAAGCTTAAATTGTAAAATACAGACACTTGAATTTCCTCACAGGATGGAAGCTTTTCCATGGAGCAGGGAGAAATCAGCTATGCCAGCTCTCCCACTAAGGTAAATAACTCCATACACAATTAAAAAATATCCAAAGAAGCCCATATCTAAGAGACATCACTGAAAAGAAGGACCTTGGGAAAGCAAGAAAACCTGTTTTGCCAAGGAAGCTCCCCTCGCTGAACAGTAGGTTTAAATTGCAATGGATTTTTTAAATGTTTCTTTTGCAAAGCAAAGCTGAACTTTTCATGAACAGTAGATCAGCACAGGAAAACTCACCTAGCTTCTGAAGAACCTTTGTGTCAATGCTGTAAGCTATATTTCTGCCATTAAATAATGCTAAAGCAACTCTGAGTCCTGCTTTAAACTGCTTTTCCTGAAACTCAAACCAGTGGACCACTTACCAATACTGACATGGAATTAACTCGAATTTAGCTCTACATTGCTTTTTTTCCTATGTTATAGAATCATAGAATTGTCAGGGTTGGAAGGGACCTTAAAGGTCATCTAGTTCCAACCCCCCTGCCACGGGCAGGGACACCTCCCACTAGATCAGGTTGCTCAGAGCCTCATCCAACCTGGCCTTAAAAACTTCCAGGGATAGGGCTTCCACCACCCCTCCAGGCAACCTGTTCCAGTGTCTCACCACCCGCATGGTGAAGAACTTCTTCCTAACATCTAATCTAAATCTACCCTCCTCTAGTTTGGAAAAGCTACTCATATTTGGTATTTCAGAGCAGTAACGTAATGCTCAACTCCAGATCTGTCTCAGAGTGTAAACTTTCTTTACATCAGATAGACTTCTATCTAGAGGACCGAGTGTGCCATTGCTCAGTCCTGGTAAAATGTTTACTCAATGCCTCTGGAGTAACAGCTCAAAGTTGAGATCCATGGTAATTAAATAAGGACGAAAGGTGGAAGACAGGCTTATCAGTATCTGACTTATCAATGTTAAAAGAAATGTACTGTCACCCATATTCCCTGGTCCAGGAGGTGACAGTGAGAGCCACCATAGCTGGGTCATACCTGTAGGAAAGTAACAACCCCAAAAGGAGTTTGCACTGGCTGCATCTGAGGGTCTTCTGTCAGTAACATATGCTGGATTCTAGATTCACTGTTGTCCAAAGGGCTGTGCCATGATACGTGGTCACCACTGCAGAAGGTGTTTTCTGCAAGGAAAAGAAGCAAGAAATATTCAGTCCATAAAGTCTGCTAGAACATTCCTTCTGTAGAATCTGCTCCTGACTGCTGTCAGGCAAGGATCTCTGGTCTGGATCAGGAGAGTCACTGGTGGCTATTCACAATGACCACATCCAGCCAGCTCTGCTGAGTCTCCAAGTCAGCTGAAGCACCTGAAGCTGGAAAGGATTCACAGTGAATCATCCGAATTCAAGCACCAACTTTAAAATTGACAACATTTGAGTCCTGTGGGAAAAAAAGGTGTCCTGCTTTGATATCAGTCAACACAGGAATGCCATTTACTATGAGTCTCATTTTGTAAGAGAGTGGCAGGGAGTCAGCAGGCCATACTGGATGGCTGTGGGATGGCAATCCATACGTAATTGGCAGCTCTGATTTGCCACTGAGAAAAGATTCTGAAATGTGAATTAAACAGAAATAATACTGTGCTGTATCTAATAAAAATCCACAGTCTGCTGCCCAACCTGTGACGGTCTAAATCCAAGTGACTTCCTCTCCCAGTTGTCTCATGGCTCTGGTGCAGAATAGTATTCCTCCTTTCCCAAACAATAAGAAAACCCATAGGTTATAAATTTCACTGCGTCAGAACAGACTGCATCAAAACAAAGACCCAGAACTTACCCTTCCTTCCTCATGACTGTAAGCATTCCTTTCTTTTCCTCCTCTCCCACTCAGAAAGACACACACCACACACCCCCGCCCCGATAATCCTGTGTTCTACAGCTGGAACAGGCCAGGAGGCACACTAGAACCCATCTGTATGTTGCTGCCCCATCACACAAAAGGCTAACATTTGCTTTCTGAGGGAGCTACAAATGAAACAACCAACCATGACTATTTTCACACCAGTTAAAGCATGCTCTATTTGCACATAGTTCCTGGAGCATGTGTGCAATAACATGGGCTAGGCCAACTGCCTTGTCCTTGGGTCTTGTGCTTGTCCCGCTCCAGGTAGAGCTTTTATAGCATATACAAGTGAACAATCTGGAATCCGTATTCTGCCCTCTGACATAGGTGTAGTGTCCCGGGGATGAACCAAGTACCGCCTGCCTGCTTCCAAAGTCAGTGGCAAGCACAGTAACCCTCTCCCTGACCAAGCCATGGTCTCTCCCAAGGACACAACTGCAGCAGAGTGGGACGTAAGGCCTTATGCACTGGAAGAGGATCAGGATTTCCACTGCAGACTGTAAAATCTTAGTGGTTACTTGAGTTGTTGTCCGTAAAGATCAAAGCATCTCATACAATACAGAGCAGGACTCAATCCAGAAGAGTGTTCCTCTCTGCTCTGCAGCTATGAGGCAGACATGGTCCTGGATCTTTACTTAACTTTCCCACATCAGCATCCCAAATCACATTGATAGGACATCTCTGACTTATCCGAGAATCCTTGAACGTGGCAGCTTCCGCAGTGGCAAGAGAAATGGCATGTGCAGGTAATTGGCAGCTTTGTCCCCGGTCACATCAAACAACAGACACCGAGGCATCGGGTACTTGCACACCTCTCACTGCGCATCAGCACCACCACAGCTGCGTTCACCTCCTCTTGGCCAGCAGCAAGAACAGGATGCTTCGAGGGAGCCAGCAGCAGCAGGCAAGCAAACTGATGAGAGTTACTGAGCAGTTCTTGTGGTTAAAAACACCCACAGTCGTCTCACCGATGAGCTAACTCCTGCTCACCCACCATTCGTGGCTTCGACGCAGAATGTCCTGGGCAACTCGTAGTTTCTCCACCAGGTGTCCCCATTGGTGTGTATCTGAACATTTATTATAAAATGTTTTCTCAGATGAATTTCTTAGACAGCTCATTTGATTAAAAATGAAAATAACCTCCAAATACCATAAGGAACTCGGCCCAAAAAAACGAGGCATGTACCAGAAGTGTTGTGATAAGCAAGAGGCTGTTTTTCTTGGTTAAAATTAGGAAAGAAAAAAGCCATAGCGAATCCAAGCTGCTCAAAATAAAGAGTTTATCGTTCCGTGCACTAAATTACACGCTTGCAGCTCTGCGACTGAAAGGCGTGGTTCAGATATTACTTTACTTTTAGAATTGGGGAAATATAAGCAGTCAGAAATGAAAAACATTAATTTTTTTTATTATCCAAATTGGATTAAAGAAACAGCACTTAGAATGTTACAAAGGATCTTGTGGTATTTTCCAGGTTAGCCAAAATGTGGCTCATTAATTTTTTTTTTTAAATGATAAAAGCCTCTCAGTCACAGTTTTCAGGAATGAAACAAAGCCACAAAGAGCTTATTCTTGGGCCCTGTCTTTACACCACAACATTTTGCCCATCAAATGCTCACACAATTCTATGCTGATCGATCGCTGCATTTCACTGCTGGTGCTGCTCCTTCTGGGAAAGCCCAGCCCGTTTAGAGCAGGTTTTCAAATGCAAATGTCTCTGCTGGAAACCCACCTGTTTATGTTCATGTGAACACTGAACACTTAGAAAATCTCCCTCTCCCTCGCACGCATATGAACACCACAAAATTCACAGTGACTACTCAATTAAATCACAAAAAATAAAAAGTCTGTAAATAACATGAAGCCAAATTAAAATCTGTAAGAGTGCAAGAAATTCAGAATTACAGCCTGAAATTCATCTCTTCGCTCACTGCATTGTAACCTATGTGGAACATAAGACCATTGCAGCACTGAGGACAGCTGGAATTGCAGGACTTGTAGCCACGGAAATGAAAAAATTACAGAAACAAAGGACTAGATAACCACTTTTTCTTGCCTCATGCTGGAAACAGGGATGAGCAGCCTCCCCACCTTTCACACTCAGGTTTTCAAACCAAGGCAATTAAAATCTAAGCATTTAAGTTTACACAATGTTTTAGCCAGAAAATCCTACGGTTTTTGTAAACAATTCCTCCAAAGTAAATGTATAACTACACTTAGGTCTTTCATGAATGTTGAATTAGAATGTCCTGATAAATCCTGAAATCTATCACAGCACAGATGGATATGAAAAGCCTCCTGTGGTTTTTGCATCTCTGTCATTTGCAGTGCTGTCGATAACACACTTTGTACAACCTGCCTTTCACCCACAACTGCGTACACTGTGCTATACGTATTCCCACAAATCCAGAAGATGATTAGGCACAGGACACATGCACTCATTTCAGGTACGTGAGAGCACAAACACCTCGCAAGCAGCAACACACTTCAGTCAGACATTCTTTACAGACGGCACCTATTGCTCCCAAAAATGCATCCCCGTATCTCCCGCACCACGCGGACTAAGCGGAGAAGCAGCTGGCCACCTCCAAACCCATTTCTGAGCTCTCTGTTTTGCACTGCTATGAACCAGGGATGGGACAAAGGCCTTCAGTGATAAAGATGCCAACAGGGGTCCCTCAACAACGTTCACGGTTTTATAGCCACACCTCTCCGTACACATTTTGATGCCTACTGCAGATACCACACGAGACACCTACACTCACAACCGGAAGCTACTTATATATGAAATACAGACGTGAAAATAGGTATGAAGAAACATGTAAAAGAAAGGTTTTATGTAAAAATAAAAGACAACAGGAAGAAATTTATGTCCATGGAGCACTGTCCCAGTCTGACAGGATTTACTGCTTCAAGCATCTCAAAACAACTTCTAGTTTTAGGCCAAAACATGATTCCCCTTTCAGATAAGCACAGAACATTGCTTTGAAAATGATCTAAGTTTAGTAAACATGATAGTTCATAGCCTCAGCCACAAAGCTCATTCTGCAAGGATCGCAACACAACACTGATGCTGTCCTGGGCCCTTGTAGATTGGAGAATAGCCTCAAGCTTTCTCCAAGCCCATTTACAGCAACTATCGATATAACACTTCTCACTTTTGACAAGCTCTGCTACAACAACGCTTTAGACCTGCTGTAATGTGCAGATTAGGAACTGTGGCAAAGTTTCTTGCCCTTTTTGAAGAGGGATTGGCATACAACAGATACCTAAGTCCTTCTGCACTCTACTTATTAATGAAACAAGATGCATTTGTGTCCAGAATCCAGGAAAAGGTGAAATGGCTTTCAGCGGGAGCTGTGAAAACTCACAGGCTTCTACTGAACAAGCCCCTTCTCTATCGTTACAAGAGGGCAACGATCAGTCTGGGGGCAGCAAACGCCACTACTCAGGTGTCATTTGCTGCTGCAAAGACTTCTGCCTCTTTGAACTTCTGTGTTACCTGACTACACAGTAAAGCCAACAAGAGATGTGACAAGTCCAGTGAAATAATTGTATATAATGGGAGAAGTTTGATGTATTCTTGTAATAAATAGCAAGCCTCAAACCAGTTGGTGCGTTTCCAAGCTCAGGAGTAAGCTTGGAGAAGACTTCTGTGAATGAAGGAAGTATAGATGCTCTCTTTGTGGGTGTGCACATTGTGGGTGGATTCATTGCTGCCTAAGGAGGAAGGAGCTCTGAATAAAGCACAGGACCCCATCTAGGTTCACTTGCGTCTCTGGTCAAGCGTAGCACATCTCCAATCTTCTCCACTGCAGGAGACATAGTAAGGATTTTTACTCACCTGCCATTTTTACAGTCCTACAGTCTCTCCAAGAGCCCTACCACCCTTAAATCTGTTTGACACTGGCCAGCAAGTTCAAACACCATTAGAGTAGCACAGTGAGTCTTCTAGGTATGAGAACAGCATGACTGCATAAGCCTTGCTTCCTTAGGTGAGCACAGCAAAGCCAACAGTCAGAAAAAGCTACCAGGACCTCACCAGGGAATTGCCAAATCCATAGCAGAGACGGTGAGGCACAGAAACGATCTAGTCATCAGCAGGAAGAATTATATAGCAAAGGAACTGAAAGAAAATACGTTAAAAATTTAAATCCAAATGATTTTAGTGTATGGATAAATCAGCAAATCCTCAGGAGTAAACTAAGGCTCTGATTTACTGCATACAAGCTGATTCATAAGGGGCTGCTGTTGAATACTTCTGCCTCACAGAAAACCTGAGGCAGTTACATGTTCCCTCGGTGGAAGGAAGAGCTAAGCTACCTGACCTGCCTCTGGGTAAATACCTATCCTTCAGCAGCTACCATGGGAGCGCTGGCTGGGTCGTCAATGCATAAGCTTGCTTGCAGTAACCTCCTGGACACTCCCACCCTTCCTGTTTGGAAGGGGCACTACCAGGACTGCAACCTAATGTAGCAAGGTGACCCATCCTCACAGATTTGAAAATGGCTCCTTTTCTGCAAGTTTGTGTTTTAATGGAAACCACTGTTTTGTGGTTTGTTTGTTGTTGTTTTTCTTTTTTTGTCAGGGAATGTTGATTCCATGATCAAACTGCTTCAGAGGGAGGTATTGATTTCATAAAAACTCAACATGGAAATCATTAAAACATTTCATTTCAAACTTACTATTTTAAATAATTTATAATAGCCATTCAGAAGCACCTCTCTAGCTCTACAAAAATGTGAAGTCTCTAAATTTCCCATAGATCAGCTCTTGCATAATAGAATGGTACAAAAGCAGCATCTATAAGACAGTTATACCAGACCACTCTGTTAAGTTTCCCATGTTTTGAAGTCTTTAAAATGTCATTATCCATTTTCTTTTACAGCCCACATAAAGCAGGTGAGGCTCCTGCACGCAGAAATGGTCGTAATTCAGCCACACAATCTCGCCTAACTTTACTATCCAACTACTTTATAATGAGAACTGGAGAAATAACTCAAGAGAACCATTCCACTGTAGACTAGTACATTTTCTTTGTGTAACATCGATCATGCATTTTCTTAGAGCACACTGCCCCCACCTTTTATTTGACTAAATAAAGCTGATGCCTAAAGAAATAAAACCAGGTCATATCCCTGGCCTCAAGATGTTTTATAAACAGTGTAACGCATGCAGTCTTCACTCAAGAAGGGTCACCTAGCTCTAGATAGAAACACAGGCTACTTCCCATTTTATTTCCAATTTCTTTTTTTAAACCTGCCAGTTTCACATGTATGGGACCACGCTAGGCGCCCTTACTCCCTTAAATAGCCACAGTGAGTAAGCCGAATAGAACGCCAAACGGAGACACGTACAAGGAGCTAAGAGACCTCCAGCCAAAAGGAGGCCCAGGCTGAATGTGGCTCAGGGAACACCTCCAGTGTGCTTGCTATCCTGCATCCAGAGCAGATGGGAAATAGCTCTTTGGCCATCTGGGAGACAAATATCTTCTCAAGCATGTGCACAGGGGACTGTATGGAGGAAAACAAGGAGCTGATGCTGTTCCACCAGGAAGGAGAGAACAAAGGAACTTGAAGCACATCTCCTGTCCACACATGACTGTCCTGGAACACAGTCCCCAGACTGAGTATAGCTCCAGGGCAGTTCACCTGGGCAGTTCACTGCATCACCCTGGTCCATCCATAGGCCAGGAGCTTCCTTCTTCTGACATGGTCACATCATGCAATTGTTTAGATAGCTTTTCAAATCAGGAGAACAGATCTGTAATCTGACCATTCCTCTGTATCTCTTCCAAGACACCTCCTGCTTCGAAATGCCAGCTAAAATCTGCAACAGGTTCAACTGTTCTGACTTATCAGTCGATAAACTCATTTGAACCATGTGTTACAGATTAAGAGCCGATACTGCACAAAGTGGGAGGAGTCCTAAGTACATTAACTACTAAGTGTGCCCAGTTTGGGGAAAAAGAGCCACTCTGCTGCACTCATATCCTTCAAAAGCAAGTTTCTGTGTGCCTCTCGTTTCTGTAGCAAGCCAGGCCATCATTACACAGTCACTTAATTCTGGGCTGCATGCAAGATGATGCTGAAAGAAACAAACCTGCTTGCACCCCTGAGAAAACAGAAGCCACCGGGATCACCCCCTTGCACCAGCAGTGTTGCTTAGCTATACTAGCGCAACACTTGGCACTCCCCTGCTAGCTTGATCCAAAAGAATTTTCCAATAAATCTGCAACATCATGGGGATGCTGGCATGCAAACAAGATGACCGCATCCCTCACGTGAGACAGACCCACATAAACTGCATTACTCTCTTGAAAAGTCGCTGGTCTCCGTTTTGTATTCGACAGCGAGGTCTCAGCTAAACTGCAGGCAGCGAGGCAGAGACGTCAGCCTGCATAACTCAGAAATCCTCTATTTGAGGGCAAGGCAATGATGGATTTCATCTCCGTGACTTATGGGTGCAGGAATGTTAAAAAGGCCCCCAGTGAGTTCCTGATCAGCATGACAGTGATGTAGCCAGACGTTTAAATTGAATACAGCTTATCCCATGCTTACAGATACAACGGAATTTATTACATTGCTATTACCCTATGCACGGTCTGCAAAATTTATTATACAAATGTATTTTCTCCAACACATTTTTAATATTCAGCCTGGCTTTGTTAAAAAACAGGTAATCTAGCAATCTGTCACAAGTAAGATTTGATGCTGGTTTTCAGTACCATTTTGCAGACAGAACAGCTAGAATTAATTGAGAGAAACTAAGGGCAGATGCAGAGTCCAACACTGAAATGTATTAGCTATATTTTTCACCAGTGCTACTTAATATATTTCTAACAATGGATATAAACGTGCAGAGACATAGCTATAATAAACCGATACAAAAGTTAAAGATGAAAAGCGTCTAAAAATCTCAAAGCAATACTGTTACTGCAACCCATTATTTAGATGCACATTAAAAAAAAGTATAAAGAAAAAGACTGTATTCAGACTTATTGGCCAGCCATATTAAATTAAGACAATCCAAGGATAATCAAATTAATATTAAACTCATTGTGTCTTAGTTTCCTAACCTACAAAAGACTGCATACTTGGATTGGTAAAGGGGAAAACCAATCGTGATACAATCTGTGGGGCCCACTGGCAGGTAGTTTATAATTTCGTTTTCAAGTCAAGCTGAACGTGTTTTAAGAATATACAAGGAATTAGCAGAATCCAAGCCATAATATACTTGCGCGACATTAAAAAAAAAATGCTTCTCCTCCCTATTTTTCTTTTTTTCAGTTGAGTTTTGTTGTCCCTTGTCTCCTGCCTGGGAAATGGGAACTGCCCCAGCTCTGGCACTCCAAAGAGGTGCAAATTCACATAGTGCTGCTGCCTGCTACAGACATGTAGCATAGACAAGATGCCTTAGGAAGAATTAAATCCCTGGAGTACAATTAAACAATAGCTCCACTGTAGGGATTCAAATTGGGCTTTTAGAAACAAGGGGCCTAGGCAAAAGGTTCTTTAAAAAAAACTACAGTGTGAAAAAAAAACAGATTATCAGTACTGTAAGGACTGTTTGACCTTTGAGATTTGAACACGAATTCAGAAAGCAGCAGTGTGATGCAGATTTTTTTTTAAAAAAAATTGATCAGCAGGTAGAAAATACAGAGTGGATGACTGCACAGCTCCAGAGCGTTAAGTCTGGAAAATTAATGAGCCTCTCAAAAGAGCCCCATCAATTTGTATATACAAACTTATTTGATCATTTAAGTCTCCTGGACTGAAAGCCCAATGAAGGGCCTCCCATGCCTTGCCAGAGTACATCACCAGCAGGACATGATTCCTTACTCCTCAAGCCCTGCTCAGAGCTGTCACTCCCCCCTACTGGCAGTAGGATGGTGTAAAATGCACCTTGCAACTCCATCAGCAGAAGCTGTGGTACAGCAAATGCGGTTTTGTTATTACAAAGTAGATCCCAGGCACCCAGAAGCCTCATGTGACACTGCAGAGTGTAACATTTTAGCCAAAAAACAAATGTTAAAATGCTATCGTACAATAATCACTCTGGTTCTGGGCCTTTTCTACCTCTTCTCTTTTCCAGGACATTTCTTTCCATCCCTTACACATCTGGGTGTCTGGCTTGCCCCTTCTCCCTGCCCATCTCTACATGCGTATACAATTTCCATGACTGCAGCCTCCGAGAATTTCTCACGCAGGCTCCCTGCGAGTGACTCCGGTGCCCAGGGCACGCTCCCACCCTCTGCGAGCAGTGGGCCCCCTGTCCTCTCCCTGACTCCACACAGCCTGCTCTGCCAGCTACCTCCTCCCACGCTTCCTCTCCTCCCCACAACTTCATTCAGCTCCTCCAGCTTTGCTCCTTGCAGCCTTCTCCAGCCCTCACAGTCAGCAGAGGCAGGAGCTGGCACATCCATCGCGCTTGGCATCCCCTTGGCGTAAGCGCTGCCCGGGGCAGGGTGCATCTCCCGCCCTGCTTTTGCAACAACACAGTTCTCACCTATCTACAGATTTATCTGCATGGCTTCCTCCTACAGAGAGGGAAGGCTGGAGAAAAACACAGCAGCGTGAAAGGACTTACCTGGTGTTGCCGAGTATGGCGGATAAAGAAAATGAATGTAGATGTGAGCTGCTCCTGCGCAGCCTCACAAAACTCTCCGGCTCCAAGCTCTTGCTTCCCTACAACCTGTCACTCGGACCCACTGCCACTGGGTGCTGCAGGCCTGGGCTGTTCTCACCTCCTCCAAAAGGCAAATGAAACAATCCTCTCCTTACGCTCTCCATCCCCCAGCCCAGAAACCAAAAAGGAGCAGGAGTGACTTGCTTGCAAAATCCTGAGCTCTGGGCCAGAAGAGATCCTTCCACCTCCGTCCAGCTGCGCTACCACCAGCTTTCTGTACCCTTCACCTGAACAAGATGTGTTTTACAGCATCCCTTCAAAGGACAGCATTTATGTCTTCAATAGTTTTAGAAACTGAATAGCCTCAGGATGGGGTGGAGGCCCAGGAGTGAGAAAGGATGTTATACAGCAGGATCTCCTGTCAGATAAGGACTCAGCTCAAAACAGGTTTTTTAATGACAGTTTATTTACAGATGATGTGATCCTACGTGGCTAAATTGAAGAGATACTCGCCGAGATACATTTAGAAAACCTATCTTTTGTTCTGGCATGTGAAAGCCAGTATGTTTTATGTTTAATTGAACATTTCCTAGCCAGGTGCAACTAGAACAAAGACTTTTACGCACAGCGTTTAGCAACCTTTAGGTGTCTTCAGAGAGGAAAGAACTGCAGCAGGAGAAAACCACTTTTTTTCTTGCTGTTGGATCTCCTAAATACTTGTGCATGTGCAAGTCACCAAGAGGGATGGATGCTTAGACGGACATGGGAGCACCACAAGACTGCACAGTCACTTGTGATCTTCCCCTAGATATCCACAAGGCACTCCTGTTGAAGACCTTTCAAGGAGCTTGAAAGGGAAGTGAAGCCACTATCCTCCTCTGAAGGACTCCAAGATGCAAGCAGCTCCTTTCAGTAGGCTTCACAGCACAGGCATCTGACAAAGACTGCTAGACTGCGCTAGGGTATTCCCTTTAGCAAAAATCGCTCAAGAAAGGGGAGATGGTTTGTGAGAAAACACTTACGGTGTTATCACATCGTAATCTCTTCAGAATTCTCATTCTGGTTACTCAAGCATTAGTTCTGGAGTTTATAACAGACAGGAAGGGCAGAGGTCTTTGAGAATGCACTGCAGCATTTTTCTCAGTGGTTGATTATTTTTTCTTATATTTTTAGGAATTTAAAGCTTGCACAGACCAAACTTTTGTCTTACTTTGGCAAAGCAGGAAGCCGAAGGGCAAGAAACACAGGAACTTTGTATTCACACATCTTTGTGTAAAATACTAGTTATGCATTGAGTTCTACCAAACCATTACAGTAGTGTGAGAGAAACTTTGTCCAAGAGCTATTATTTCTGGTTCAAATGCATAATGGCCGGCCTGCTGATAGAGCACCTTTTGAAATGCCATCCCAAGTGTGCTGAAACAATTCTTTCAAGCTTCCAAATTTTAACCAAAAAGCATGAGAGTCCACTTTCCACAAGCTCTAGGCTGCCTACAACCTCTGAATATACACTCCTAGTTTCTCTTCCCCACCAAGAACAAAACGTTTCCCCTGCTGTGCCCATTTGCTGCCTCCTGGCTGAGCTGAGCAGGCTGCTGCAAAGGATCTTTGCATCTGAGGCTGTCAGAAGATGGTCTGTAATGAGCTCCGCATACTGCCACTCTTGCAGGCAGAGTGGGTTAGTCAGAAAGCACAGTTTGAGCACCACTTGCTGCACAGATCTTCAATAGGAAGCGTAAGAAGGTGGACATGTAACAGTGAATCCGACTTCCAGCTCAGTCCACTCTTCTCTGCAGTTTCATCTAACATGGACTCGGTAGCTGTCAAGGGAAAAAACAGTCCTTTTCAGAAGGCTACTCAGTGCGAGTAACCTTCAAACTCTGTGCATCCCAAACAACTGCACACAGGCAGTGAGAGAGGATGCTCCAACAACTGCGGAACAATCCCACTGTGTTGTGGTTTTCAGCTCCTCCATAGGAGGAGGCAACACTGTTCTGTGCAGAAGCTTTTAAGCGGCTGCTTCTGTTTCCCTGGAAAGGCCGGGTGGGACAAAGACCTCATATACAAGATGCCAAAGGACCTCACACCAGCAGGAGGGGGAGTTTTCTGCCTTCCCAGAGCTATTTCTTTTGTCCTGCATTCCTCCTCCAGTGCAGGGGACAGAGCCTTTGTCCAGGGCTGGGCTGACCATGTGCAGCTTCTCCCTCGCTCTTTTATCCCAGCAGTCAGAGATGCTCTTCTTAACAGGTCCCCAGCACGTCAGCTCCTCCTCATCCTCCTGCAGCAGGGAGGCTCTGGGTAGGATGGAGAAAAGGCTTCCTGCAGAGAGGTTGGCTTTCCTCCACTTTGGGCAGAAAACATTAGCAAGAACAGTTCTCATCTTGAACTGCAGCCACTCAGGATAAACACCTGCTAGAGGCCGGCGTCCAGGCGCCGGGCCTGCTGGCTGTCCTCCGGCCCTTCGGCTGGTGCAGCCGCCTCGCGCCGAGATGCGTCACACAGCTTCCTCCGGGTCTCCACGCCAGGTTCTTTCCTCCCTCTCCCAGTGGCAGTCCATATGCAGCGCGAGGCTGAAACAACTTGCACGTTTATAAATGTAACCGTGTGTCAGATTTAGAAGTGTTGCTGCTCTGTTCATCCCTGACGGCTGGGAGCAGTCTCAGGGCACAAGGTCTGATGCAAAGCACAGAGAGAGATGATGATCTTCCCTCCCACCCTGCCCTCCCCCTTTTTTTTTTTAAATAAACTAACTGAATGAATTGTACTGAACAGCTGAAAAGCAATCAGCCAAGTTCAGTTCCCAGGCAGGAACAGGACACAAGTTGACAGAATTAAAAGGGACAGCACCAGCTGAAATCTAGCCAACTCAAACTGGGCCTAAACCTACTTCATCTGAATTGCAGTAGCAGCTAAAAACAAGCCTTCTCTTTCAGCCTGTGCTGAGATTCCTCTCTTACTGCCTAGAAATTCTGTGCAATCAGTAAAGCGGTCCGGGAGAGACAGCTTTTCTTCTAATTCAACAAAGACTTTTACAAGGAACAAAGACTTTCTGTGCCTGTGCTCCTGGCACAAAGTCTCTCCATGCCTTAGTGTCAACCTACCCTTTGGGGATGGAGAAGGTCATAGACCTGCTCTCAGCTGATAGCTGGAAGTTGGAGAAACAACAGCAGCTTCCATGACACGGCACAGGAAGCACCAAGCCTGATCCATGAGACCAGACAAACTGCAGGACAGAAAAAAGCTCAAACATCACGAGGTTAGAGAGGAAGAGAAAAAAAGACTTTAATTTGTATTATATAGCTAGTTTACTGACAACATAAGCCATAGATTTTTCATCCTCCGAGCCGAATAAGAGTACAGTTGTCCTTGGAAACTCCCAGTCCTGCTTTCCTACTGAACTGCAGATTGGGAAGGAGCTTGAAGGAGCCTCATATCCAGTCCAGGTTCACATCACCAGTGCTGGTGAAGCAGAAGGCAATGTCACACAGCAGTGGTGCTGGTCCCCTCCTCCCAAGTTCCTGAGAAAGCATTCAGCACTTTTTAAACCTGGCCAGAGGGTTGCAGGGGCTTTTCTATCACTGCAAACAAAGGAATTCTGTGGAGAAGGGATTCTCCAGTGTGGTACAATGTCCTAGAAAGTCCCAAAGGCCAGGGAGATGTTATCCCACCAAAACCGGCAAGAACTAAATAATGGTCACCTTGTCTCATGAGCTGCTGAAGAAGTGACAGTGCTCCAAGGCAAAGGGCAGGACTGAGCCTGACACCGGGGTGCCTTCCAGTATTACAATGGGGCAGCGCCCTGCCTATTTGGAACAGAAAGAGAAGTGAAGTTAATTAGCCAAAACCTAAAGTCATGTAACTCCATTTATGCTGCCAGAAAGGAGGAGAAGAGAGGCACACGGCCTGCACAGTGACATAAGAGCACTCAGCAGCATTCACAGCTGTACTGCTGCTCTATGTCCCCAACTAGTTTATCATCCATACCTGAAATCACGCTGAGACGGGACTCAGAGGAAGGGTGGGCCACCCAGTGCCTGCTACTTCACAGTCGGGGAAGCCTCCACCATGGCCAGGGCCACCACACAGCTCTTCTCTAGCAACCGGCAAGCCTGTGCCTCAGCACCCAGCAGTAAAATGGAGCTGGGTGTTGCCCTGCCTCACAAGGAAGGATAAAAGCATTGGATTCTGAAGGTCCCAAAAATTACAGTCATGCAAACAGACAAATAATACAAAGTTTTGCAAGCATGCAGAGAGAAACTGCATTAATTTCATCTAGGGAGCCCAGCAGCACCTCTGCGTGCTGACCCACACACCCATCTCTGTCACCAGTGCCATGACCTGTCCTCTTCCTCCTTTCCAAGTGAAAGTCTCCTTCCACCAAAGAGCCTGGAGGTTGCAGATAGTCAATATTGCTACACTTCTTCCCTGCTAGGGGTTGGCAAGACCATCTTATTATTAGAAGCAGGTGCTGGAAGTTTACAGTTTCTTTGGGAGGGAGGAAAAGAGCAGCTAGAATAATGCCCTTTGATGAGCTCTGCTGGACCAAACTCAGAACAGTCACAGAAAAAAACAAAACAGATTAGAGAAAAAAGTTTGATACCAAAGTCTAAACAGTGAGAAAGCTTCATGAGACTTGCCCAAGAGTTGTTGGGTCAGGAAAGCAGATGGGTGCCCAGCTGCCCCATCCTTCAAGCATGCTAAAAGAAAAAACGCATAAAGCCACACAGCAATACTAACATCTCTTCTCTGAGAGCTCAGCTATACAAGGAAGTCAGTGTGGGTTACAACTGCATGCGCCGGCTGAGCGTGGCAGAAGGTGGCAAGCTGTCATCTGTCGTGCTGCAGAAGGGTCTCCTGCAACTGGCACTGCCCCGTGTGTCAGTCAACGGCCGCACACACGGTGAGCTGAGCTGCTGGAGCAGGACGAGCTTGGGTGGTACGTGCGACAGGCCGGAATCGGGCACCTGGCTTTGGGCAGGCAGATCAGGTAGCACCAAAAGGCCAGTTTCAACCCTTAAGTATCACAGGAGTAACAGCAGCAAGACAGTAAGAGTAAACCTAGTCCCAGCTTCAACACCTTCTCTGCGCAAACCTCAGACAGTATTTCAAGAAAAGATGCATTTACGTGCCTATAAAAATGTCTCCACTTAGAGTCATCCTTTCTGCAGACAAAAACATTTCCCATGAGGTCTCTTTACTGTTGTGCGTCTTACATAGCTTTGCAGACAGATGCTTCTCTCTGGATTACTAGCAGTGCTGCATAAGCTTATTTGTGATCCGCAGCAGGGAGTAAAAAGGGCCGGGTCCCTCTGCAACCAGCACTTTGCTGCAATACCTATCAGGACAATTTACAAGAGCTGCATTTGGTAATTCCCTTCCCAACAACTTCAGAGCCTCCAGCCAGCTCTGAGCAAAGCCAGTAACAGGGTGGAGAATGAAGCACAAGCTCGATGGCTGCCTGTTGTGCCCAGCACATCAGCCAACCGCTCTGCATACAAGCAACCGGTTTTGTTTTATCAGCCAACATGTCGTTTGGTACCAGCCACAACACGTATGTCCCAGCTGGAAGTTAGGGGATGGGACAAGGCTGGCTTAGGAGATGGGAGGGTAGGGGAAATATCGGAGAGGTGAACTCATAGGCAGCAGTATGGGGAGAAGTGGATTTATTGCGGCAGTGTGGGACGTAGAGAGGCTTGCGTAGAAAGCCATGAAGGACTAGGCTTGATCTGTGCTGCTGCTGCTCACAGAACAGCTTGTTTTATGGGAAACATCTAAGAGGAATTAGGCTAAAACCCAACCAATTTCTCATGGACCACTGAATAACTATCAGATGATGAGAGCTTTTGGCCATGACAAACTTGGGTTAAATTGGAACCAGTGACTTAATGTTTCCATACCCCTCCGCAGAATGAAGAAACTCAGCGTGCACACTTGGTCGAGTCCTACAGCAAATTACTGTGCTACAGTTTCAGTGTTTGCGTAGCAAGGTTCAGAACATAACAGGTTCTGTTGAAATGAAATTGATGTTGATTTACGCTTCGTTCTGGAGCTAAAACACAGTTAATCTCCTCCATTTTTAATCTAAAATCCTGGAATCTTACAGAGAAGCATGGGCCAGCTCTACACTGGAAGTTGGTCAATATTACAAACAGATGATAGAAAAAAAAATATATATACATTTTAAAGAGCCATAGCAACCAGAAGAGAACAATAAATCTGCCTGGGGCTGGAAAAAAAAGAAAAAGGCAGAGTCAGGGAAAAATATATATGAATTACCGTGAGATTTTATTTGGCTTTTAGTCATCCCACTGGGAAGAAATAAATACTATTTTACAAACAAGCTAGACAAGCCTCATTTGTATTCAAGGAAGCAAGGAGTTTGTTTTGGGTTCTGCTTTGCCTTTTTTTTTTTTTTCCCCTTTCCTTTTTTACACACAGAAATTGGCCTGTGTCAAGCATGTTTGAAAATATGCTGGCAAGGAAAGAGTCACTGAGGCTACCAGACTGAAGCTTTCTGGACTCGGAGGATCTGAAGATGAGGCCCAACGGTCACGCCAGGGTAGCAGGTGTAAAGGTATCTGCTCGCTGAATGGCTGCAGGTCTGTGACCCCAGCCAAATCACTTAATTCCACCGAATCCCGTTTTCAATGAAAAAATTATACTGCCAGTCAAACACAAAGTGCTTCCATGGCTCAGACTAAAACTAACTTGAATTAGATGAAAACTGCTGAATAAGGGGAGTGCATCCACACCTGCAGTCCTTATAGCTCCCCTGTTAGCACCCTTGCTTAAAACAGGTGGAAACTACAGCACACAGAGCCAACACAAGTCAGCTACAGCTCATTTGGTCATTGTTTTAACATGTTATCAACACGTATAATTTGTCATGTACCTGCTGGAATTAGCTCTGTCCAATACACTTCTCAAAAGCCTAACAAATTTTCTAAGAAATGAATAATTTGTGCAAGTTTCTCCTTAAGTAATCAGCTGAAACATACATTAAACTTCCACTCACAAATTGCATCTTGCAGGTTTACTTCCTTTGTACATTTTGCTACTGCAGTCCCCAAGATACAAACAGCTTCCTACTACTGACTAGTCAAAGCTTAAACATTAAAATTCAACTTTAATTAGCTGAGACTTCAAACTCACATTTAAATATCTTCTGGTGTGCTAGTAATCAAAAGACTATGAAAAGCATAAATAAATGTGTTTATGGAACCACAGAAAACTACGTTCAGAAGACCTGAAGAGTTCACCTAGTCAGTCAAGACATATCTGTAAGGCTAAGAAGGCTCCTACTCCCCTCTCATCTAGAGGAAGGATCAACTCTTCCTGACTAACCATGAAGAATAGTTTGATTTGTTCTCAAAGGTACGAGGTACGTAGCAAAGGGAAATCTGCAACTATTCCAGTGCTTCACCACAATTACCATCCAAAAGCTTTTCCTAATGACAAGCCTACCTTACAGAAATTTTAGTAGTTATAGGCCTCTCACATCCTCAGTAGGCACACAAAAAATTTATTCCTTTATTCTCTCCAGCAACCTTTTGTATATTTGAAGACTGTTCTCATACCTTCATTCCATCTTCTCTTCCCTAGACTAAGCAAGATGAACTCTGTTGATCATTCCTCCACAGGTCATATTTTCTGGACCTTTGGGTCGTTCTTGCCACTCTCCTCCAGACCCTCTCCACTCGGGCCGCATCTGACTCGAAGTCTTTTGCCCAAAACGAGATACAATGCTCTCCCTTTCTCTTCAAGGTGTCGCCAGTAGCGTAGGATGCTATAATACACAGAACACTTCTACTTATACATCAGAATAATTTCACTTTCATCTCTCAGCATGAAGAACATGTTGGTATAGCTATAGAGCACTGACAATAGTAATGATTTCAAAAACTCCAGAGAGCTTTCTTCTTTCAGAACACTTGTCTTTCCTCAGCACAGGATAACTGTGCACTGGATTACTCCTGTGTAAGCAGAGACCTTGCACCTGTTGCACCTCCCTGACCTTTCTGCACATTGGTACTTCAAACCACTTCCACGATTTGCAAAGGCTGTTGTGAATTCCAGCCCCTTGCACCACAGCATGTTGCTGCGCCTGGAGATGTCCTCAGGATACTCTGCATTTCATCATCCCGGTCAATATCAAATTGCATGAGATCTAGGAGAGTTTAGATTCCTCTAAAATCTACACATCTTTTGCAGCTGATGACTATACATTGACAATCACTCAGAGTCTAAATATCCAACCAGTACTGCATCCTTACTTCTATAGTTTTTATCAATCTTGCATTTCCTCAGCTCACTCAAACTTGTTGGAAGAGACAATGGCAGAAGTCTCACTAGTATTGAAGGCAACCAACGTTTACTCTTCCCATGGTGCTCGCTACTTCACTGTCACAATTAGATTGTTCTGATTTATTCTTGATAAATCTATGCTGGAACATCCATTATTCCCTGGATGCCTTCTAGACTGGTTTTGTTTTCCTAGCAGTTTCTTAAGACCTGAAGTCACATCAACAAATTAGAAACCTCAGGGTTTTCCTTTTTGGGGTTTGTTTTGTTTTTGTTGGTTTTGTTTGGGGGTGTGTGGGGGTGTGTGGGGGTGTGTGCAGTTGAAGAACAGTATTCACTATTTTCTAGCCTCCTGTAATGCTACCTGTCCCCCTTGCAACACGGGGGGCTCAGACTGCTCAGGCTGACGTGTTCTGGGGTAAAGCAAGCCAACCTGTAAACCTCTAATTCATGAACATCACCCTAATACTTCTGAAGTTAGTTTCACTGGCTAGTTCCCCACTGCAATTCATGTCCTGTGAAGAATACAACCATAATGTCCGATACACCACAATATCCAGGCTCTATGCATGATAAGTTTTTCCTGTCAGTGTCTGCAAACTTTTACCTTATAGCCGCAGATGTTTTCTTTCAGGCCAAGAAATATGAAGGCAGCCAGAACACATACACACACTTGTTTCCATGCTATATCAGTATATTGCCCTTGTGACGTATATTAGGCAAGCTGTTGAAAACAATCTAACCTTACCTTAGAGCAAAAGAAAAATATGGAGATTTTAATTTCAGGAAAACACAAACTATAGCCTCTTTGTACCAATCAAACATCCTAATACTGCAGTACCTAAAGAGTTAACAATTGTAATAAGGCCTGCATAAGCTTTCTGTAGGAAGAGCATTTATTCGTCCTCTTTTGAATTAAAGTATAAATTTGTTCTACCACGAGATATTCCCAGTATACCCACGAACAGTGACAAGCTAAGGTCAGTGAATTGTACTAAGCTTCATTTTCAAGGTTTGCAGGTTTAGGTTGTTTTTTTAAAAAACCTAAAAATAACGTAAGTTGGAATTTGTGGTCACGGTCAAACAGTGATAAAATTAAGAACAGATAAAGCCACAAATAAAATTTTTTGAGACTCGCAAGCTTGGTTTTGTTGAAGGAGGGGAAGTAGTGCCATTTAATCAAAAGCACAAAGCTTCAAGTGTTTGTTACAGTGAACAGAGAAGCCAAGGCTCAAAGAGGTCTGAAATTCAATGCAGCCACAGAGCAGGAGAGATGGAAACAAAGGAACCCAACGTTCATTTGCCTAGAAGTGCCTGTTACAAAAATCTATCACTTGCAATGAGACATGCTTTGCAACTGCAGTGCACAGTCATAATATTTAGGACAGCAGTAGCTGCTGGATGAGTCTTCAGCTCAGTCATCACCATCTGAAAATGCCCAGGCTCAGCAGGAATATAACTACACTTCAGTCTCCCCCAACTTCAACTGGACCCAGCAAAGCACACGTATGATAACGAAAAAGTCGGCTTCTCATTCAAGAGATAAGAATTAAGCTCTTACCATAGCTCTCAAAGTAAATAATCTTTCGACATGCCGAAGTACTTGGAGCCTATCCAAAAAATTCCTGCCAGTTTAAATTTTTTTTTCTTGCTTCTTGTTCCGAGTGGATTCATAAGCATTAGTTAAATTGTTTTGGCTCATCAAATGCTTTTAAGTCTATTTTGGAGCATCAAAGAGACTCCACAGAATTTTTTTTAAACAACTAAGAGGACAACATTAAGGTACATACACGAGAGTCAAACAGTGCTTATCACTGTTGCATTTGACAAATGCTCCAAGTGGTACAGTCAGAAAGAATCTGCGCAAAAAGAAACCCTTCATCACATAAAACGATGCTGTTGCACCACAGACCGCCCAATGGGCTTCAGAAGAACCACTCCCTGAAATACTTCACAGTTTTAAAGTTTTAACATCTGACCAGAGAAGTCCTGTAAAAGACCAAAGAAAGATGACAGCAGAAGCTCACTTGGCTTTGCAAAGTGAGCACATTAGACTGGGGGAAAACCCATTAGGCAGAAAAAAACCCAACCAGTGCTGAGCACTGGGTGCCTGAATATCTAGAGGTGATGCAGAGGAGAGTATGGGAATTGCTCTGGAGGTTGCCAGCCTGAGACAGGGAAGCTCACAGGAGGAAAGCAAAGCAAAGTGGGACACATTAAGTGTAGCAGGACTGGAGACTGCAGACCCATGGAGTGAACAAGGTTACACTACACTAGAAAATGACTGCACCTAGCTATGGGCAACTGAGAGATAAGAAGAAACATCATAGAGCCTGCTTCATTACAAGTCTTACTTTTAAATGCATCATCTTGTCAGGATTAACTTGACATCTATGATTAGCCAGAAGATAGTAGCCTGACAAAGCTCTTTTTTTCAAAAGACAGAAGTGATAAACAAATTTGTACCAAAACGAACTGGGAGCTTGATCACTTGTTGCAACAGCGTACAGGACAAGGAATGGTTGGTAATGCTTGGTGACAGCACACAGCTGCCTGCTGAAGCGTGTGAAGATGTATGGAAAAAACGAAAATGCAACTCTTAAGGAGCCTTTGGAGGTCTCTCGTCCAGCCTATTTGAAGTGGAAGCATCACCGATGCTAGATCAGGGCCATTGTAGCTTTGCTGTGCTAAGTCCTGACCCTTCAGAAACGGAGATCCATCACCTCTCATAAACTGTATCCTGTCTTCTGCCACCCTCCTTATGTGCAAGTTTTCTCTGAAGCCCTTCCAGAATCTCCCATACTACAATTCAGAGTTGTAACCCCTTGTAATAGCTAGAGCTTGACCCTACAATCTTGTAACTACCTTCCCAACAGCTGCAAGCTCCCATTAGATCACCCTGCACCTTCTCTTCAGAGGCTAAACCACTCCTGCTTCCCCCAGCTCTCCTCACAGCTCACGTGCTCTACAACCCTGACCATGCTGGACTCTCTCCAGTTTTACAGCATCTCTCACCAGGAGGCCCTACACAGGACACAGTATTTTAAGTGAGGCCTCTCCAGTGCCATGCCAAAGAGGTAATAACTTCCCTCAAACTGCTGCTCATGCTTTCCTAAGGTAACCCAGCACGTGGTCTGCCGATTGCACGATGAGTGCAGTGTTGGCTCATAAAGAATGGCATATTCAAAGAAATAAGTAAATTTATCATTCATATACTGTTTTTATCACTCATATACCCAGAGTTTAGAATCCATTAACATAAATTTGAGTAGTGCTCAAGAGTCAAAAAACAGCATGGATAAGCAGAGCTTAATAGTGGAGGCCCTTAGAAGTTCACATCAGACTGATATGCATGGGCACAACCACTCTTTCCAGTCTAAAAGCAGTCCATTGGCTTTGAAGTCACAAAGCTGAGCCTGCATTAGTGCAGGAAATCAAACGAGGAAAGTCTCTGCCTGGAGTGACAACTTACTCACTGAGAAGTTTTTCCTGAAGTACTCCTCCCAAACCCCATTTAACTGTGCAGACCTTCTCTCATCCATGAAAAGGGTGAGATGAACAAGCAACCGCTAGAGAGACTGCTTAACAGGCAAATAGAAGGTACTGAAACTGCTCTACTAAATAGAGTGTTAGGAGAATCTACACTGGACTAGAAAACAGAACAGGCTTTAAAAAGGGGTGTTATATGTAAGATGAGTTAATACACAACATGTTATACTATTTTATATCTAAGAGGGAGACTTCAGACTCAGATGTTTTCTTCATATCCTTCAATCAATACACAGAAAATGCAAGTCTGAATTCATCACTGCATGGTCAGTATCTAAAAGCTAGTGTATAATACAATTCATGCAAGATGGGAACCTCAAACAACAGCAAAAATGATGATAATCATGTGGATTTAGATGCTTAAAGTAGCAAAAAAAATTAAGATAGAAAGGTGAGCCAGAATTTGGATGGCAACTGGGAAAGACAGCTACACAGCAAATGTTACCAAAAAATTTGCTTGTGTCATTTTAAACTGCAACAAAGAGACACTCCCAAAATGAAGACCAGCAATAATCTGCTTGCGTTGGTCTCTGTCAGTCAATATTTAGAAATAAGACCTCATAAGAGCTGACGCTGCCTCAGAGATTTGTCAGAGGTTAGCAGAACAATTCTGTTTTCATCCCGACCTCTCCCCTTTGAGTCAGCCAGCTCACTGAAACCCAGCAGCAGAATCAGAAGTTACCAAGCAATTTAATAGAGCAACTAGTAATGCAAGTACCAAATGTTACAAATTCAATAACCACTGATTTAGAAGGTATAGTAGCTGCAAAGGACCTCAAACTCAGTTCAAAAAAATTCTTCAAATATTTTCATCCGGGTCTTGTGATGCTGGAGAGTGCCCTTCAGGTGGTATGTTATGCACTCAGCCCTTGCACGAGTCTTCACGTGCTCACACTACAAACTAATATTCAATCCACTGGCATAAACAAAACCAGAAAGAGTAGTGCAAGAAGATGTTTTGTAGGCACCCTGGTTCCCAGTTTTCAGGCAAGTCTCGATCCACAATAATGATTTCCTACTGTTAATTCGTTAGCCCCCTCAGTCTTGGCATCCCTTGTGACTTTTACATTTTCTCACCTCAGCACCTCCTGGGTTACGTACACCTCTGCTGCTCAACTGCAGAGACCACAGGAAGAGATTTGCCTGGGAAGGAACTGCATCTTTTTTGAAAGCTACAGTCCTTCTGCTGAGAAGTGAGACCTTATCAGATGGGTGCTCCTCAGTCATTTCAGGAAAAACTAATGAAGTTTTCTTACCTAAAGAAGGTGAAACCAACAACACAGGAAAGAAACAAAGAGCTCCTGGGCAGGCTTCCTATGGTTACTAACTGGTTTGTATCTTCAGGTTTTCAAGACTAGGGATTTAGAGTTACCTGAACAGTACTTGGGTTTTGTCCCCAGCAAGCCGGGCTGATGGAAGGAACCCACTCTTTTGGGTTCCCACACAAAGATAATTCGACTGAGCGCAGATGAGACAAGCGTTGCACCACATAACAGATGCAGCCCTTCAGAACGAGAGCAGGAAAAAGCAAGGCAGCGTGTTTAGTCCTGCAATACCTGACTGGAAGACGTATCTGGCCAAGCCTTGCATTAGCTCTGCTGGCCAGGTGGGCGGTGCCGACTCCCCCGTTTCTCTCTTTAGTCGAAATGTCAGCTCAAATCCGAAACCACTTGGTCCATCTGTTCCAGTAAACCTGGAGGGAATGAAAAATAAAAAGTTACAATATACACTTCTTGTAACTGGAGTAGGCTTCAAGATTAGGACCATGGAAAAATGATGAGTGCTCTCCTCATAGAAAAGATAAGTTTAGAAACACCATTATTTCAGTCTACTCTTGCTCAAACAGCATTACATTGTTAGGTCAACTGACGTAATAGAATTTCAGAGATAACTATCAGAGTAGTTTTCATTTCAGTCAGAATAACACAGCCTTGGAACCATGACCTCTTTCCTGGGACCTGTGGGATTTTCAGCAACCTGAATGTTTTTAAAACATCATTGTAAGTTTTGCATTGACAGCTAAACGGGAACACCAAACACAGCTTGTCTAATAATGTTACTCCACCCTTGTGAATTCAAATTTCTATACATTGAGAATCAGGATGTAACTAAAAGTACTGAGTAGTAGTTTCCAGGTTGAAACAGCTGAATATTTTGATGTAGAACACACTTCTGCACTGCAGACGGTCAGCGGAGAAGAGGGAAACAAGAAGATGCAGGGAGAAAGTTAATAACATCTCATACAGTGTACTAACTCTTACTTTGCTCCAACATGTGCCTGCACACGTTCTCCTTGTATATATCTAGGACAACAGTGGAAAAGCACTGAATAGGACAACTACTGTTCAAGAAGCAGCAGTTTGGCCATTTCCCCATTTGACAGACAGGTGCCAGTTTATTTGATTTGGTCAGACAGGGCTACCCAGAAGAATAAAGTCATCATTGAAGTATCAAGGTTAGAACAAAAAAGAAGTAAATAAAAGATATCCCATACCACTCTGCTTCAACAAAACTAATCCTCGAGAATCTTTTTTATTAAATATTTATACCTATGGGAAATTCCCTGTTCCAAGTCCCCAACAGCTACAAAAATGCCACATTTGCCTGTCCGAAACCTCACGGTCAGATGTGCAAACTCGCAAATTTGAAAGCAAGGATGAGACAGCCACGTGCTTTTCACCACTGTCACCGTATCCCTTGCTCATTTGCTGTGGCTGTTCCACAAAGGCAGAGAAAAGAAGGATTTACACTGAGCACAAAGACACCTTAGAGGAGCTTTCATAAACCAGTATCATTAAGCAAGTTCAGATCTCCAGCACCCGCAGTCATTGGCAAATTCTCTGGAGAAACTTTGCAAATGTCTTGTATGTGGGTACCTTGCTGGCACATACGAAAGATAAAATGCACAAAGCATTAACACTGTACTATTTCTAAAAACAGTCAAACAGAGCAATCAGGAAAGTGAAGAGAGCACTTTCCATTTGAAAAAAACCATGGCTCACCAGCAGAGTGACCGTCAGCTCCAAGTGGTGGGAGGTTTGTTCCAATAGTAAGGAGTTTGAGATGGAGCGTGTGCAGGAATGAAACCTCAAAATCAGTATTTTGTATCGGTGAGTGACCCTAGGTACTGAGAAGTACTAGCTGAAAGCTGCAACACAGCATGAAGTTTCTGTACTAACAGAGCTGAATATTTCACATAGCTTGGTATGTGCCTTGCTTCTGCTGAACCCTGCAGTTTTGAGTGAAAGTTTCTTCTAAAGACTCCTAAAATGCTAAGAAGGAAAAAAAATATAAATCTGTGAGTGAAAACAAGAGAACAGATACTGAAAGTCAGTCAGTTATCTGTAAAAAAAAAGTAAACAGTATAGCAAATAACGACTTTACTTCACTAGTATAAAAATATACAGGCATGTCCATTTTTTTGTTTCTCTTCACATTATCCTCAACAAACAATTTGCGACTTGTATGCTACAGAAGCAAATTCTCCACAAACAGCGCAGAATTTCAGACTGGTCAACTGGTACGTGTAAAACCTCTTTTAGGAAACAAGCAAACCCTTAAGCAACAAGTCAAATAATTACATTTGGTTCTTAAACAAAGCAAGAGCTTACTGAATAACCAGCCAGCCAGGGAGTGGAATCTAGATGTGCAGTGAAAACTGTGTTCTGGGATCAGAGACACGAGTCTACCAAAACGACTAATAGGGGACGGTGATAGCTTCACAAATGCAAAACTGTACTTTGTACATTCAGCACCTCTGTAGCCTTTTATTAGTTTCACACATCAGTTAGTAAAGGAAAACCAGAAATACTTCTTAAGGGCAGAAACAAAAATGCTTCAAAGCTGATAGTTTTCAAGGACTGATTCCCAGAAAACGCATACCCCAGAAACTGAAACGCATTATGAATGGGTCAATTTTAAAGAAAGATCAAAGTTAACAAAAAGCCTTGGAGCTAATCTGTCACTTTTAAAATTTCTGGAAAGTAAGATGATTCCCTATTGAATTTCCTCCTTTCAAGGCACATTCTGAAACAACACAGCTTTACTTCTAATATGCATCGAGCGAGAGTTTAGTGAGGAATTTTTGAACTTCACAGGTGTCTCTGCTTCCCAGAAACAAGTGTGTAAGAGAAGACCACACATGTTTTATATTGATCCATACACGAGCTACTGAGTAACAGAAGCGCTCAGGTGAGAATCCATCAAACGTAAAGCAAGATGAGCATTTAGAAGAACGCTGCTGGTCAGCAACATCAATAGTGGCAAAGCATCAAAACTGACAGGCAATGTTACTTACATGATTTTTTTTTTTTTTGGTATGGTAATAAAAGAGACTAAACCAGAAAAACCACTAGAAAAGAAATAGAATAAAAGATAAGGAAATATGAAATGAATTGCTTCCTTTCTAAGTTTTTTTTTTAAATCCCTAAAGAATCAGAAGATGTATCTTCTAAAAAAACACTGAAAAAATGCAGCAGCATACAGTGCTTATAATTCTCAAATTCTTAAATTATCGGTTTTATCTCAGAAAAATCCTAATCGCCTATAAGAGATTTGTATTTAAGGATTAGATTTTAAATGTGTTTGAATAGCTACTGGTCACAAGTTGCTGAAAATAAACTTCTTTTTTACAGTGAAAATTTAAGCTCACCCCTATCGTGCAGCTGTTCCGAGGTAACAGTCTATAAAGTAAAAGTCTTTGATCTGTTTAATTTCAGGCTGGCAATTTGTTTTTGAAGAAATTGTGACACGTGGCTTTAAAAGCTTGTGATTATTTTACATCCTTAATGTTTAATTCAGACAAATCTTTCATAGGAAGAAATATTCAGAATGTAATTAGCACAGTAATTTTCAGTTAGTATTTTTGCAAAAACTTTTGCTTTTATTCTTAAAAAAAAAAATCTTGTATTTGAAAGCATGCTGAATGTAGTTTCAGTAGCTGCCATAAAATTTCTGTCAATGAACAACAGACTATAATCTAGGACTAGAGCTCCTGGCCAAGGTTTGAAGGATGTACATAAGGATGGAGGTAGACATGAGCTTTAGGAAGTAAATAAACCTATAACCCTGTCACATGCCTCTGATGCTTCGTCTAATAAAATCACAGAGAAGAATCCAGCAGCTGAGCTATGCAGCTTGGCCTCTCTTACCGAAATCCTTTTCACTAGGGAGCAACAAGTGCTTACACCGGCCGTGACTCCAAAATTTGTGAGGGTAAGGATGCACCAGTTCACTAGTGGAGAGGCAAGAAGCAACCACCGCCAAAAAACACATGGGAAATGAACTCCCCCATAAGAAGCCCAAGACCTCCAGATACATGTGCCACACGAATGGAAGACCAAGCAAATGGCTTTTTAATCCCTACAAAGATAAGGAGACTCTTCACTTGTATCTGGGCTGTAAATAGCTGCCTATTCTCCCAAAACACCTCTGTCCAAGGCCTTACCAACAAGACAAAAGATGCACACCTATCATAACTGAGAAACACACGCATGAACAGAGAGCTAATAAAGTGAAAGTCCCCATAAACAAGTTAATTTATATCAATACGTTCCATTACTACCATGTGGAAACATTGAATTCCCACAGCAGCCTCCTCGTAAGGTACGTCTCCATCGCTTGGAGGTTATCTTAGGAGGTTGCCGAGGAACTGGACAAAAAAAAGGATCACACCTTGCAGGAGTGGAGACGTTCAAACTCATGCTGCTTCCCACAAGTTTCAAATTTTCAACAAATTCCAGAAAAATTCCAGAAAAGTCAATCACCTTCAGTCAGCCTTGATCAATCAAGTCAAAAAAAAAAAAAAAAGTAGCTC